>CM029392.1:7840052-7892436 GCA_017165825.1 Hepsetus odoe
CTGATTCAGAATAAACTGTACAAAGCTTTACTGTAATATCATTTCTACTTCTTCTTCTTTGCCTTTCAGCTGCTTCAGTTTAGGATGTCGCCACAGCGGATCAACTATCTCATTTCTTTCTGTCCTCTGCATCTTCCTCCTTCAAACTGATCACTTCAAACTGATCACCTTCATGTCCTGTCTCACCATGCCCAAAAACCTCCTCTTTGGTTTTCCTCATTTCCTCTTTCCTGGCAACTCTATCTTCAACATCCTCCTTCCAAAATATATTAGAGCTGTCCCTCTAATATATTCATTTCTAATCCTGTCCATCCTCGTCACACCCAACAAAAATCACCTCCAGCTCCGCCTCCTGTCTTTTCATCAGTGCCACTGTCTCAAATCCGTACAACATAGCTGGTCTCACTACTGTCCTGTAAACCTTCCCTTTTACTCTTGCTGGTACCCGTCTGTCACAAATCACTCCAGCCACTCTTCCCCATTCTGACCCGCCTGCACTCTCTTCTTCACCTCTCTTCCACTCTGAACTACTGATCCCAAGTATTTAAACTACTCCACCTTTGTCACCTCCACTCCCTGCATCCTAACCACTCCACTTTCCTCCATTTCCTTCACACTTATGTATTCTGTCTTTGACCTACTCACTTTCATTTCTCTCCTCTCTAGAGCATATCTCCATCTCTCCAGGTTCTCCTCAAGTTGCTCTCTACTCTCACTGCAGATCACAATATCATCAGCAAACATCATCGTCCACGGAGACTCCTGTCTAACCTCGTCCATCAACCTGTCCATTACTACTGCAAACAAGAATGGGCTAAGTGCTGATCCTTGATGTAATCCAACCTCTACCTTAAATGCATCCATCACTCCCACTGCAGATCTCACCACTGTTACACTGCCATCATACATATCCTGAACTACTCTCAAATACTTCTCTGTAACACCAGACTTCATACAAAACCACAACTCTTCTCTAGGCACCCTGTCATAAGCTTTCTCCAAGTCCACAAAGGCACAATGCAACTCCTTCTGACCTTCTCTGTACTTCTCCATCTACACCCTCAGAGCAAACATTGCATGAAGCATGAAGTAAATGCTTCAGTGTAGCATGAAGAAATACACTGGCTTGTGCATCCCTAGTGGCTGGATTTGCTGCCTACTCTAATTACAAATCACAATATCCTTTACTGTAATATCACATGAGCCCCAATTTTTAAAACCATTTTTTAGAATATGGACTGTCCTTAAACATTGATGTACACTAATGGTACAACCAGCAAAAGCATAACAATATGTTCAATCATGTAATACTGCTAATCATTTTTTTAGTAAAGCACTTGTGGAATTCTTGGTGTTTCACACTTAAAATTGGCCTGCAGTGTATTTGGATCAAAACTTTTTAAAATCTTGTAGCTAAAACCCTCCCTTAAGAACAATGTTAATTTATTACAATGTAGAACAGAATTATGATGCATAATTCATCTAAATAGAAGCATATGGATGGAAGTAATATTCATAACTAATGTCTACTATTTTCCCTAAGAGTCAGAGCATATGTATTCTTTCAATAGCAAACAAGCCTTGGGCCAAACTCATTAAGAAGGAAGCTGTCTACTCAAGACAAATCACATGCGTCATCAGTTTGCTAATGATGCCATGTGGCAGGTTTCAACTGGAGCCAAATCAGTCTCCATACTGTCAATTTTTCACCTTTTGGCTTCAGCTCACGGCTTCAATTTTATTATCGGTGTGAGAATAATGAGAAAGAGCATGGCTTGCTCTGGTCCATACTGATAAGAAGGAGGGAGGGAGGAGGCAGTGAAAGCCTGCAGGCCTTTTATTCTGAATTTGTATGCACTGCTGTGCACCAGCCTTCACTCACCAGCCCACTGTCTCATTAGATCTCCAAACATTGTGATAGGTCAGCCTCAGACCAAGGCACTGACCAAGTTAGGCAGGAGTCAGGTTTGATTGAGAATGAATCATTGAGAAAGGTCAACTGTCGGAATGTGCTTCAGTCCATGCCTTTTAGTAGCATTAGGTCAGATTTAGAGTTTTAAATTCATTTGAGGTATTCAGGTGGTTCACCGCTGCTGGTTCAGCACCATGGAGAGCTCCCTAGCAGTGTCATCAAACGTCCTTTTATTTTTACATTTTTATTTACCTCTCCTTTTGGTTCAAGTTCTCACCATGTCTGAATATAAACATGAAGGCTTTTTTCCTACCAATTAAACTACGTAGTTGAAACAGCAGTTTTTAATACAAAAATCTATGAAAAAGCTCAAACATTTCTATCACTTTGGGTCTTTCAAATCCACAAAACCCATCACTTAAATGAAGTTAGTTTGTTAATGCAGGTAAAGCAAAATGGGCTAAAATGGGCAGAGTAGGGCTGTAACTGTTTTTTGGATTTTAAAAAATCTCCTGGATTAAAGGCCAGACAAATGCTTTTTATCATTTTTTAAATTTGCTAAATGCACAAAAATGTGTAGAACAAATGTCATGGGTATGTTTTTCGTTCCTTAAAGGAATGTGCTCTTATTTTCCCTGCAACAATCAGAGATGGTCAGTCTTTTGCAACTGTACCTTTCAGTAATTCTTGTGGTTTTCATTCCATGTAAAGTTGTTGATAAAAGTAATTTTGCTCTCTATCTCCATTTCTCCATTTCTCTAATTATCTTCTGTAATTTGACTTGCACTGAGCTAACAACATGCTTCCTTATAAATCCTATTATAATGTGTAATAGCTGAAAAAGTATGGGTTAATGAGCCATCGATTTTGATTTAGTTTATTTTAAGCAATTTTAGATTCTCATTAAACCAAACCATAGGCAGCAGCTAACAAATATTTGACAGCAAGCAATGATGTGAAATCTGCCCTCCAACAGATTTTGCCTGATTTGTCACACTAAATAGTTTTAGGTCCTTTATCTAATAAAACATAACTTTATAAAGACACACAGAGTCATTTGTAAATTACCATTTAATTTATTGAAGAATAAATGGTTTGCAACACCTGTGTTAACTGCATATAAAAATTGAAAAAGTGGTTGTGATTCCTTAATCAGCAATAACCAAACCAAACACTTCCTATAAATGGAGATCTTTTGAAAAATCTCAACACCTATTTCGTGTTGAATTTCTTACCTTCTGAAACAAAAGACAGCTTTTTTCAATGTGTTTGACACACTTGAAATTTCACATTAACATTGAACTCAAGAACAATGTAACTACTGATATAAATAAACACTGCTGTAATAACATTGTAAAGTAAAATACCTCATTAGAAGTTACACGGTTATTGTGAGTGTTGTTAATGTGTTACTATACAATTATGATTGACAATCAGTTTAAAGTGGATCAACATAAGTTTTAAGAAACATAATGACTATGAAATTTACTACTTAATAACAGTTTAATTCAGTTGATATCAGTTTTTAGAACTTATCTGGGATTAAATTATGGCCTTAAAACTGTTTCTTGACTTGAGTTAAAACTAAACTCAACATATGAAATATGCAGTGTGATAATCACTTTTACATTACATTAAGTGTTGCAGACTGAGATTATGTTGAAAAATGTCATCCTTTAAGGAGGTGTGGAACCCTTTGGAAAACTCAGGTTTACATCAACGGTAATTGATATGCAGTAGCACACATAACATTACAGTATACACCATCTATAAGAGAAATAAATAAATCAGCTGGGCTATCGGCCTGATGCAGAATTTGCTCTAAAACCAGGGGTTTTGATTCAACCGGTTTCATTCATCTCACACTGCGAGGCAGGATCAACTCCACTCTCCTCTCCCTGACATATAAATGCAAAGGGACATTTCTCACAGTGGGGGAGACTTAAAGGCTCTGTGCTTCTCTAGTGCTCAAGACATGGAGTATCGCTTACACGCCCCTAAACGGAGGTAGAGGAGAGAGGGGGAGGGGGTAGAGACTGAGAGAGACCAAAGAGAATTTGAGAGATTCAACCTTATCAGCTTATGTAGCAGGGCAGTTTCCTGGTGGGACAACCATGAAGAAACCATGAAGTCAGTCCAAATTCTAAACACACTTTTATGGTTTAAAGTGAGTGAGTGCAGGACACAGTACGACATGCAGATCAGCTCTCTCAGCTTCTCTTCACTGAGCCTCTTACATAGGCTACCCTGTTAAAAAGGGCCCGGACCCTGACAGACGCTTAGCTAAAAAGCTGAAATAAATACTCAAGGGCCTAAAATGCAAGACTGAGCTTTCAGACAAGTAAAGAAGCATGTTTTAAAGTGATTAACACTCTTAATGCACCAAAATTCTTGCACAAAATACAGGACATACATACGGGTGCAATAATAGCTGCCCCCTGCTGCACATGTTTGTGTGGGTAAAAAGCAGAGGTTGAATTTCGTTGTGGCTCACTGTGTGCTGTGCTGTGATTCACAATGATGAGAATAGTCCCTTTCCTTAACATGTGCACACACACACAGTTATGAAGGAAATAAGCGTCTCCAATCCTGCTGACATGCATGTCTTAAACTGTTTGAGGACATCCAGAGAAAACCCACATAGATACTGGGAGCACAAACTCCTTTTTATAAAGGAGACACGCAATTGAAATAAAATGATAACAGAACTTAAAAATTGTAAAAATAAAAACATTCGTTACAGGGAATCCATGGACCAATTTTCTGTTAACTTTTATGACATTGTGCAACAGACATAAAGTTGTAGTCCACATGATTAAATCCAAATTCTTATAAATTGCTATTGACATGATTTTAAATGTACAAAAAAGTAGATTTTATTGCTTAAACTATTGACTGTACATGAAACATAAATGCTTTCAGTGGTATACAAAACAAAGAGGACTAAACTGATTCTGAAAATTATTGACCGATGATGAAGGAGTGATTGTTGCTGCCAGCTAATAAGGGCAAGCATTCTTTCATTGAATTCCTCAGTCTTACAGTTACAAATCAGAAGCACTGATCACATTTAGGAGGCATATGAGATGTCAGGCTGAGAAGAGAAGTAAATCAGACTATGAAGGTGCCCACCATCCCCAGTATGTTCAGAGTGCACTGCTGCCAAACAGTTGCTCTGAAATTAAATTTTGCCACTCCATGGGTTTGAGCTTTGCCTTTGCCAGACCATCACTCTTCATATCAACAATGCCAGACAATTCTGAATCTTAAAGATGCCAAATCATAAGGCATGAACATCAAAGATGCCAGACTATTGGCTGAGATGGCAGTGCTGGAGTGCTGCTAGCACGGATTTCACAGCTTGCTGGAGAAGCATTTTTTTGCAGTTATTTACAGGGTTATTTTCCCTTCCAGGATATATCTGCAGTAAACAGCAGTTATATTCCCAATCCAGTGAGTCCTTTATATAAAATAATACTGTGGTTAATGATCTTTGCAATATTGTTTCTTTCTTTTCTTGAAAATATCAAGCACTCCTTCACAAGAGCACCATGTTCTCCATCTTTTCACATTGTTTTAAAATGTTCTCCCATCCACTTTGTTATAGAGAGATCATTCAGAAAGTACCACCATATTCTAAGAATGTTCTTCCCTCAACATCAACAATTTCATGCCCAGTGGATTGAATGCTCTCCTCTATTCACACAGCAATATATTCTCCGGTAATAATAATCACTGTAATGTGTCCACTGAATGTTCTCACATCTACTTTGCCCCAAAAAGGTCTCATTCACTGTATGCTAATGTTTCTCCTTTCACACTTTCACAGAATGTACAGAAGATCCAATAGAGTTACAGAGTCTCTGTGTCAGTGGCAATGTCCTCTGTTGTGTTGTATTTTATGGTTTGTTTCTGTACTGTGTACCACTGTCCACATTTATGTCTTATGTTCCGATTCTTTGTTGCACCATCCCCCTGGAGAAATGTTTAAGTAAATTGTGTACTCTGCAGAAAGTTGAAATGACAAGAAAATCTACTTGATTTCTATCAATCTTTAGCATACGCATGCAATCAATGTATTTTTCTTCATTTAAAACCTAATAAAAACTAATTTAAGTAGCCCAACCGATACTACCCTAGACTAAAAGGTAGGGTGGGATACTCAGAAATTGAACTGAAATGAATTGCATTCTGTGACTTACTCTCCTGTGAACAGACATTTCAGCAACAGTAATCTGACAAGATACTAAGTCTTTTAATTTGTAAAAGGGATTTCTAAACAGAGTTTGCTAAAGTAAAGAAATAAAAGTATTTGAAATAGAAATGAAGGGCTACAATAAAACAGTAGCTTTTAATGTTCTTTCCTAGAAACACGGTGAAATTGTATTCTTTTTTTGGCAACTGTATGATGAGGGCAGAATATTCTGGGCTGTGCAAAATGTTTAAACAAGTCTTTAATTCATTCCAAGGTTGTTCAAATGAAAAGTAGGCAGATGAGTCTGATGGGTAACCTCTTACATTATTAAAATCTGTGTTAATGAGCTCAATATTTTATCATGTTCTCAGTATGTGCATCCTCCTGTCTAATCAAAATGGAAAGCATCAAATAGTGTATGTGCATCCTTTTCCCTGCGGGCTCACAGCAATTCAACAGAAGGCACACTGTAAGTGCCACCCACATGGCTGCAGAAAACAAAGGCTAATTCACATGCCTTTCACTGTTCTGGCTGAGTTTCTAATCAGCTCCCACTGCGACAGCTCACGCGGAGGTTTGGGCACAAAGCTAGTAATCTTTTGGTCATCACACACCAACACACACACATTTAGAAAGATATATATAAAGGAAAGAGAGAGAGACAGAAAGAGGGAGAGCAATAGAGACAGATAGAGAAATGTGTGATGGATTTAGCAAAAATAGATCCCTTTTTTGACTAATTAAAATTTTATTTTAAAAATGTATTCCTCCTGAATAGTTTGGATACCTTTGCTCATTTGAAAAATTAGGTGGTCAGATACACAAGAAGGTCTGTTTTATATGATTTACTATGCCTAGGTGTAAATACAGGAAATTCAAACTTCAGCACATAGGAAAAATAAATGAATATGCCTTGGTGTTCCAATTTCTGTTTGGAGAAAACTGAATATAATTAGTCCTATTAAATAGATTTCATGATCTGTGGCTTATCTGCGATGCCAAATCATTCTACTGCCATTTTCACATATTCTACACATATACAAATACACATACACTGCCTGTCCAAAAAACAGTAATTACCTGGATTTAACAAAGCGAATAGGTAAGAGCCTCCCATTGGATAATTACTATATGGATGATTATGATTCTGCTGCAACAAGTTATTTAACCCCAACTGATGCAGTGAGTAGCTTCTCATTACTTAAACAACCATGTCGGAAGACACATCCGGTGGTCGTGGAAAAGATGGAAAAATTACTGGCATACATCAAGCAAAGAAAATGTCTCAGGAGATGCTGAAACTTCTAATATTGGGTTAAGAACTGTCTAATGCATTATTAAAAACTGGAAAGATGGTGGGGAATCTTCATGGAAGAAATGTGGTCAGAAAAAAATCTTGAATGACCCCCACTTAAATGTTGGTGAAATGAAATCGTGAAAAAACAACAGCAGAACTCATGGCTGTGTTCAATAGTGAAAGTAAGAGCATTTCCACACACAATGCGAAGGGAACACAAGGGATCGGGACTAAACAGAAATCACTGATCTGTGAGGCTAATCACAAAAAAAAGGCTTAAATTTGCTGGGGAACATAAAGATTGGACTCTGGAGCAATGGAAAAAGGTGATGTGGTCTGATGAGTCCAGATTTACCCTGTTCCAGAGTGATGGGCACATCAGGGTAAGAAAAGAGGTGCATGAAGTGATGCACCCATCATGCCTAGTGCCTACTGTACAAGCCTGTGGGGGCAGTGCTGTGATCTGGGGTCACTGCAGTTGGTCAGGTCCAGGTTTAGCAACGTTATGTGCCCAAAGAATGAGGTCAGCTGACTACCTGAATATACTGAATGAGCAGGTTATTCCATCAGTGAAGTTCTTCTTCCCTGAGTGCACGGCCATATCCTAAGATGACAGTGCCAGTATTAATCGGCTCAAATTGTGAACAAGTGGTTCAGAGAGCATGACACATCATTTTCACACATGGATTGGCCACCTCAGAGTCCAGAATTTAACCCCATTGAGAATCTTTGGGAAGTGCTGTAGAAGAGTTTGCACAGCGGTCTGACTCTCCCATCATCTCTACAAGATCTTGGCGAAAATTAATGCAACTCTGTATGGAATTAAATATTGTGACATTGCAGAAGCTTATGGAAATGATGCTTAGTGGTTAGGGAGTTTGGCCACAGGATCGGAAGATTGTGGGTTCAAACCCCTTACCAGCAGGTTGCCCTGAGGTACCCTTGAGCAAGGTACCGTCCCTGTCACTGCTCCCCAGACGCTTTCATAGCTGCCCACTGCTGCACGGTGTTTGTATGGGTTAAATGCAGAGGTCCTTTTGGGGCAGCGGTGGCCTAGGGGTTAGGGAGTTGCCCTTGCATCAGAAGATTGTGGATTCAGTTCCCCACCAGCAGGTTGCCCTGAGGTACCCTTGAGCAAGGTACTGTCCCCATCACTGCTCCACAGGCTCTTTCAACAGCTGCCCACTGCTGCACAGTGTTTACATGGGTTAAATGCAGAGGTCCAATTTTGTTGTGGTTCACTGTGTGCTGTGCTGTGACCTCGCAATGACAAGGGTTGTCACTTTCACTTTTCACTTTTTTTCACAGCGAATGCATGCTGTAATCAAAGCTAAAGGCGGCCCAATGAAATATTAGAGTAATTTTTTTTTGGACAAGCAGTTTATTAAAAAGTAAAAAAGTATTTTTTGCTTTCTTGAGCTTGCGGAACAAGAGATTGCAGGTTCGAATCCCACTTCTAGCACTTCCATTATTGGGTTCCTGAATAAAGCCCCCAAGCTGCTCCAGGGATACTGTCCCTGTGGTTGGTGATTGTTTTTTTTCTTACAGCAGGGTTGCCAAGACCATACAACACAAATAAGGTGCAGCAGTAATGCGACTGTTGTGAAAGGATAGTTCATTTCTTTGTTTTTAATAAAATAGTGATATTCCGAAATTGGGTGTGATCTGAATTCCCTTTCAGATTTCTTTTATTTTACTGAAATAGAAAAGTAGGTTAACCTTAAACAAACCTTACAAATGAAAGCGGCAAATAGGGTTCTTCAAAGCACATGTAAAAAGAGTCCTGTTTTGTTTCTAGAAGAATCTTTCATTAGTTTCCTTTTTGTAAATGAGTGAGTTTGAAGAAGATAAAAAAGCTCTAAATAATGACATAAAACAGATCAGCGTGAGTGTGAAGGACCACAATATAATATGTTTGTTATAAACCCTTTCAGGATAAGAAACTATACATCATTTGACAGTTATCTTACTGTGGCACATTTCATGTAATGTTATTGAGTGTAATTAAAGGTTTTTTGTTTTGTTTTGTTTTGTTTTTTCCTAAAACTACATACCCAAGCCGAGCTTTAAAGCCATTTCAACAGAAAACATGATTTATTCCTTTCCTTTTCAGCCCAAATGGAGAATGTACTGTCACCTGCAGAGAAGAATAGAGCAGAGATTTGTTTTTCCATTTTATGGTTATCACTGAGAAGGTGACTTTGTAGAGCTAAATTACTGCATCTGTTGCCCTGCTGTGTGCAGGGACACTTTAAATGGTGTGTCACCATGTCAATCTGTGTTTTCTACATGTGTGAAATAGAAAGGGACTCTGTGCTCATACATCACTTGCAAAGTAAAATTCTTTTAGAGATCAATGATGCTCTCCTTTCTGCAGATTTCTTATCGGTTCGTCACACTCGCTGAAGCCTTTTCATTATTGGTTGTTTATCATCATCAAATTTGTGAAATGATTTCAGATGGAAAATCATTATCGCTCCTGACCTCAGTTTCACACTGAATTTCCCAAATCTATCTTAGATTTATGGAAAGTGTCATTGTCTATAGGTCATTTAAAAGCATGTCCATAAGCACATAACGATATTCATCAATTTAAAAAGTTTCATTCTAAATCTTTTGTTTGCACATATACTTGTAATAAATATGTTCTGTCATTTTAAGATGTGGGGAAGATGAGCTGATAATTGTATGAAATGCTTTTATTATACTGTGAGGCACTCCATTAACTCTGTTAAAAATGCAATAGAAAGGAATGTAAAATTCAGTGTGTAATGAAATCAATGACATAGTGCAGTGCTAACACAAAGATGAGAATCATAATTCTGGTTGAGCAAGGAACATGTGGGTCTTAAAACATCTATCTGTTTCTAATTGCAGCCTTTTATTCTTTGTCTTTTCTGTTAAACAGAGAAGTCAGAGTGCCCTGGCCCTCTGAACAGCTCAAAATTACTTACAGAGGGCTCTGCCTCATGGAGAAACCTGAATGCTGCACTCTCCTTCATTGTGTGCTGGCCACAATAGCCAGAATATTGTAAAAGAGAAAGGGCCTGGCTTGCACACCAAGGCAGGAGAGTCACACAGTCTTTCAAGAGCTCCTACTATACAAAACGGAACATCATTATAGCTGCTTATTATAACTACGACATTTGCAAAGGCTTAAGCTGACTTTTTGTTACAATTTCAAAGTCTTTCAATGACAACTAAGCCTTAGGCTGGAATGGTCCGCCCTTGCACAAAAAGACGGAACAGAAATCAGTGAGTTACACAACAGTGTTCACCTTTCTGTTAATGCTACAGTTTCATCCTTCGTGGCACTCTGAATGCACAGTTCTAAATCGGGCGGTCATAAACTTTAACTTAGGTGATATCCTCAAGAGTACTTTTTCTAGTCCCCTTGATTTAGAAACATAATTGCAAATCACTCACCACATTTCACATATGCAGTTTTATTTTTTAATATTTTGAGTTATTATTGACATATTATTGGCTTCTTAATTAAATTAAAAATAAAAATCACATTAAAGTAAACAATTGGACACTAAGATCATTCTTGTAGCTTTTACTGTACTTTTGCTTCCTTCGCATGCCTTAGTAAACAATAATGTACTTGCACAAATAATAATAAAATAAAATGATAAATGAAAAACAGTTAAAAAACAAAAAACAAATAAAAACAACTTTTGGTTGGTTACAATTCAGTCCCCCTTCACACAGCCCCACCCCCCAAGAAGCCTTCTTGCTAAGCTTTTGTCATGGGTGAGTTTCAGTTTGGGCACGGTAGAGGGCGCTCTGTTCTGACTGAGCACACCTGAGTTCATGAAGGTACAGGTGTGCTTCATTGGAGCTGCTATTTAAGCCCCGATGAGTCAGAACAGAGTGTGGCTCATTCACGAGGCGAGGCGGCACGTTAATGGTGGTTTTTGGCGACTTTGGTGATTTTGGGAACTTGTTTTAGTTAGACTGCAGTTCCTTTAGTCTTGGTTTGATTAGAGCTGCAGTCCTTGGATCTTGTTTTGGTTAATATAATAAATAAAGCTATGTTCCGGACTCCTGGCTCTGCCCTGACGACCCTCTTGCACCCTGCCATCGTTACAGCTTTCCAACAACATGTCCATTAGTAAGTCGGTCAATCAGGCACCAAGATATATCACTATGCATAGAAGGTGGCTGAGTTAAATAGAAATCTGGTTCTGGAAAAAACTGAACAGAATAAATAGTGCATGCAGCACAAGAGTCAAAACAACTAGAACAGCTTTGATCAAATTAACAAAAAATAGCAGTAAAGTGAAGTGAAAACAGAAATATTGACAAAAAGAGCAAATATAGGAAATGATTTTTGTGTTAAGGGCTAAAAGGGTTGTTGAAGCACATCCCATTCTTTGGAAGGGAAACCTGCTCTTCATAAGGTAATAAATGTACACTTCCTTGTAGATTACGTGCCGACATGAAGGATCGCAGACTGCACCATTTGCACTTAGCAAGCCTTTGTGAGAGTTTCCTGGGTAGGTCAACCAGATAAGCTACACTTTCTACGGCATAGTCTGAAGCTGTACAGCTGGATCTTAAGATCAGCTCCCAGCAGTGCCACTTCTGTAATACAAACTAAGAAGCTGTACCCTCTAAATGAGAAGAATATCAGGTTTCCTGTCCTCCAACTAACATAAAAATGTATGTTTAGAGCATATATAGTATATAAAGAGCATTCTGGATACCTGCAAGCATGATAACAAAACAACTAACACATTAGAAGATGTTAATCAGGCAGCTGGTTAATGAACCAGTGTCACAACATCATATGTGCAAAACAACACATCTACAGTCAGGACCATGAAGAGTGTCACTCCTAATAAAGATGAACTAAAAGGTGGACGCTTTCACTCTCAGAATATGACAAGCTCTAACCTGAAATCAATGCAAAGTTCATCAAGAAAACAAAAATGCATTGCAAATACATGCATTACACTTATTAAAAATAAAACCACTTCACAATTATTGGCACCTCTTCACTCTAATAAACAAGACGCGACTAAAGCTGAAAAGTCCCTTAACCTAAGTGTTTCTGCATGACACAGAGGCCAAATTTATTTGTGTTCATTATTTGGGTCAGTTAGACATTGCACTTCAACTGACTATTGTGCATTATTGGGACCATATTTATTTTAAAAGTTTGTCTGGAACATCTGAATGCTCATAAAGCAGTCAAAGAAAACCTGATGTCAAAGTCTGAGATTGCAGTGTTTTTGGAAGGCTCATTTCAATATCACAGTTACAGGATTGTGTTTTCCCGCATTCTTTCCTTCCAGAAAAACAGTGCCTTGGTGCATAAACAAGGCACATTGCAAGCTTAATTCTTTTGATATCTTGTTATTACTGAACATTTTCAACCTGCTGAGACGCGTTCATGAAGTGTTTATCCTCCAGATAAACAAGTCAAGTCTGACATAAACTCAGCAAGCATTACAGCACACTTTCACTTAAAACATGTGTCAGCTTGTGACAGATACAACATTTTCCCACATGATGAAGTTAAATGATTTCAACTTGGATGGTTCTACCTATTCACAGACTACAGGCATCAACAAAGGAGCAGCTTAGAAGCTGAGCTTTTTATATTTGAGCTGAGGCTCTGGGTTGGAAACAACAGTCTGAGGATTCACTTTTACAAAATAAATTTTTTTAAAAAGAAAAAAAGAATAAAAATAAACTTTTTTTTCTTTCTTTTTTTAGAAGTTTCATATTTAACCCAAAGGACCTAAAGCAATGATGGGGCAGGTAAAGACATTCTTCCATAATAGAACACTAAAATACACAGAAAGCAAATCTAAAAAAATATAGCCATAAAAATATAATAATACATCATTCTTAGCGACCAAACCCTATCCAACATACCATAACTATGTGCATTAAAAAATCAAGGAAAACGTACATCTGTCACGGTCTGTTGTGCCCGTGGTTCCGGCCGGGCACGACAGATGGCGCTCTGTTCTGACTGAGCACACCTGGGCCTGTTTAGACACAGGTGTGCTTCATTGGGGCTGCTATTTAAGCCCCAGTGTGTCAGAACAGAGCGCGGTTCATTGACAAGGCTATGCCTACAGTTAATGTTGGCACTGTTTGGTTGTTTATGTTAATAAAAGTTACGTTTTGGAACCCTGGCTCTGCGTTGGCGTCCTTTGAACTCCCCGCCACCGTTACAACATCAGAGAAAACTTTAACTGGAATAGTTCCTTAAAAAAACTTGATTCTTTAAAACTGTATTTAAAAAAGCATCAACCAAAATGTTCTACTCTACACCTTTAGGTTAGTGAGTTGGTCCCACAGTAGCTGGGGCAGTGGTGGTCTAGTGGTTAGGGTGTTGACCACAGGATCGGAAGGTTGTAGGTTCAAACCCCTTACCAGGAGGTTGCCCTGAGGTGCCCTTGAGCAAGGTACCGTCACTGCTCTGTTGCTGCATGGGTTAACTGCAGAGGTCCAATTTTGTTGTGGTTCACTGTGTGCTGGACTGTGACCTCACAATGACAAGAATAGTCACTTTCATTTTCCATTTTATTTTTTAAGGTAATGGGTAGTAAATGGCAGTATTTAGCAAAATCTCACCTATCTAGACTTAATGACAGAGAGTGAGAGAACATGAAATGAGCTTCGTTTTTTCCTTTTTTAGGTCATATATTCAGAAAGAAGCAGAGTTAGAAAGGTCAGAGCTGAGGCTTCATCTCCTCTCTAATGGATGCTACAGTGCCATTATATGCTATCGTCTCACTGTGTTTTTACACCTACTCTGTAGTGGACACACGTCTGTACACACTGACTGGGACATCTCTTAACTGTCTGATTTAATAATCAGAAGCCATTTCATTCCTGCATCATTCTAATAACATGGTCCTTTGACAATTGAATATTCTTTCATTACACATTCAGTTGTCACAAAACCAATTGCACTGACCAATGTGATATTTGCCAGAAGCAAAGTCAGACAGACAGCCAAATAAATGCCCATGTGCTTTCAAAGGCCTCTGCATGATGCATATTTATGCCACTCTAATGCAGATTTATTCATCTGCATGCAGTACTTTATATGATTAGCATGAATTAGCATGTCATTTAGCATTTTAACTCAAAATGCCACTGTGATGTGTAATCCAATTGTTGAGTTATGCTTATGAGTGTCTTATGGTGGTCTTGGTCTTACTGTGGCAAACTGAACCAAAGCAATTCAAGCTGTAAGGTATACAAGGGAGAGGATTCAGCATATGACTGAGCATCTGTTATGCCTGGCAGCATCTCCAAAATATACATTTTGTAAGAGAAGGAAATAAAAATTTTAATGTTCACTGATGTACCTAGACACTGACTTATTTCCATTGTTATCAATACTGCAATAATAAAAAAGAATACTATTTATTTGATTTCTCCTATTGAATCCTGATGTCAGGAGTTACCTTGGGGTCTTTCTGTGTTCCTTGGTTATCTCTTAATATAAAACATTTTAAACGGCACGTAAATGAAAACGAAATAGTTTAAAAGAGAAGTGGAACCTTTTTCTGAATGTATTATGCTGACACTAATGCTGATAAGCGATTAGAACATGTCCTTCAAATTATTAAATGTTACTATCATAGATCAGTGTTTGAACACTGCTCCTAAACATTCGACAGGAAACAGGCCCTCAAACTCTTCAGCATTTTACAGAACCGCAGCTTAAAGTATAACCTCTAAGGAAATATTGTCATTTACATCTCGAGTCAACTTCGGTTTACACTGCATGTTCTGCAGTAATTTAGCTACAGGACATCTTTCAGCAGCCCCGCATTCAGAACTGCTCCACAGGGTGCTCTCTTCCCCTCTTCCTCACTGCTACTAAAGTGGATGTAGAAAAGGGAGGCAGCAAGCCTTTCTGCGCTTCATTTAGCCGCAGACTTGGTCATGATTTAGGAGCCATCAGTTCATGTCAAATCTGAGAGCCTTTCACCAGCTAAAGGATTTAAGCTAGGGCTCAGACAGCAGGGGAGAGAGCGAGAGAGAGACAGCAGACAGAAGAGATAAAGGCTCAGACAGAGAGAGAGAGAAAGGGAGAGAGAAATAGACAAACAAAGTGAGAGAGAGAGAAAAAAGAAAGAGATGTTGAGGAGCTTTTAATACATTTTTTTCTTTTTTGTCTTCTTTTAGCTGACTCAGTAAGAGACTACTGGAATAACACAAATGACCAAATCAAATAACAAGAGCAGATTTGGATTTCCTCCTGAAATTCCAAATGTTCCTTCTTCTGTTCATTTGTATTCCACTTCTTTTCCTGTCTTGTGCATTGTGCCTGAGTAAACCTACAGGCTCAGTGTTCTGTATTGCCCTGTCATACAATACAAGAGCAGAGACAAAGACAAGGTCAGTGTTCAGTGCCCTTTCCATAATGCTTCCACTGAAAGCTTCCCATTTCCACACCTCAGAGAAAAAAGGCCATAAAAGGTTGGGGTGTTCCCCAGAAGACTGAGGCCTACTCTTACAGCCTGAGCTTTGGATCTGCTCTTCTAGATCAGCAGGCTCCTATCACGTGCCTAAAGTGAAAGTGAAAGTGACGACCCTTGTCATTGTGAAGCGCAGCACAGCACAACACAACAAAATTCAATTTCTGCATTTCACCCATACATACACGTGCAGCAGGGGGCAGCTATTGAAAGTGCCCAGGGAGCAGTTACGGGGACGGTACCTTGCTCAAGGATACCTCAGGGCAACCTACTGGTGAGGGAATCAAACCCACAATCTTCTGATCCGGGGGCCAACTCCCTAACCACCACTGCCCATTCTCAGAGAACCATTCTCAGAGAACCATTCTCAGTGGAGGAGCCATAAATAAACATGAGCATTACTGGGATAGAGTCAATTCTTCAGTCTGGAATTCAGATAAGAAAAATACAATATTGAAATTTCAGCCATTAAAATGTAGTTTAAAGCTACTAACTATAAAAGGCTAAGAGCTGCAGTTATCAGGGTAAACAGCATAGCCTGCAAGCCACAATGGTTTCATAGCTGATTAGTCACAAGCTTTATGCAAGTAAAACTATGCCACCAATTCAAGCTGAAACAACAAGCATGAAGTTAGAGAGCAATGGAATTAGCTTAAAGAAGCTGAAGAGTTTTAAATCTGATTAGAGCCACATGCCTAAAACAATGAGCATCAAGATAAAAAGAGGTTATTGAATTATTGAAATGTAGGTTATGTAGCTTATTGTGATTCAATACAGCCAAGCCATGAGCAAAGGTTTCACGGCTCAAAAAAGTTCCTTCAAGTAACATAAATCTAGAAATGACGTTTAGCATGTATAGGCTTGGACAGAGTCACAAGATACACATACTAAACTATGTAGCCAGTTCATACTGGCAACTAACATAGACTATTTATTCTCTTCTCGTGCTATATGTTAAAAGTTGATTATAGTCACTGTGCAAGTTAAATATATATCAGATACAAGCTGAAAACAACTAGCAGTGGAATGGACTGATTTCACTCCAAATTCAACTCTTTAAAACTCTGTGATGCTGAACACATCTACTTATCTATATATACAAAAATAAATTCACAAATAAAGTATATTATTTAGAATGCAATGCTTTTATGCTGTTCCCTGAACATTTAACATATTCAATAAAGCATGAACCCCTAACCTTTAGTGTCTTAATTTTAATATTTCAGTCTTTTTTGTATAATGTATAATTGTACGTAAAATAATGTAAAAGATTCTTAACATGAAAAATGACTTCAAACTTTTCAAAAGTAGCTCATTCCTTGTTTTTGAGCAAGAGATTTTAATTTGAAGGCACCATGCATGAGTAAATAAAGTAAATCAGTAGGAGCTCAACGTCCTCCTTTGCTCTCCTATGCTCTGCTTGGTCTCAGGATGGCAGTGTGTAAACCCAGCCCACCCCTCACACACCTCTTAATGCTGGACTCCAGAGAGACCAGAGAGCAGCTTCAAACAGAGATGGAGCTGACACAAGGTTCTTTGAGGATTATCTTAGCTCTTGACATCATCTGAAGGAGAGGGAGAGAGAGAAGCAGTGAGGCTGAATATGTATGTAATTTATTTGAAGAAGAGTGTTGGCAAGCATCAAAAGCCGCTATTTCTGTAGCTGTTCCATCATGATTTAATTCATAAAATGGTTTAGATTGAGTCAGCTGTCTGTAAATGATTTCCCCCATTTTGGGTTGTGCTTAGTTATCATGCTAGGTATGGTTTGTGAAGGAAATTCTCTTTGTAATCTTTTTCCATTTCTTGTCTTGAAAGGGAAAAATATGCAAATTGCATGAAATTGCAAAACACAAAAATTAGAACATGTTGTCTCTGTCTACTGCTCACATGCACATTTTGAATACAGTATGGCTCACAGATGTGCCTTAGGGCTGTAATGTTGAATTCTGTCTGCTATTAATACACCAACAGCTGCAGATCGATGTACTGAACCCAGATAAGTTACCAGATTGAAGTGAAGAGGGTGCATTGCTTGCCCTGCTATTAGACTTGCCAATGGTTCATTATTCAGATGGCTGAATTGCATCCAAAAGATATGGGCCTCTCTATTTGACCACAATCACAATTGCTTTCATTTATTGCATCCTTCAAAAGAGGTAATTAGTGATCGTATAATGTAGGATATATGTTCTAGCATAGCATAGAAATTGTTTATGAGGGGTATCTGGAAAGGGAAGAACAAGAAAACAAAGAGAAAAGCTTTCATTCACACAGTTAAACAAAGAGACAAAGGCAAAAAAGATTCACGGTAGTGATGGCAACCCAGGGACGTGGGAGAATAGTCAAGGAACTTAGCAAGCCAAGGATGCGCATTCATAGAAACGTTTATCCAAAAAGAGTCGGCAAGCTTTAAATACAAATATTCCATTTCCACATGAAAAAATACATTTCATCAGCACACTTACTGACATATGTTAGTGCACTTTGACTTAATAAATTATATGTGGAAAAGATGCACATGATGACCGTGTGCATTTTACTAAAAGCAGCCAAAGAGAGAAAGAGGCTCTTGTTGGCTCGTTTTGTGGTCCCCTCACTACTGTGAAAAACTGGCTATTCTCAGAGCTTAAGGAAAAGAAATGTGTTGAAACTGAGAGCAGTGATCCTTGACGCTACCCAACAGCGCCCTGCAGACGAGCGGCAGATTAGAAGGAGGAGCACTACTGGCCCTGCGATGAGGTGTGAAGGTAGCAGCAGGAGAAATGCTATTGCCCTTAGTTTCCTAAAGAGAGCATGTCAAAGAGCCACACACATCAAGCACCCTGGACTCTGGGAGCTTAGCAGTCAAAAACCTTGCACTGGTTGGCCTAAAGCCTAATTTCTTCTTTCCTCCAAATGCAAGAATTTTACCAAGACATGTTTGGTATCCAGAGTTGGTTTCTTTAATAACAACAATAATAATACTAATAATAATGATGATAATAATAACACTAATAATAATGTTTCAATTATACAATGTGCTGCTCACACCAAGGGCTGCTTAACATAGTTAATATACGACAGCAAAGCAAAACAATATGGAACAACCAAACCATAATATACAGAATCAAGATCAACAAGTTAGAAAAAAAAAAAGTAGAACGTAAATCAGGTAGTCGCAGTGAGGAAAGATGAGCTTTCAGAAAGGGTTTAAACAGTGCAATGTATGAAGCCTGCCAGCTGACAGCTCTCCCACCCATGGTGACCAATTTGAAGTGGACCTAAGGGTGCAAGATGGTGTATATGCAGACATGAGTTCATAAAGATAACAAGTAGTGAGGTCACGTAGAGCCTTAAAAGTGATTAGCAAGAGTTTGGACTAAACCCAGTGAGTCCAACAAGGTCCCCCATGCCCCCTTGATGGGATAAGCAGCAAAAACTGATTGACAGTGTGACATGGATGAAAAACTTGTGTTTATATTTTAATTAAAGCACGGATGCATTATTTATTATTATACAGTACTGTGCAAAAGTTTTAGGCAGGTGTGAAAAAATGCTGCAAACAAAGAATGCTTTCAGAAATGGAAGTGTTCATCATTTATTTTCATCAATCAACAAAATGCAGTGAATGAACAAAAGAGAAATCTAAATCAAATCAATATTTGGTGTGACCACCCTTTGCCTTCAAAACCACATCAGTTCTTCTAGGTACACTTGCACAGTTTTTGAAGGAACTCGGCAGGTAGGTTGTTCCAGACATGACTGTGTTTCAATGAATGAATGAGTTTGTTTCTGTGTCTGCCCTGAGATTTACAGGTCACCTGTCCAGAGTGTTTATTTGCCTGGTTAGGTAAAGCAGCTGAGATGGATGGATGGATGGATGGATGGATGGATGGATGGCTGGATGGATGGATAGATGGATGGATAGATGGATGTATTCATGTATAATGTATAAACAATAAACATTTAGAAGCAGTAAATGTTGGAGTGCTGGGAATGTATTTTTGAAAGGTGAAAAGGACATCCATTAGTAACCATTAGCGTTCTCCCTAAATAACAACTCAGCAACCTTTTCTGCGTCCTAGTGCACTGAGAAAGAAAGCAGCCTGCAAAAGAGCCTGTCTACTAAACTCTAATAGCTCATCCTTTATATTCAGTATTAGAGGAAGATGAGTTTCCACCTAACCATGCATCATTAGTCATGATATCTAGGTGATAGCATTGCCCGGACTCAGTTCCAAATGCCTCCCTGTTAAGGGAGAAAGGTGCAGCTGATGAGTCACACAAAGACTTGAACTCTGTAAAAGTACACCAGGGTGCACTTCTGTCTTGTAAACATTTGAGACTTTACCAAAATTAGCTAATTTATGGTGCACTCCACTGCAAAGTGAAACTGCTCTATGCTGAAAACTGAAAATTGTGTTCTGTTTCTCAATTAAGTCCTTTTTATGGTTTGCCATTTTGTCGCCTTTTTCTGCAACCACCCTAGAGGTAGTCAGAAAGGAACTCAACCCAAATGCTTTTAACTGATATCAGACTAAATATGGTACAGTGTAATAAACCAGGACTAACTAAATCTGTTTGCTGCCTGTCGATGAAATATAACTGAATGTGTTGAGCTGCTAGTGAGCAATAAGATGTGAAAGAGAAGGATTTACATGAACATTATTCACACTTCTCCACAAAGACAGGGCAGCAGGGGCCTAGTGGTTAGGGAGTTGCCCCGGATCGGAAGATTGTGGGTTCGATTCCCTCACCAGTAGGTTGCCCTGAGGTACCCTTGAGCAAGGTACCGTCCCTGTCACTGCTCCACGGGCGCTTTCATAGCCGCCCGCTGCTGCACAGTGTTTGCATGGGTTAAATGCAGAGGACTAATTTCATTGTGGTTCACTGTGTAACCTCACAATGACAAGAAGTCACTTTCACTTTCAAAGACAGGACAGCATGACTGCAGTTTCCTTGATATCAGAATGTCATGTCCTGACACAAAATTAAAAAAACATTTATAACATCATAAAAACATTTTAAGTGTTGAATTGCTCATCAACGAGTTTTGTAAATCAAGTTCAAAAGTTCAAGTGTGTTCAAGTATACTCCATTAAGTAACCTCTAAAAAGGGCAATTGCATTTTATGGCAGGATAATCAATTGACAGATTTGAAATTCAAAGCCTAAAATCTTTTTTTTTTTTTTTCACAATTAAAAAGAAATCCGCTTACTATGCGTTAGACCTCCAGAACTTTAGGGAACAAAATCAGCCTGAGGATTACACTTCAGTCTGTAACCTCAGTGAGAACAGCTGGGATGCTTGAGTCTTTGTGTATATTCGCTAATTTAGATGAGAAAACACCACAAGGAATAGTAATCTGTAGCAATTGAATGCTCTCAATTCCACCATCCGTTACTTCATCTATTGCACGTTGTGCAATGGGGCTTGTTGTTTTCCTATTTAGCACAGATTATAGTCAAATGACTTACTACTATATACATTAACCTTCAGCACTGAGGCAAAAATTGTGCAAACAGCAAACATAAATTCCAGGAGCTTTGCAGTAGTAGTTGTGAGGAGGAGGAGGAGGGAGGCATTGTCAAGATGTGAAAGAGTGAAGCAGGGGTTAGGGAGAAGAGTAAAGATAAGAAAGGAGTAATTGGTTAAATTAGGGATGAAGGAGAGAGGGGTTGTGTTAGTGTCTGCTTTAATGAAGGCTGAGAGTTAGATTAATGAGGGTGTATCTGTGCATCAATCGCTTCTTCCCAAACAGACAGATTAAATTAATAAATAACCCTGGCAACATTGACCCAAAGCATACAAACTGTGCATGACAATTAGAAAGAGAGGTCCAAGTGAATCCCATTTACTCCCAACAGAGGTTTTTAAAAACACTATTGACTCAACTCGTTGTGGAAAGGATACTAAACTATCCCACTCGAGGTGCAGTACTGCAGTGTTATTTTAGAGTTGCCAGAACTTTCCGATGATTTCAGGCAAACTGGAAATTGTAGGCTTGTGATGGGGAGGTACGTATATAGAATAACAATTGGAGGTTACACTAAAAATAGTGGTTAAAAAATAATTAGTGGGTAGAATGCCTAGTGTGAATCAGGGGATCCCCCTGTGTGGTTTTGTATTGACCATACAGGGTTGGATTAGCAGTCATCCTTTTTTCCATCACGCCAAAGGAACACACATTGTAATGATTTTTTTGTAAGACCTGCTGTTCCTTTGATTAAAACTTTTTTTCCAAGAAGGGCCCACTCACCAATACTGGTTTTTAATCTTTAAAGAGAGGTATAATCAGCATATCCTTAATATAAAAAAAATCCAAATTAATATATATAATATTTTAAACAAATATTATATTTTATATATGCCATCTTTATTTTTAAGAGCACAGTCAGAGTAAAAGTGAACTTTTTTGTCATCTCAGCTTTATAGGGTTAGGGTTGATGCAGTATGAAGAGATTATGTGGCTCCAGCATTTTACATTACAACACAGAAGTCTTATGTGGCAAAATATAAATGATCTAACAGTTAAACAAATATGCAAAAGTGTGTAAGGGACTGTACTAAAGTGCACTTACACAGATTGTGCAATATTGTACATTTTGTTAAAGATAAATTGATCAATTCTGTCATCTAATATAAAGAACTATACAAAAACAGAAACTCTAATATTCTCTCTCAAGATCGATTTGAGTTTACAATTACAAAAAATGGAATGAACTGAAATTTACAATAAAATACAATTTTCTCTTTCTATAAGATGCATGGTACAAAAACCATGAGTCAGCTGTTGAAAAGCTCATTTCAGCTTTATATCATTCATAGTTTTAATTTTTTTATCATCCTCAGCCTTAGCATACGTATTAACTGTCTGCTCTGTTTGTAAGAATAAAGCTACGAAAACAAGAAAAAGTTCACTTTAGGTCGTTTAACAGACGTGTTTCCTGCAGTTTTGAGTTAATCAATGTGGCATCGCTTGCAGACTCATTTTCATTGGTAAGTTGAAGAGGAACTTATCACACATGGCTGTAATTAAAACTGCTAAAGCAGGAAAAATCAGTATCAGTCTGAAGACTTGAAAACTAAT
This sequence comes from Hepsetus odoe, assembly GCA_017165825.1. NCBI lineage: Eukaryota > Metazoa > Chordata > Actinopteri > Characiformes > Hepsetidae > Hepsetus > Hepsetus odoe. Next base: position 7,862,988 of record CM029392.1, read on the forward strand.
CTACTGCTGATACATGTGTCTAATCACTTAGGTACTGGAGATGCACATACGATTTTCAACCTAATCCATTCGTTCTTATCACTTATTACTGAATTTTTGAGTGTTTAGGGGTTCATCTCCCCAGTAGTATCTGTAAGCATGTATCACAATGTGGTACAATTAATCAGTTGACCAATAATCAGCTTTATCTGACACTGAGCTGCTTCTGCTTTTACTTCTGATTTTTACTTTTCTTGATCGTGGCATCCGCAGGATTTCAGAAAAATGACTATTCCCTCCTTCAGTGACAAATTATTTGTAATATTTTTTTACTTGTTTTTTGGATCAATCTGAAATATTGCTACAATAAGTAACCATTACATTAAAACCACTGACAGTTCAAGTGAATAAATATCTTGTGGCGCTTGTCAGGGGGCCGAATATATGTCGTAGCAAATTTAGAGTCCATTTTTGAGCTTGATGTATTATAATCAGGAAAAATGTGTAGGACTAATGATCAGAGTAATTTTGACAAGGGCAGAATTGTAACAGCAAAACAACTGGGTCAGATCTGCAAAATTCAGAATGCATTCAGCATGATTATATCCTCCTTTTAAATAAGAACTATTTTTTCCATTCTATTTTACAGTGTGTGATATTCTTACTTGAATAAACATGTTTTGTGGTAAAATTAACAAATAGCATTTTAAGGATGTTTTATGTTGTTGTTTTGGTTTTTTTCACCTAAACAAAGGGGAAGTATGGCTGCAAAAAATGAATTGTAAATATAAATCTTAAGGATTAAAAATAATCCTAACTAGACTTTTAAGGGTTAACCAACATGGTGGGTGCACAGATGCTTCATTTGCATTAGCCAAAGGGGTTAGGAATTCACACCTGAAGATGGCACTCCCAACTGGCATTTAACTCAAACTGTCAGGTCCACCCACTTATGTACTATCAGTTATAATGCTCAACATGAGGGAAGCAATTGTGTTAGACTTTGCTGATTGGATTATAGTCTGATACTCTGGAGTCTACTATCAACAAGGTTTATTGATTGCTGTTTAATTCCCCTTGATGCCTTTCCAAATTCCACTCTGCATTGAAAATAGGGAAAAAGCAACTTCCAGTGTAGTTTAAATCATGTCAGAGTGTTTCATACAAAGAGGGACAGCATTGATGGCCTAGTTTTTTCTTTAGCTTTGTAATCAAATAAATCAACCAAAATGTCTAAAATCAATTTCCTTGGTACAACATTTAAACTACTTCAGCTGTTAAAGTTATTGTAGCCTCTTTGTTTTGGCTGAGACATTATTTTCTCTTCTTCCCCTTTCCCACTGTTTGTCCAGTCCTTCATTAAGATTGAAGTTCATTAATTCACAACATGTTTACCTGCGGTTGATCAACGCCTGTCAAGCAGACTGTCTTAATTATTTATTTACACTCTTCATAATCCTCACAATCCTGTAAAACAGAACAAAGACTAATAGCATTACAAAAGGAAGCCTATCCAATTATTCAGCCAGCTTAGTTGGACTACTGCAAATAACAAGCTGATGAATTCACTTACTTAAGATATGCAATAAAAAAGTTCACTGGGAATTTATTAATTAACTGTGTTTGTTTGTTCAGCTAGACAACAACCATACTAACATTTGGCTGCTGAAAGAGTATTAGAGTCTAAACAAAACATAGTGGTGCTGAAGTCTAGTTCAGCATCAGTCCCATGTAATAAGGCTGAATTCTCCATTACTGTGTCATAAATGTCAGATTTGATCGACTGTCCTCTAAAAGGGGTTTAACAGAATGGATGTGAGTCAACTTTGAGCTCAGGTTGAGATTAACAGCTGTCAGTACATATGGTCATATCATGCCACGTGGGTGTGCAATTGACTGAAATATCTATAAAAATTACAAATGATGCTTTTAAACTCTGTCAGCAATGCCATCAGACTCAGTCAGCAAACTCAGCAAAGTGTCTGCAAGGTGAGTCCATACAGAAAGGCCATATACTTTTCATGTATTGATGTAGACTCACACTTCAAATGCTTAAGCTTAGCTGTTTATCACTATGCTTGCCTGTCCAGCATCCAGCAGTGTGGGGTTCTGCACTGTAATGAGGGCAATAAGTCAAAATTGGAATAAACGATGAAATATGAAAGACGAGATGAGGTGATTCACTTCCCTGGACATTAGGACTTGGAGGAGAAAAGATCGCAAGGCCTTAGTCCCTCAATGGGATCTGTAGGACTGCAAGGCCTTAGACCCTCAGCAGGAACTGTAAAATAAAGGCCATTCAGTCAGTAGTGGAAAGTGTACACAAATCCTTCCCTTCCTGTGTTAAAAAGAAATAACTAAATGTAATGTTGTTATTTTCAGACTAAATGAGCAGAATCTATTAAAATGCTGTTGCTGCCTGAAGAAAATCTCAGAAACAGTGGCTTTACAGAAACAGGTACAACAGTGATAATGTAAAGAACAGTAATACTGAAAAAATCTAATGTCACAATGTTAATCAAATCTTTAATCTAAATCTTTAGCAGGTTTTCATTCATTCAAATCAGTGTAATCGTCATACTTGTTGCTTATGACAGATCAGATCTAACAATATAAAGTGATTATTAGATATAAAAAAACAACCTAAGGAACCAAACAAAATGTTATTTATAGAAAAAGAAATACACTGCTGGATTACATCAAGGTTCGGTGCTGAGCCCATTCTTGTTTGCAATAGTAATGGACAGGTTGATGGATGAGGTTAGACCAGAGTCTCCGTGGACGATGATGTTTGCTGATGATATTGTGATCTGTAGTGAGAGTAGGGAGCAGCTTGAGGAGAACCTGGAGAGATGGAGATATACTCTAGAGAGGAGAGGAATGAAAGTGAGTAGGACAAAGACAGAATACATGAGTGTGAACGAAAGTGAGGAAAGTGGAGTGGTTAGGATGGAGGGAGAAAAGGTGACAAAGGGGGAGGAGTTTAAATGCTTGAGATCAACAGTTCAGAGTAAAGGCGAATGTGGAAGAGCAGTGAGGAAGAGAGTGCAAGCGGCTCGGAATGGGTGGAGAAAAGAGTGACGGGTACCAGCTAGAGTAAAAAGGAAGGTTTACAAGTAGTGAGACCAGCTATGCTGTATGGGTTGGAGATGGTGGCACTGACAGAAAGACAGGAGGTGTCAGAGTTCAAGATGCTGAGATTTTCATTGGGTGTTTACGAGGATGGACAGGATTAGAAATGAGTATATTAGAGGGACAGCTCAGGTTAGACGTTTGGAGACAAATTTAAAGAAGCAAGGTTGCGTTTGTCCAGAGGACAGACGAAGACTATATTGGGAGGATGTTGAAGTTGGAGCTGCCAGGAAAGAGGAAAAGAGGAAGACCAAAGAGGAGGTTTATGTATGTGGTGAAAGAGCACATGCACGTGGTCAGTTTGAAGGAGGAAGATACAGAAGACATGATCCACTGTGGTGACCCCTAAACGGGAACAGCCAAAAGGAGAAGAAGAAGAAGAAGAAGAAGAAGAAAAACACTGTGTACAGCAAGTGGTTTTGTGTGAAAAACAATTTGTAATTTTACTCCATATTCACTAAAACAGCAAATTAAATGTTGTTGATAATTGTAAGGTGACGGAACACTCAGATTTGACCATTACCAAGACCGTTGACTCTAAACATAACTTTTACGCAATGTGAAGGTACTAAAAGGTCTCAACACGCAGGACATGCCTGGAGAGCATTAAAAAGCAATTCAAATTTTCCTTTTTCTAAGGTCGTTGTACTTGACCTTAGAGCTGTTGTGGAGAATAGTGGTGAATCCTCCACTCTAGCTGACCAACCAAAATTCCACCAAGAGCAATTATTTAACCAGGAAGTCACAAAAGGACTGATAAACATAGTAGGAACTGCTCAGTGCAGATGAGGTCAGAATTCATGATTCCTCTAATATAAAGCCTGGGCAGGAATAGTATCCTTGAGTGAGTTGTAATGCAAAAAAAAAAACTGCTCAGAAAAAGAAACTTTGGGGCTCAGCTCTCATTTGCCAACATTTTCTATGAATACCCTCCATCCTTTGGGAATAAACAAATGCAAACTTATGAGTCAAGAGTGCACCTTTTGTAAGAAAGGGCTCTCTTTTAGAATAAAGCAAATGATCCAAGCACAGGAGTGGGTCTAACTCTGAAATGCTTAAAAGAAACAAAACAAAGGTTTAGCAATGGCAAGGTTACTGATGAAGTGTCCTAAAAGGACATTCGACAGGCCGCATATGCCAGAAAGCTCTTCTACGCAGCTGAATAAAGCAGTTCTCCACTGCAATGTGAAAGACTAATGCATATTTGGTTGCATTAAGTTGCTAAAGATGTGAAAGTGGGAATGGTTAAACCTATATAATAATATTATTATTATCGTTGTTGTTGTTGCAGTTATTGTTACTGTTGTTGTTATTATTATCATAAACTTTATCACATATATTATGATATAAAGTAATCTAAATGTTTTTTTGAGAAGAGAAATGCCCACCCTACAACTAATGTTCTTTTGTATATTAATGTGTGTGTGTTTGGTTATATATATGATTTATATTTAATTATATATGATAATAATATAAAATTTTGCTTTATTTTCCAAATGATCTTTGTCCAAAACTATGGGCTCAGTTAAAAAGGCCAGATTTTCATGGCATTGAACTAGGTTGATACAACATAAGCCCAGGGCAAGTGCTAAAAAGTGCAGTCTTGTGGTTTGTGGAGGCCAAAACACTAATGTGGATCAATAAGAAGGCTGTGGGACATTTATGCTTTCATCCTCTACATAAAGTGGAAGGACATCGCAGGTCCTCTTATTGAGTCTTTAAATCTCTTTGGCAATGCTAGTGCTGAGTAGGGAGAGTTCAAGAGTGAGGTCGTTCAGAAGCTAAGCAAGCAAAAGTCCATACAGTGAAAAGAAAGCTCTTTTTTCTCCACACTCCCTCAGAGAAAGTCTTTTTAATGACACAGAACTAGCAAAAGGTTGGAAGATCTGTGGCCAGAATGCTCAGCAATAATACCTGAATTATCAGTGCAATAGAAATTCAATAAGATGATCAAACACACTGAAACAAATGACACGTTCAGTTGAATTACTTTATGTTTTTCATTCCTGGTTTTATATGTTTTACAGAATCTTTTTTTTTTTATGTTTTATATAAACACTGTTAAACTGTTTTTTTATGGTAAGAACTTCTATGTGAAGGCACTTAATATTTGAATTAATCTTATATATCTCATAGCTTACATATTTTATTTGAGATAAAAATTTCTTCAGGAAAGTTAAAATGTCCTATGATTAAAAAAAAAAAAAAAAAGATAATGAGTCTGGTGTGTTATGGGAATTATACACATTAAACTGTTGAGTGTCCAGGAGCAGGAGATAATAATACTGCTCTATTTTTATTTTAGATTTTTGTTTTTTTCTTTTTTGGAATACATTTTTGTTGTTTTTATTTATTTTTTTATTTACATTTTTTGTTGTTGCTTTTTTTGTAATGGAAAGCTCTGTATCCTGTGCCTGTCAGCAGGTGGCAGGAGTGCTTCTACAGGGAGTTTAACATGTTTTGTATTGTGTTGCAATCCTTCCACCTACAGATGCCCTACTTACAGCAAAGCTATGCACTCAAAAAGAAGAAAATAATTTTCCCTTTTACACCAACATGCTTTCTTCTTTTCCCAGCGTTGGGAAACACAAACTCCTGTATTTGGTAAGAAGATGCTAAAGGTGCAGAATGAGTGTACTGTCTGTTGTTGTTTGTTGTCTGCACTTGTTGCCTTGTCTTGTGTATTATGTTGTGTCTTCTGTTGTGTCTCATGTTGTCCTGCGTCTTATGTTGTGTCTGATGTTGTCTTGTGTGTAGCACCAGGGTCCTGGAGGAACGATATTTCATTTCATTATGTACTGTGTATATGGCTGAAATGACAATAAAATCCTACTTGACTTGACTTGACTTGAGTGAAGAAATATAATTTGTAACTCTTAAACATAAAAGTCCCAAATAGGTTCTGTGGATTGATCTCATAATCGAACCACATTTAATAAAGAACATTTAATTGGATGGTTCTCCAAATAACAGCTTTTGTAAATGAGATTTGTGAAGAGCCTTTTTAAAATTTAAAGGGCCTCCACATGATCTAAAGGTTCTCTGTCTGTTAAAGGTACTTCATTACAATGCAGTTGCCAAACGTAGTAAACCAAAGGAAGCCCAAAAGGTTTCTTGTTTGTTCATTTCCCCACTTGTTAATTTCCCCTGCATTTAAGAAATAAATGCATTCCTGGTAGCTGTTTAATGAAGAAAGGAGAAAAAAAGGGGAGTGGAGGGTTCTGAGATGATCTCCTGCCACTGTTGTGCAGATATCACACCTTATCAGTTCATCTACACTATGATGGTGGGGGGTTGCTCTACGTTGTGTCTTATTTTTTCATAAGAACACACCCACTGCTACACAGTCTCCTGTCATGTAAAAATTACTGGAGAGAGGAAGGTCATGTTGACTTACTCTACACACTACAAAGACCCACGGGATCAAGTGCTATCTATGATTCACACCAACTGCAGGAGCACACCAGGCTTGCGTAACAGTGTTCTGCCAAGTAAGAGAACAACTTTTGATTCATTTGCATTTTTTTTGTTTGAAATGTATTTATCTTGAACCCTTAAATTCTTTGTTTATTATTTAGTACTTCGTATGATTATGTAACAGCTATGAATTACTCAGCAGGTTTTATGAAAATTTTAAGTCTGGACTAAGTGATGAGTACTCATTAGATTAATGGGTAAATTCTAAACTGTAGTTTCATACTAATGAGCTTTTAGACTTATTGATCCCAACAAATTTAATGTCAGACATGTCTTTTTTTAGCCTCAGAATGGTAGTCTACTTTTACATTAGTATGTTAAAGAGCTTTTTCATCATTTCTGAATAATATAGTCACTGAAGTGTAAAAGCCACTCAGTGGTTTGATGTGAACACACTGTTTAAACTTACATTTATAGCATTTATTAAACACTCTTTTCCAGAGCAATGAGCATTGCATAATAGCAGGGAAAGTCTCTCAAACAGATTTCTTTCGCGGTTGTGATAGAAACCACAGGTTGTGTATTCAAAAAAATTGTTTCTGGTTAAGACCTTCGCAAACCTCTCATAAAACAAGTCAAAGATTTCTGGCAGAACACATTTAATCATTTCCTGTAAAAACTTGACATGTAAAACTTCTAAATGACGTAGCTTTAAAGGCTTTTGACACTTCAGTGGTTTGGTTCTTTCACTTCCACTGCGCACACGCTAAACAACTATAACTATATATATAATTATAATAATGCAAATAAAATAAATAGAAAAATAAAAACTTTATTTCATTAACTAAAAAGTATTATCATGACATTGTAACAAAGATGTATGAATAATGTAACACGATGTAATTCTATTTGAAGAGTATAATGTAAGTAATATCACTTGACTTCTAATGGTTAAGTAGATCATTTTAGAAAAAACAATGACTCTGCTTTTGTGTTCCAGAAAAATGGCTGCTGACCACTCTCAAGGCTCTTACACACGGCCTTTAGCGTTTGGCCTGTCAGTGGACCACCAGTATGCTCAATTCAGAGATGCCTTGAGTTTGCCCCTCCACTTTGAACAGACATACCTGGAGCCAGTGTACAGCCACAGGTATAGCGGACGTTTCTCCTACCTGCCCTTCCCTGCCCACCTGGCCATGTATGACTATTCCTTTGAACCAGCCTTTATCCGTAAGCGGAATGAGCGCGAAAGGCAGAGGGTACGGTGTGTGAACGAGGGGTATGCCAGGCTCCGAGAGCACCTGCCCCAAGAGTTTGAGGATAAGAGACTCAGCAAAGTAGAGACACTTCGAGCTGCCATCAGTTACATCAAACACCTGCAGAACCTCCTAGAACTTCATTTGCCTGAAGCCATGTCAAAGCTGGCACCTGGGAGCAGGACTGAGAGAGGAGCTATAGTCAGTACACAGATTACAGAGTGCAACAGCGATGGAGAGTCCAAACACAGTCCGAGCGACCACGGGGATGCATGCTTTTGAACAGGCTGAACAACAAAGAGGTTTAGTCATTCTATGAACTGGACTATTCAGCTGTAAGAACAGGCAGGTTGGACTGAAGAAGAATGGTCATTTTAGAGTGGTGATTTCATGTTTGATGTAGGAAAATGTTTTTGTTTTCTATTTTTATGGCACTCGTTATTTTATCACTTAAACATTCACTATCCACTCCACTAGAAACACCTGCCTCGCGTATGGTGCTGATACAGGGCAGTGGGGCATTTATGCCATATGAGTGATCCGGCCTCAAATCAAGAGCTTCAAATCCAATCAAGAGCATCTCTGCTGTCAGAAAAAGATCAGCGATGAAAGATTACAGCAGGGGTGCTAAAACCTTTCGTCTTTGTGCAGTGTTGGCAAAATGTAAAGAAATTAGGTAGGTAAGATTAAAAAATTGTTAATGCAATATCATTTTTAAAAGAAAAAGAAAAATATTACGAGTTTATGGCATTCCAATAATTTTGAATTAGTGTTCATTTACAAATGTTACATAAATAATGTTTCCAAAAATTCTAAAATAAACAAAAGATCACTTTGATGTTTGAAATTTGAAATATAATATAGATAAAAAATATTAACATACAGTGATATACATTTTTAAAAAGTTATTCTACCAATATAAAATGATATCAATAATTTTAGAACTATCCACAGCTCTTTTGTGCTACAATATTTATTAAATATTTATATTTAATAAATATTGTAGTGCATTTCTAGCAGATTTGTAATTAAATAAAGCACTAATTCATTGGGGTCATTTTATATATTTATCTGCTTTTATATTCTTAAACATTTTAGTTTGGCTGGCCTTAGACTAGAGGACGGCTAACAAAAAAATTGTTGCTCAACAAATTGCCCACAGTGTGTACACCAGCGAGTCTGAACAGCAATGAAAGGGTTTCTAATAGCGCCTAGTGTCAAACGTACTGTTCAATACATCACTGAACAGTACGTCTGCTGCAGTAAATGTAGAAAACAGGTTAGCTCTGGAAAAAGTTCCTCAATGCATGATGGAACATACGATACTGCATGGTAGACTAAACCCACTGTCAGAACAATAAAAAGAGCTTTGACTTTTTCTGTGCCTCAAGTCATAAACTGACCTATGCTGAGGTGCTCTTACCTCTGTAGCTTGGGAACACCTTGCAACCGTATTGGTTAGGTTCACCTGGTTGATGTGGGCATGATCTACAAGGTACAGTCCAGACTGGGTCTTTATATTCCAGCTGAGAAGCTTGAGTCTGAGGAACAAAAGAGAAATGAGTATAGTCAGTGCCGAAGGTCATGGTGGTTTGTTTGTTCTGCTGCTCACAAATTCAATTAAATGAGCTCTTACCCAAAGCTCTATTCAGTCAGGATTAAATTACTGTTAATTAATATTGGCGTGTGTAATTATTACCAACGCTGATGTTTGGTTCGGATAGGGGCATTATTTATTATTGGAGAATATGGCGGAAGATATGAAAACACAAAAATATTTATTATTTCCTAAACAACGTTCAGGAAAAACATTTGTATCATATGTGTTTGATAAAAATCTAAAAGATTTAATAAAGCTTCCCATATTGCTCTATTTGTCCCTCTTCTTTGATACACTGGACATTGTCCATATGCAAAATCACTCTGTCTTGTCATCCGGTTGCTTGGTACTTATGTATGATGGGGACCAAGCACTAATGAAGGGATGAAAATCTATTCCTACATGTTTTATACATCAGCCACATTACACTGATTAAAAAAAATAATTTTTCTTTTATCATTAAAATGTAATAAAAGTAATTCAGTTTGTTGTTGGAGTAAAAACATGTATTTTTGTTGCAATGACCAATGAACCCATATGTATTTTCTGTATTTTTTATATTTATTGTTGATAATGATAATTAAAACATATCTGCTCTTTTGCCACCATTTGTTCTTACAAAACCATGAACGTAAAATGTTTTCAGCAAAGATTGTGTGGCAACACTAGGTCACAGCATATTCATCATGATGGCATGAAATAGCTTTTGGTTGTGCCTTTTAAAAGAATAGCATTTTTGGACGTCTGTTTCATGTGACAAAAGTTTCTTTGATTCTTTTTCTGGAAGTTTTTTCAGAGTATTTCATGATAAAAAAGAGTGAATGAGTTCTTAACCATATAACCACAGAATTTTAACCATATAATCTTTTTTCTTAAAGGATTCCTTCAGAAGAACTCACCACAACCAATAACAGAATGTATGTACATTTTGTGAAACATTTATGCCATCAGGTAAATTCTGATAGTAAAATAGACTTGGTGTCACTGCAGCTCTGTCACACTTATTCATTCTGAATTATTGCCGCTAAGTTGAGCTGAACGCAGTGTTACTTTTGTTTCAGAATAACAATGTGTCCCCCGTTCTCATAATCCTCCCCTCACTGTTGACAGGAGGGCCTGCAAGGTTCTCAGGAACAGATTTGCTCAGGATTTTTCCAATCTTTGTGCATCACTAAGCTCGATCTGATCTTATAGCAGCCTGATCTTAGAGAAAAAAATACAATATTATTATAAAATATAATATATGGTACATGAATAATGAAATACTGCAATCGCATGTGTTCCTGAGCTATTGCCGCCATTAATAAGTGTTCCAGTGTGGTCTACTGAAGTTCTGTCCAAGGTAGTTCCAGACAAGAGTTCATTAAACTAATGTTGAAATTTAAGTGTCCTCTTCTGACATTACTGTTTTTGTAGTGTCTATAGTAATATTCGACACTATGGATTCAAAAGACTATGATTTGACAGCATTAGTATAAATAAGTACAATTTTTGCTTAATTTTTTTTTAGCTTTGAGACCATTAAACTAAGAATTAGGAAAATTACCCCTGAGCTAAACATAAATGTTAACCAATCTTGTTAAGTAATCAAACAACATATTTGACCTTATTTGCCATATTTTACCTTCTGTAACATGAAAAATCACAGAGTTTGCATTATAAATCTCAGTCTCTTAAAGGTAAGGCCAGTTCAAGGATTTACTAGATTATTTAATCACTCAAGCCTGGAAGATCAGGCATTCTGCCAAATCAACTATGTATGTAATATAAAGCAAACTAGGAATTAGTTTAATGAAGTCTAGACAAATAGTATTTATTGTCTTTCCTCAGTATAATGTGTATACCCTGGAAGAGGTTTTGTTCAATAAACCAAGTTGAGCAGCCCATCAGAAGAAAAAGAAAAAGCAATAAAAAGAGGAAATGGCTGTGCTAGCTCTACAGCATCAGCATTGTTAAGGAATTTGGGGGAGCAGGCAGTGGGAACTGGACATGAATTAACTGAAAATTTAAACACACCAAAAAAATAAAACATTAAGTGCAGTTAAACTGTGATGGTTTAGGCATGTGTGATCAATATGTGAAGGGTGTGAAGGAGGACCATTTGGCCAAGATAGGCCATTCTAACTGCTGGTGGATTTTTGGAGGCAGCAGTGTGTTCAATTATTTAACAGCCAAAGAGGAAAACCTGTTGTTGAACCCGGTGGTGGTGAATCAGATGTTCTAGTACCTTTGGCTAGACAGCAAGGGGAGGAAGAGTCAATGAGAGTCATGAGAGACATTGTCCATGTGAGACATTGTTTGCTGGTGGCTTTGCAAATACAATACTTGTGATAGGAAGGATTCCCTCAGTTGTTTTCACAATTATTTGTAGGGTCCTACATTCCCCAAACAGTATGGATTCCAGATAGTGAAGCAGGATCTTCTCATGCCCCTTCAGAATGTAGTGAGGATGAAAGACAAGAGAGATTTTTTCATTCCTACCAGCAGAGAGCATGACCCAAAATATACACTCAATTATTGATATCTCTGATATCAAAATGATATAGGGGCATAATTCAAGTGTCCATGTTGCTAGGTGTGATATTTTGATTAATAGTAAGATATGGCAGCAAACATTCTTTGAAACATTTTTTGATCAGTCTGTATCACATTCACCATCTCACCTCCACTCCTGTAAGTGCTCTTCAAAGAAAGTCTACAATGCTCTGGGTAATAGCTATTGGATTGCTTGTTATTAAGCAGAAAGAAGAACTTGGGGATAAACTTAACAAAGCCAACAAAAATGTCTGCCCCCCCCCCCTTACCTGCAACAATCCTAAAGCCTATTCTCTGTTTATCCTTCACGCTTTGGTGGACCTGCATGGAAGTGGTTTGCATTTCCTATTGCCAATCTAACCCTCAGTCCGCTAAACACCCAAGGTGTCTGGGGGATCATGGGATGAGAGGAGGGTGCACCAGCAGAGTGCAGGCCCGCTGAACCATAGAGAGACGGAAGAATGATTTTCACCATCACAGGAGCATGACAGGTCCAACAAAAGATGTTTACTGCGTCCTCACGAATAAGAGGCAGTAATTAACGAAAGTTGCTGGTACCCTGGCCTTGATGCTTCACTGACAGGCTGCTGGGTGTCACTCGCATTAAAGCCTGCATTAGGATGCTGAAATGCACCCACAAAGATGTTTATCAGCCTCCAAATTCCTCAGTAGCAGATCTATAACTGCGGTTTCTTTTTGCCAGGTATGCTTGTAGAAGACCAGGCAAGCGTGAGAGTTACATGGTGAAACGGTTTTCTAACAGAGAATGACATCAACAAGCAATCAGTTTTTGTGTTTGTAGTTTTTACTGGTTTGGGAAGTTCATTCAAATGGAAAAATGATATATGGCCAAAGTAAATGTCAGAACACCCAGAAAAATTAAACTGCTGATGCTAAACAACAATAGTGTAAGCAGAGATTGTGTCAGATGTTGGATTCATATTGGGAGCGAAAATGATAATGAATGAAAGAATAATAATGCTAAATGAAAATGCCTTTAAGTGTGTCAAAATTAAATCAAGTGTAATTCACGCCTTGCAAATAAGATCACAAAAATAATTGTGTATCTCATTTGTAATCACAGCGGTTACAATCATTTATGCAAATGTGTGCAATTTGAAAATAAACAATGAGTGCAAGAAAATTCTTTACCAAAGGATGGCAGCTGGCACAACAAGCTTCAACTCTGACTGAATGCATTTAGACCTCCCTCACATGTCAATTTGGCTTTGATTATTCCATCCATTATCTGCCGCTTGTCCCAAACGGGGTCGCGGGGGCGTGCTGGCGTCCAACCCAGCGCACACAGGGCAAGGACAGGGGACGCACCCTGGACAGGTCGCCAGCCCATCGCAGGGAGGAGCGTGACGGGGACGGCACCTTGCTCAAGGGTACCTCAGGGCAACCCACTGGGAAGGGGTTCAAACCCCCGCTCCTCCGATCAAGTGGCCGACACCCTAACCACTAGGCCACCGCTGCCCCCCTGGCTTTGATTAGTTATCATGTATTTCCCCTGAAGTGGGCAGGGGATTAGAGAGGGATGCTTTAAACTTTTTTTCGCCTTTACCATGTGGCTTTATGACAAGAAAACCATGCTGTCATGCCATGACTCACAAAGAAACTGGCAAGGTTAAACCCAAGTCAGCATTGCTGTAGAGAAATAGATAGAAGTGAAAGTGACAATTTGTCCTTGTGAGCAGAGCACACCCAGGGTGCAGTGATGGGGACAATACCTTGCTCATGGGTACCTCAGCCAGCAACATACCTGTCAGGGATTCAAGCCATGACCATCTGATTATGGCACCTAGTCCCTAAAACTAGGCTATGCTGCCCAATCTATTTACCTCAGACACTCAAACGGGCAGCGGTGGCCTAGTGGATAAGGAGCTGCCCTGGATCGGAGGATTGTGGGTTCGATTCCCTCACCAGTAGGTTTCCCTGAGGTACCCTTGAGCAAGGTACCATCCCCGTCACTGCTCCCTGGGTGCTTTCAATAGCCGCCCCCTGCTGTGTGTGTGTTTGGGTTAAACGCAGAGGCTGTGCTGCGTTTCACAATGACAAGGGTTTTCACTTTTTTGTCACAAGGGACAGAGAGGCCTCATCTAAGGGAGAATGAGGACAATTCATAGTAAGTTTTTCTATGATACAGACACTTTGGGTTTCTAATGCAAAGCGAATAGTTCACATCAAGCAGAAACAGGTTGGCCATTGATTCAATGGCCCACTATTACAGTTGCTTACAGTGCATACAGAGTTTAAGAACTTACCCTTGTTGCACAGGCAAAAGATTCAATAAGAAGACACAGCTTCGGTAAAAGCTAGTTAGATGTAGGAACAGGGACTGAAGAATACCTAATGATGTTTGTATTGTTATCAGCAAGGAAGCCAAAAATGTACTTAACATCCCTGCAGCACCAACTAATTGCAACTAAAAAGGACCAAAACTTAGAGCTAGATAAAGCAATTATTCAATTTAATGTTTATTTACAAGTTTGATGTATACATTTCTCAGAAGATCTCCAATGTCCCCTCTTCTGGCACTTGAGTAATATGGGCTGTGATCTGTTACAATAAAATAATCCTCATTTTACTATTACTGCATGGAAAAGGCAATGTCATTACTCGTTACATTATGTGAGGTAGTATACAATAATATAATTCAGCACTCAGAAATAGAAAAGCAATGGCCAGCCACATTAAGCGTCCATCATTCATTCATTCGTCCATCACACACTGTGCTCTGCAGAAGAATAGCAGTCATGCCTGGTTTAAAAAGTACAGCTGGTCTGCCACACATATATCTAGTCTGTGGTGTTGCTAGGGTGGGCCTTTCCATTGATGATAGGTGTGAAGGGAAGTGATAAATTGTGCAGCAACAAATGTCATAGTTCGTAATTGTAGACCGACTAAATATACCTATATGACAGATGTTTATGGTAAAATGACAAAAGCGGAAATCCCTCATTAGCTGGAAAAATCCAACCATAAGTACATCACATTACTGTCACACCAGTGCTCAAAAGGTTCAGCTTACAAGTGTTTCATGTGCCCAGACTGGTGGAGCTTTCTTATTTGAAGTGCGACTTTGTTTCCGCAGCTTGCAGCCACATGCTGCAGGGTGAAGTCATGTTTAGTCTCAGTGTACCTGTGCAATGGTAGTGCCACAGGCCATCGCTAGCCTAAGTGTGTTTATGTTTTTAAAACAGGAAAGTGTGTGTGCGTGTGTATGTGTGTGAGATGTGATGTGAAGATAGTTCTTATCAACCATGCTGAGATCAATGAGGGACCACCAGGGTAGGAACTGTAACGTGTTGTGACAGGCTTTTTTCCATCAGCAGACAAAAATGAGCACTGGGCAGTAAAGAAAAAGCCCAGAGTAAACCAGGGCCCTGCTGCCAGTAACACAGGCATTCCAATATAACTAATGGGGCTTCCTGCTGTACACTTTTCTGCTCTTTGCCTGCTCTAAATCACCTGGCAGGCGTGCTAATAACCATTATATTTACATTTACAGCACTTATTTTGCAGATAGGGCTAGTGCTGGACAGAGAATAAAGCCAGATCTTTTGGTCCGCAGCTGACTATACGATGGCTACCAACATTCAAGCTGATGTGTTTATCCATTTAGAAAACAAAATGTGAGGCTTGGTACAAAAAAATCAGTCTGATCAATCTTCCATTCTGGGCAAATATCTAATATATAAACATGGCTGAACAAAAATACAATACATTTTTTCTTCAAAACTAACACAGAAACATGAAGCTATGATACACTAGATACACTAAAAAAACAGACATCTGCATATTCAGTGTTTCTTTGTATCCCATTTTTGCTGCAATCACAGTTTGTACTCTGAAAAGGCTTCATACCTGATGAAAGAAAGCATGAAACATTTGATTGCATTCTGATGTTGAAGTTGATGTTGAATGTGATGTACTGATGTTGAATAATTCGGTAAGGATCATCCCATAAATTCTGGACGGAGCTTCAAAACATCAGAGAATGCTCCACTAGTCCAAAGTCCAAGGAGGCTATATACTCCTCAAGTGAACATTGGTATTAGGCATGTTGGCTATAGACTCATATCCAGCAGCTCTAGAGTGTCCCGTTCTATCAGCAGTGCTCTTCTACAAAAAGGATATAAACTCCTGTTGTAATCAGAAGCAGCAGCTTGGCCAGTTTTTTTGCTTATGATCTGTCAAGCAACCCAAAACAAAAACAGTGCAGATGTGCATCCTTTCCTCTTGGCTTTAGAACCAAAGTTCGAAACATTTTGAAGAGTTCTTATGCCAGCAAGCTGGTATACAATCATTTTTGATAAAAAAAAAAAATTAAAGTTAATTTCATAAACAGATACATACATGTAGGATGCAGGCCCTCGCAAATAGCTGTCAAGTTTATTTTTAGATCTTCCCTATTAAATTGTAATAAATTCTTTCTTAGTGTTGCATCCTAATGGAAAGTTAAATTAGGGAATTCAATTAGGAAAATGTTTTCTTCCTAACACAGATTATCAACATTTGACACTAAATGACAAGTCTCTTAATTGTAGGTGCTTATAGGTGATAAGAATTTGTTCACTGTCTTCTGTGTAGTTTTTGCAGCAATGTTCAAATGAGAAAAATACAGGCCTGCACAGATGGGCCCAAAATGTAATGTTATTTCCATGTTGTCCTCTGGTGCCCTCTAGTGGCAGACTCTATAGTTGCAGGCCAAATGTTCTAGGAGGAGGCGCTGCTTTCAACTGCAACAAATCCAGTTTGCAGTCAAACTGAAATCGTGGCAAAAAGAAACTTTAGTGAATTGTCTAATAAATGTTTAATTCAGTAAAATTCAAAGTAACATTATTTTTACATTCATCATTTTATGTACAGCTTTCAATGCATATATACAGCAGATACAGTATGTAAGACAGTTTGCAAAGTTTTGCATTAATAGTACTGTAGATTTTTGTTTTCTCTCTCTCTCTCTCTCTCTCTCTCTCTCTCTCTCTCTGTGTGTGTGTGTGTGTGTGTGTGTGTGTGTGTGTGTGTGTCAGACATAATGTATGTCATAGTGCTCTTGAATAAGTTTCTCATTCTGAAGCTCAAACAGGGAAATCTGCTGATTCCTTTCACTCACCTCCTGTAATGAAAACACAAGAGAAATTAGGACAATATACATATTGTAGATACACCTCATTGTACTAAGGGCCAAAGTGTATACTTCAGTTTTTCACTGCATTGTCTTACTATTAGTTCATAGTAGTAGAGGTTATAAGTAGTTTATCTTCAGTCACTGTTCAGACATGCTGGTGTGTGCTAGTGCTCCATATCATCACTACCACTGACACCCCTCAAAGAGAAGGTCCTGGGTTCCCAGCTAGGGCGAGATTGATCTCTTCTGTGTGAAGTTTGCATGGGCTTTAGTTTTTTCTCCACAGTGCAAAGACATGTAAGTCAGATAAACTGGAGATGCTAAAATGTCCCTAGGGAGGACTGTGAGTGTGAGTTTGTTTATTGTATGTCTGCCTTGAGATGGATCAGCATGCTGCTCTGGATGTTTCTCTGTCTTTGTCCCTATGAATGCTGGGATACCCTCCCTTAAGTGCCTTAAGTGCCTCCAAGGTGTCTAGATATAGGGATTCCTACAAATCAGCATTCAGCATCACCAGTATATTAATCTCCCACCTGCAATCGCCATCATCTGTAATCACTGGACTGGACTGAAAAATGAGAGCCAAAAACATTGTCCTTCAGAAACCCTGAAGAACTGTTCCTACAACATATAAGATACAATACAACATACAAGAAGTGTGACTCTTTGAAAAGTGAAAGTGCCTATTTTCATTCATTGTGAAACACAGCACAGAGCGAGACACAGTGAAATTCAGCCTCTGCTTTTCACCCACACACATCCTGCAGCAGGGGGCATCTATTTAAAATGCCCAGGGAGCAGTGAAGGGGACATTACCAACCTACTGGTCTGGGATTCATACCCATGACCTTCTGATCCTGGAACCTAGTCCCTAACCACTAGGCCATCACTACCTGAAGCAAAGCATGTAGAACTAAGGAGTAGCTCAAGACTTTGCACAATACTATGCTACCATTTTAATAGTAAATATGCTATTATTTATTATTGTGCAAGCTATATGAAACTGAAATGTGGACCCACCTATAGGGTTTAAGTTGTAAGATATCAGTACACACATCTCAACATCCTTATGATGTCATGTCTGTCAGGCAGTGTCTGGTTCTCAGTGTGTTTCACCTGTGTGAGCACGCTGTTGCTCCAGCGGAGCTCCCAGTCACTCTCATCAGGAGACATACTGCTACACAAACACGCATCACTCAGCAAACTGCCCAGACGGCCATTTACACGCTGCATCCGGGAGCGAAGAGCACACGACCCGCCGTCCTGCATACACACATACACAGGATACAGACCCTATTTTACACTCTGCTTTCACTCTGGCTATAATCATCAGCGTCCACCTGAGCAGCTTTGTGGATTCAGTGTTAATTTGATCAGTTCCACTTGCATGTACTGTTTAGTTTACAATTACAGACCCTAGACCATCTGTTTCTCTGCATCATTTGTTACCCCCTTTACTCTGCTTACGAATGGCTGGGATTGTGTCAGAACCACCTGTTCCAGGTATTTTGAAGAGGTGTGTGCGCTTGTGTGTGTGCTGCTGTATTTTTTATATGTCCACTCTATTGGACACATCAAACATAATGAATAATCAATAGCTCTATTCATCCTTCCAAATTTCTTCTTTTCTACTTTGTCCCACAGCTGCTACCATATGGGTACAATTTTTTGATAAATGATGTGTGCATGAGTGCACACAAAGCCAAAAATGCATGGGTTTTTGAACAACAGAAAGGTGAATGTTTTATGAATTTTAAATTTAAAATTGTCACAAGATTTTGCTCAGACATGGACAAATACTAAAATTTATATTTAGAAAAACCTCCAATATTGAACTTGAAAGTTGGTTCCACCTACACAGCTGATTTATGTACAACATAGGGTAATGCACAATGCCATTCCAAAGAAAAGGAACCACTCTTCAATAACAGCAAGAGAATGCAACATTTTCCAGTCACTAAAATATCTCTCATTGAGATATTATCTTTTAAACAAAATATTACAAGAAAGGTCACATGATCTTTTAAGAGGAATGATAACATGTGGAAACACAAGCAATGTAGTATCAGCATAGTTGCTTAGCATCCAACTTAAACACAGGTGTGATCCAAAAGGTGTGGTCGCTGACAAGTGCTGCAATCCAGTGGTGAACTCATGACAAATCACAAGAAAGAAAACCATAAGCTTTCTGACAACGCATGAAAAATTGACAAAAGTATTGATAAAGTTTTTTAAATTAATAGTAGGGGCAGTGGTGGCCTAGTGGTTAGGGTGTTGGCCACATGATCAGAGGATCAGGGGTTCGAGCCCCTTCCCAATAGGTTGCCCTGAGGTACCCTTGAGCAAGGTGCCGTCCCCGTCCCGCTCCTCCCAGCGATGGGCTGGAGACCTGTCCAGGGTGCGTCCCCCGTCCTTG
The DNA here is from genome assembly GCA_017165825.1 of Hepsetus odoe. Classification (NCBI taxonomy): domain Eukaryota; kingdom Metazoa; phylum Chordata; class Actinopteri; order Characiformes; family Hepsetidae; genus Hepsetus; species Hepsetus odoe. The sequence goes on from CM029392.1 coordinate 7,882,460, forward strand.
CCCTGTGTGCGCTGGGTTGGACACCAGCACCGCGACCCCGTTTGGGACAAGCGGCAGAAAATGGATAAATTAATACTACTATACTTCTGATCATTTATACAGTGTCAGAAACAAGCAGCTTTGCTTGAGATAACTCAACAACTCGATGCGGTTTGTTGCAAGTGCGTGATGGTTTAGGTGGGCAGGCCACACAGTGGCGTAAATGACTGGCTGTAATTTGTTTGGCCAGGTTCCATAACTAGTCAGCCAGCAGCTGTTAGCCTCACAGCAAAATGATTTACATTTGTTTTTTAACTGAATCATCACTGTAATCTGGACGCAACATCTTGTTTTTTCTAATCCCAAAGTTGGACTACCAACCTCTTCCTGCAGTCCAATCCTTGCATGCCTTTCTGACATCTCCTCTAATTGGTGCTGATACCAAAACCGTGTCTGTTCGAGGACCTGCAGGCCCATCCATAGGTTGTCCTTCTCCCGCTCCAGAGCTCTCAACCGCTTTAGCTGGCATACACACACCAACAACAAACATTAATGCCATGTTCACACAGCCAGAGCAGCTAAGGATAAGACTTTCACAGCTACATTCACAGAAAGACTGTAGTTTCTTAGTTTGCAGATTCTTAGTTTTTCAATATGTTTCTGGCTGAAATAGGTGTTTTTTCTTTACCAAACTGAAGCAAATGTATTCAAAATACAACCCAGTGTTTCTGAGCATATTGTATAATGATTACATCTCTGTATGTACTGCACCATGAAGAATACATCTGATGTGTTTGTAGAAAAAAGAATCCCACTCTTTGAAAAAAAGCAAACAAGCTCATATTTCAGGTTTTCAGTGGCAGAGATATTATTTATGCATATTTGAGAAGGTTTTGGCCTAAAAAGAATCTTTATTTCACATTCAGTGCAGACAGGTACATGAAAAGCAATGTCCAAAGGAAGTTTTGTTACCATTATCGGCATAATTTACAAATGTTGGACAAATTTTGAACATTTTAAATAGTCAGATAACTTCATATCAATATCAATAGCGATGTAAAAGAAAATTTGTTACCCAGAATCAAATGTTTGAAATTAAACCACTCCAAATGACTTTTATATTTGCACATTACAAATGTTGTGAAAAAGCAGTGGAATTCCCTTTTTACAAACCATGAAAATAACATTCAGACTCCTATGTTAGGCTATGTTATGTCATTTTGACTGGCTTTGACAAGTTTTGTCAAATATTTTTGAATATGTACATTCAGCATGAAATGCCATTTTATTAGATTATTAGAAATGTGGTTATGCAGTTACATATCAAGCTTTCTGAACACCATTTCTCTGCTCTCCCACCCTCTCTCTCTCATATGCACACACACACACACACAACACACACACAAACAGCTCACCCAGTGGAAGAATCGCAGCGCGTCCAGGCTGTACAGACTATTCTGCAGAGGGACGATAACCACTGTGTATGAGCCATCACATGCCATGAGTACACGCTCACAAGAACTTACATATATAGTCAGTCCGAGAGTGAGGAGTAAGTAGAGGCAGTAACCAGACTAAAAGAGCTGTATGACAGGAAGAGCAGCTCAGTGTGTGAGTGTGTGTGTGTGTGTGTGTGTGTGTGTGTGTGTGTGTGCAGTGGTAGAGGGAGTGACAGGCTGCTCAGGCAATCTGAAGCAAAAAGCTCCAGAATTCCACACGTCAGTGTGATAAATGCTGTATTGATCTCACGAGAGCAGACCAGCACTGGGGGGCAAAATCAGGAAAGAGGCTCAACCCATAGAGCTGGGCATGATGAAGATAAAGGATTAAACTGTTTTCCACTGTTTATTTTCAATATTTCCCATTATTTGGTGAGATGAGATAGTGTATAGCTTAGGCATCAACCCAAGTTCATCCATTGTGATGCTGCACAATTGAGGGCCCCTATAGGGTTATTTCACACTAAGAAATTAAAAAGGATGTAGTAAGAGCGTTGTGTGAGACGCTAACACTACCTGAATCTGCACTGTGTACTTTTTGCTACACTATAGCATTGAATTTTTGTTAGAGCAGTTTGATCTCAAATTAAGCACTGACATGCATACATCCATCTATCCATGAGCTGTTTATCCTAACCAAAATTTGCAGGGAGTGCTTGAGCCTATTTCATAGGATGATTGTCAGGGAAGCAGTATTATTTTACTTTAGATTATTTTATCATAATAAAGCTATAGTAGAGTCCCTCATGTCCCTCACAGTGCCCTGCCTGCTGCATCACTTTAAAATTGGTCTGCTGTGTGATGAGGTGTGTTCACAATGACCAATCACTATGCAAGTTGTGTAGGACCCCATGGCAAGAATGACTTGTATTATATTGTATTTAAATAATTTGTATTTAAGAAATCAAACATTTCTGAATAAAACTATAATGGCTTTTTATTACATTTCTCAAAAACAATTATTTTATTATTATTACCTGTTGCAGGTGGAGAATAAGATAAAAAGTCTCTGACATTGAAATGAAACATGTATATCAGTTATAGAAATTATCATTATGGTTTCTCATATAATCAAAAAAAATTCTCAGAGCACAATTTGTGGGAGCTAACATTTGTGGGGGAAACAGCTCCATACATTCTATGCAGTGCACTAGATAAATTATTATCTCTACACTTAAATTAATGCACAATATTCAAACTTTAAACCCATTTGTGTTTCATACATACTGTATGAAATAGGACAGAGTGCACTTCATCACATCCCTCTACAAGCACTCAGTCTAATTCCGTCCCAACTTGTTATGGAATGTGACTCAACCTGGACTGAAATAATACTATGCCACTAATGGAAGAGGTGTGGGGTGTTTGAGGTGCAGTCACATGGGCCTGAACAAACACATCACTCACAAACCTCTTACAGCCAAGCCCAACAGTAAGGCTCTAGCCTAGAGAGGAAGCTACTGCCAGATTGCAGATATGTAACTGTTTAGAAAGGAAACAATGCACATCCAGCACAGTCCAGCACTCTCAGCATGGTGTTTAGTCGTTTTTATGTTTTAAAATAATCATTTTAATGATTATAAGGCTGTCTTGTTTAAAACAGTAAGATATGTGTTCAGAGATAAGATCTCTTTTAGAAACAGCTCACTCATTTTGCATTGAAAACTGTAAACTTCAGGACACAAATGTTGTCCAAGGGTTGGTACCCATAAAGACCTTTAGTCAGGGAACATAACTGTATCACATCACACTTATTTTTTTAACTGCACTGATCCCATGTTAGTTTTTGAAATGAAAAGGTAAAACATATGCCTAAAAGTTCACTAAAAGTTCATGAAGCCAACATTGAAAATTAGACCTTAATGAACAGCACCTGGGTACATTTACAGGGTTTGTACTTGGGGGCACAGGTATAACCTTACTCCTCAAGTAACCTCAAATTACCTTTAAACTAGCCTTTTGTCTGACAGTGTAGTTTCCCGTGCAGTGTCTGTTTAAGAGAAATTAGAATGTAGGCTGAAATGGATGCAATGCAGACACATTTTGAGTAGTAGTGGCTATTCTAGCAGCGATGCACATGTTTCATAGTTGCCAGGAATAAAAAATACAACTATTATGATCAGAACACACCAGCAGAGGGCAGAAAGGGGCTTTGAAAGTACAGGAGTTGGAGCTTGCTGTTTTGGAAATGAGACCAGTCCCCTTCCACAATCTTTAAATTTTAATCTAAACAAAAGAGCAGTACAACAGACCAAGTCGGCTGCAAAGTTTTACGTCTCTTTACTTGTTTTCTTATTTTCTCCTTTTTTGTTTCGTTTGCCTTATTCTTTTTGTACTATTTGTGGTCCTTTTGATACTTGTATCCTGTCGTGTGGTATACTTTGCGTAAACCCTTCTTCCAGAGTGCTGCTGAATTTAATCGTGTTTAAATGTATTAACTTCTAAAAACATCTGAACGCAGTAAACTGGATTACACTTGATTTGACTAAACACATACAGCTTTGTTCTCAGCTTCTTGCTCTGAAACTGAAACACCCCTGAACCAAGACTCAAAGAGGGCCCCAACTTCCTGCCCAAAAACAGAAATTTACCAAAAAAAGGGGGAAAAAAATGCGATGTATTCACACCGGAAACGACTTGCATCTCTGTACATATAGCAAAGCACTTCACGAGAACATAAAGGGAAGTTCACTTCACAGAACAAACACTGATACTTCCCTTTAGGAAAACCGAGCACTGGTTATCTGACGACATCACAGATACAACTGTCAGAAATATACAGATCTCACTCCACTTTAAAATCATTGACAAAAACAAACAAAAAAAAATGTAAATAATTTAGAAAAGAATGATACAAAGCCTTTCCAGGATTTTCCTGCTCGTCCCTGTGTTACACACATGTCTATCAGAGCAGTGCTGATTGAAAGAACATGCTGTGATAGTGTGTGTTTCCACAGCATGGCTCTTAAAGGTGGAGAAGTGTGAGGAGACTCACTGGAAGCCTCAGGCCCAGGCACCGTATAGGCCATAGACCCCCACAACTCCACACAGCCCCTTCTGGAGGCTCCCATCTTTCTACTTCACTGGCCTTAAACCTTCCTAACTACATTCAGCTAGTAATACTGTAAAAAAAAAAAAAAAAAAAAAAAAAGATCAGCTGTGTGCACAAATAACAGCATAGGTGGGACACTTCTCAACTAATCAGATTGTACTGTAAGAACTGCTGCTTTTCATTATTATCCATCAATTACCTGATCTTATCCTAACCAGAATCATGGGGATGCTGCAGCCAATCAGCATTCATAAGGCAAAAATAGGAGAAACACCACTTTATCAAACTGCACAGCATTCTACGGTGCACTTCTCTTGAACGCAATTTACATGTTATGGTACTATTTGTTAACTGATCTTATATTTTTAGATGAACTGTTTTAACTTATTGACATCAGAAATGCATAACAGGATTAACAGTCCCCTACACAAACATTCTCCCCCGACCCTTTACAGTACAGTACTCTTCATATCTGACCAAGAATATCTTCATATCTGACCAAGAAGCATTTCCATTTCTTTACGAGATGAACAAGGTGTGCTAGATGAAAAAAAAAAATACAAAAATATGAATAGTGTAGGGTCACATGGATTGCTATAGGCAAAGCCTGGTCCACGCCTGGTTGTGTGTAGGGTATAAACTATATCTGAAATCAGAAAAATGAGATAAATGCAACAAATGTTTCAAGATTGAATCAAACCTTAATGTTTGCTTTTACCTGAAACAAAAACTTATAAGAATGTGAACTAGTAATGATACGCTCTCACATTTGCACCAGTTCTGCAAGACCTGCACATGATCGACAAAAACAAAGGTTCATGTTACAGTCTTGACCACCCCCCTGCACACACAAGCTCTCTCTCTCTCTCTCTCTCAAAAAGAATTAAGATTGAAGGTGAAAAATAACCCCCCTCCTCTTCAACCCCCCCAAGATAAATATTTTGTAACACACCTCCCTCCCCCCTCCACACACCCCAGCTCCCCATTCCTTCTCCCTCAGGTTCATTTCATCTAAACCCATTTGCACTGAGGCTCTAACTCAAACTCTCTGCACTGGGCTGACAATACCCAGCTGCACTGTAACCGGACCCTCCGTAGCCCCCCTAACCTGTGCCTCCACCAGTGGAAGAATTTTGTTTTCCTCCTACTGCAGGCCCTCCTCCCTCCAGCCCTGAGGTCCTGTGGGACTGCCCCTACACCAGGCCTTTTATGAAAGGTCACAAACAGTGATTCTCTGGGCAGAGATACTTAAGTGTTGGACTATGCAAGTATAATAACAGAGCTTGCCTCATTAGAATCTGCAGGAACTTTTTGCTGGGCAACTTATAAAACATCCAGCTCGTGCAGCTATAGTATGGGCTTTTATCCTTGAAACCGTTCCGTAAAAGCCTGAAGATTCAAGCTAACATCCTGATTATAGGACCAAAAGTTCCTAAAGCAGTAAAGTTGCTACTATAAAATTCAATCAATAGACACAGTTATTGAATGCAGGGGAGCCTGAAAGGACAAGAGAGGTAACTAACGTGCAAACGGTACCGTGACCAAATCACAGGGTCTTTTCCTTCCCCAGTCGTAAAAAAAAAAAAAAAACAGGTCACTCCTGCTGTATATATGAGCAGCTCACTGAAAAAGATATGTTCTTTTAAAAGTGTGGATTCTGAGCTCTAAGTTATTTGTTCTAAATAGTAGAAAAGAAAATGATTATGATCTAAAGTTAATGAAAAATACAGCCTCTATGAAGTCTTTTTTTTAACATTTTATCCACACTATTGTGCCTTTTTTATCCTTTAGCAATGGAAGAGTCAGAAGTGTGCACATGATTTTTTTAGTGCCGGATGTAAATTGCACCGCGACTTATGTAACTTTTGTGAAATTGAACATAACAATGTAATTAATTATGTAAAGACATCATTTAAGCTGGTCATTAGTAGTAGTATAGTGCAGCAAAGCAACAGTAATTGTGGTTAAGGTTATGAGGTTTTAACGTCTGTCTGTATGTGTGTGTTTACAAATATTTCTCGAACCGTGCAGTCCCAGATTTTCCATTCTCACTTTCATACCTACTTATTATTTTTATTGTAGGTCATGAATAAGCCAGTAGTTAAAGAAGTTGGAAATATGAATGCAGTTCAAAATAAGGTCTCTTTTGAAAAAAAAAATCTTTTTCTTCATTGTTTGATTAAAAAAAGTTTTTTTCATTGAGTGAAACCAATTTGAAATCTACAAAAACTGAAATTTGAATTTTTAAAAAGTGAATTTAAAAAAGTGAATTTTTTAATTATTTGATTTTTAATCATTTTTTTTTTCTGGGTGGGGCAGAACCAAAATTAAGATTGAATATGCAATATTACAAATGAGCCCATATAGTACGGAAGGTGTGTGTGTGTGTTCGTGTGTGTGTTTGTGTGCATGTATTTCTGCACCTGGGCGGCTGACTCTTCCTCTCCCTCCTCACGAGTGTTCCTCAATACTTTCTTTCCTCACAGACAGAAAACACAACACAGACACACTTCCTGCACCAGCGCAAAAACTTGCTGCGGTTAGGGTGAATCTTTTTCAGTGAGGTGTAAAAGCGGTTCTAACAACACAGCCTACATACCTGACACAAGACACTGAAATACCACCATGAGCACGTTTAGCGACTTCAGTTACAATCGTGAGGCAATGCAATGCTTGCCAGCAGTTCAGCTCTGCCTGTGTTAGACATAGAGAATAAGGGAGGAAAAAAGAAAACGTAATCACCATCCATAAGAAAATAAATCTACATGATTTTACCTCTACTGTGTAAATCATTGGCACTGGGATAAATCTATCATGTAAAAATAGTTGCCATGTGTTTTTAAAATTCAAAGATTTTTTTTTTAAGTGTGTTATAAATATAGTGTTTAATAGATTTGATCTTTATTTTCTACCACACTTTTTAATTTATTTATTGTATTTAATAATCTTTTGATTCTATGTATTATTGTTATTGTCATTGTTATTCATTTTCTGTCTCCAATAAAACACATTTACATAGTTTCTTACATGTAGTACCTTTAAACTACGCAGACTGAAAAACAGCATTCTGTCCTGATTAAACAATCAAACCTACAATCTTTGTTTACAGCAAGTGGACTCGGGCACATGTGCTCTGATCTCAGACAGTACACCTTATCTCTGATAACAGTCCTGCAAGAGCAAAGCCACACTGCTCTCACCTCCACCGAGTGCTGCAGTCTAGCTCCTACACCAGCAACACTATTATTCCATCAGTACTGCTGTATGCCAGGCCTCCGTACCAAAAAACTACACAAACACTCTGAATCTGATCATGAATATAATTTTCAATTTCCAAGTCAGGGTGACCTAGCTTTAACTTGCATTGATCTCAAATGCAAAAAAAAAAAAAACAAAGATTAGTTCTGGATCACAGTCACTCCAAATGACCCCAAAGGGACTGAAAGGAGCTCTATCACCCCGGTGACGCCTCTAGATAATGACTGGCATTGTGACATTATATCTGTAATAGAAAATGAAAATTAAAGTGATAATGCAGCATTTATAATACGGCCATAACCTGGAACAAACTCCTTAATTTAGTTCAAGGTGCTAATAATGTGCTGTTGGATCCAGGTGCTAATGGATTAGATCTGGGTTCTAATGTGTTAGATCTGGGTTCTAATGTATTTGATCAGGGTTTTAATGTATTAGATCTGGGTTCTAATGTATTTGATCAGGGTTTTAATGTGTTAGATCTGGGTTCTAATGTATTTGATCAGGGTGCTAATGTATTTGATCAGGGTTCCAATGTATTAGATCTGGGTGCTAATGTATTTGATCTGCAGTCTAATGTGTTAGATCTGGGTTCTAATGTATTAGATCTGGGTGCTAATGTATTTGACCTGCGGTCTAATGTGTTAGATCTGGGTTCTAATGTATTAGATCAGGGTTCTAATGTATTTGATCAGGGTTCTAATGTATTGATCAGAGTTCTAATGTATTAGATCAGGGTTCTAATGTATTTGATCAGGGTTACAATGTATTTGATCTGGGTGCTAATGTATTTGACCTGCGGTCTAATGTGTTAGATCTGGGTTCTAATGTATTAGATCAGGGTTCTAATGTATTTGATTAGGGGTCTAACGTATTTGATTAGGGGTCTAACGTATTTGATCAGGGGTCTAATGTATTAGATCTGGGTTCTAATGTATTTGAGGTCATCATCAGTTATTACAGCTGTACACAGTCAGGTATCAATACCACACACACACACACACACACACACACACACACACACACACACACACACATTTATATCGTTACTGTGTGTGGCTTTACTGGTCTCCACAATAAGTGAATACAGTTGGGTTTGGATGTTGTCTTGTCTCTTTAAGTGTCTCCAGGTTTATAGCTGTAGAGTTAGGCTTCTATGGAAACGCTGTTTCAGATTCGTCTTTAGGTTCGCCGTATCCACCAGCTCTGTGAAAGTCCCTGAAGCGTCTCCTGTAGAGTCCAGGCCTGTGGATCATCAGAGGAGATGATGACCGTGTCCCAGTGTCCTCCATACCAACAGGCTGAGTTAAGTGTTCAGACTGAGACACTGCACACAGTTTCCTCCAGCATAACATCCCAGCTGCTTACTGGGAGTTCACTCCAACAACGTCGGCCTTGTGACTGTGGAGAGTTGTGTGTAAAGTGATGAGCGAAGATCTGAGAAAAAAAATTGGGTCAAGCATCCCTGAAAAAAGGGGCACCTCCTCTTAGACTTTCTCTTTAGCTCTCCTTCAATCAGACTTTCAAACTCTCCAAATTTACCCTCAACCGTCCATGTTTAGCAAACGTACGTGTGTATATATATATATATATATATATATATATATATATACACACGTACGTTTGCTAAACATGGACGGTTGAGGGTAAATTTGGAGAGTTTGAAAGTCTGATTGAAGGAGAGCTAAAGAGAAAGTCTAAGAGGAGGTGCCCCTTTTTTCAGGGATGCTTGACCCAATTTTTTTTCTCAGATCTTCGCTCATCACTTTACACACAACTCTCCACAGTCACAAGGCCGACGTTGTTGGAGTGAACTCCCAGTAAGCAGCTGGGATGTTATGCTGGAGGAAACTGTGTGCAGTGTCTCAGTCTGAACACTTAACTCAGCCTGTTGGTATGGAGGACACTGGGACACGGTCATCATCTCCTCTGATGATCCACAGGCCTGGACTCTACAGGAGACGCTTCAGGGACTTTCACAGAGCTGGTGGATACGGCGAACCTAAAGACGAATCTGAAACAGCGTTTCCATAGAAGCCTAACTCTACAGCTATAAACCTGGAGACACTTAAAGAGACAAGACAACATCCAAACCCAACTGTATTCACTTATTGTGGAGACCAGTAAAGCCACACACAGTAACGATATAAATGTGTGTGTGTGTGTGTGTGTGTGTGTGTGTGTGTGTGTGT
>CM029392.1:7901276-8126276 GCA_017165825.1 Hepsetus odoe
ACACACACACACACACTCAGAGACACACACACACACTCAGAGACACACACACACTCAGAGACAGAGAGACACACACACACACTCAGAGACAGAGGGACACACACACACTCTCAGAGGGACAGCGGGACACTCAGAGACAGAGAGAGTCAGAGAGACTCACACACTGAGAGACACACACCCAGAAGCAGAGAGACATGGAGACACACACTCAGAGACATAGAGAGAGACACTGAGACACAAACAAGGAAACACTCAGAGACACATGAAGAAACAAGGAGACACATGGAGAGATGCTTACATAAACACAGACACACTGAGACGTAGACACTCAGGTGCACAGGGACACACTGCTCATCCAGTACTGCTCTCTGCCCTCATCAGGGCTTAGATGTCCATGTGGTCCGGTCTGTTCTGCCGTGTTCTGGTCCGGTGTGGTGTGCTGTGCTGTGCTCTGGTCCGGTCCGGTGTGTAGTGTGTGCAGTGCTGACAACAGTTGAGTTAATAATTCGTCATCCATCCATCCATTTTCTGCCGCTTGTCCCAAACGGGGTCGCGGGGGAGTGCTGGCGTCCAACCCAGCGCACACAGGGCGAGGACGGGGGACGCACCCTGGACAGGTCGCCAGCCCATCGCAGGGAGGAGCGGGACGGGGACGGCACCTTGCTCAAGGGTACCTCAGGGCAACCCACTGGGAAGGGGCTCGAACCCCCGATCCTCCGATCATGCGGCCGACGCCCTAACCACTAGGGCACCGCTGCCCCTAATTCATCATCCATATACCGTTTTTGTTTTTTTGGGACAATGTTCTGAAGTTGTATGGCAGGTGTTTATCACTTTTTGAGATCTTTATTTTTTTTTTTTTTTTTTCGTGGACAAACATGGGAAAGTGGCACTGGTAGTGTTTATTATTGCTGACCATCAGATGGACAGAGTGCACTTCAGCGTCTTACTAGTTTTTGTTCTGCTTTGAACAAGTCCTGCCCTGTTACTCCTACACTCAAGGGCTCAGTTTCTTATTTTTAGATTGGACAGGGTGTACTGTCCGGTCCAGTGAGTGTGTTTGGGGGTGTGTTTGGGGGAGGGGTCAGGGGGCGTGGACTGCAAGTCCTCTCTGTCAGTGTGTGGGAATGTGATTGACATGCAGGCCACGCCCCCTGCTCCACATAAACAACTCTCTCTGGAGCCTTCTTGTCTTTTCAGCCAAAAACTGCATGGCTGTGTGGGTGTGTGCGCGCGTTCCTTCAGCTGAAGCGTCATGTAGGGGATTAAACAGCTTGCAGTCTCGAACTGATAAAACCTGCTGTTTAGGAATATGTTTCCCGTAAATGCTCAGATTTACTACATGTAAACAAACCGAAGTGCACGCTGGGAGACTGCGCTGCGTTCAGGCGCGCCTCAGAAGGTTCAGTCCAACTGTTCAAAAATATTTCCAACAACTGATGAAGAAAAGCCCTGAAATCTTGAGAATACATGAGACCTCAGATCACAGAAGCAAGATTAGAAGACTTTTTTGTCTCTGGAAAAGTAATGCAATAAAAATGTATCAGACGTGTAGATGTTTGCTCCATTTCCAAACGAAGGAAACATAACCAAAGCTTAGTTTTAGCAATCATAGTAAATTTGTACAGTGTGGAAATGTGGTGAAATTACTTGACTAAACCGTGTACATCACTGTTACCACTGTACAGAAATAGGAGCCCAGTTCCAGTAATCCCAGTTGCTTCTGGTTGTATTATGTTCTATTTAATGTGACTGTAATAAAGCCACGCTCCAGGCAACAGCTGCACGCTGCTTCCCGTGCATGGAGTGGCTTCTTAACAGATCTCCACTGATAAGCGTTTAACAGTTGGACTGGCGGGCAGAAATGCACTAAAAGGAGACAAATCAGAATCGATCTAGAGGATTGTGTCCAGGATAAGGAGCCTATAAAAACAGTGGGCTTTTACAAACCCAGACTGAACTGCAGAACAAGGAAAGACATCCGGACGAGGCCCGGCTGAAATCTAGTGGGATTCCAGGTATTTTATGCACATTTTAATGTTGCATTGGATCCAAAATGACATCTCTGAGTGGCAGGAGTGTGTGAACCTCACTGACCTCCTTTCACAGCAAGAACTGCAGCTTAACGTTTCCGGTTCCTGTTGATCTGATTGGAGGAATTCTGTTTATCTGGACTCCTTTGTTTAATTGGATTGGCTTTATCTGCATTTAGGTCATATTTATGCACAAATGTCGAACTTTTCCAAAGGGCTCGCAAACGTTCTTGCACCACTGGATGTGGTGATGCACTCTTACTTATCATATTTTGAAGATAGGTGTAATGGTCTTGCTCTAAAATGCTTTTCATTTCATTTAGAGGCAGATAGCACTGAAATGTTAAGTGCAAGTGAGACATTTCTCACACTTCTGCTGGTTTACATTATGGCCATCATGAACAGACTCGCTGGTTAAAATGCAGTGGCGTTAACAGGCTTGTTTGAGATTTATGGGGTGTTCTGATTTTCAGCAGGTGTAATTAGAGCCTGGTACATTCACGCTCATTACTGCGGTTTGACACACGCGTGTTTGATCATATAAAACTAGTTCATGACAAGAACACTCAACATACTCTGACCTCAGACCCCTTTTTTTTTTTTTTTTCTTCCCCCCCCTCTCTCAGCAATATTAATTGCAGGACTTGCTGTTTTGCTTTGCTAAGAACAAAATGAACCTTACCTTTTGATAACTGTTTCAATATGCAATAATAAATTGAAAGCAATATTTTTGCAGATACATGAATGAAAAGATTGCAATATTACTATAGTGTTCTTCTTGGCAAAGTATTCAATAAGTTGCTCAGATATTCATGTTTTTTCCTTTTTGCCACCGAATAGTTTTGGTATTGAAAATTCTTTCTCTATCTGCAGGTAGATGGCTATGACTTCATCTCAGTGCGACCATGGGCAGCTGGAAGGTCTGGAGGAGGATCTCAAGCCGCGGGCTGTCCGGCGGAACCTCTTTGGCCCAGTGGATCACCAGCAGCTTCAGCAGGATTTCCAGAGGCTGCTTTGCATGAGTATGGAGTTGGCCAAGCAGCGTTGGAACTTTGACTTTCAGAGCGAGTGCCCAGCAGCAGGCGCAGTGGAGTGGGAGGAGCTGCGCTGGCAGGATGTACCAGCATTTTATCGCAGCTGTGTGGTACAAGCAGGGATAAACAGGGGCAGCCTGGAGGCACCAGGGAGCCCCGTTGGATCTCTGGGATGCTCTTCACCAGCCACAGCCAGAGAAGAGTACCTGGAGCTGAGAGCCAGAGGAGCATTCAGAGGAGCCAACCTAGAGAAGAGAACATCATCACCACTGGGGATCAAACACAGACAGGCCATCATCACAGGTAAGAAAGTATGGAGGCTGAATCGGGTTAAATTAATGAATGAAACTGGGATGCAAAATGTCAGGGACAGTGGAAATCTGCAACCTTACAAAAAGGCAGTAATTATTTTTTAACAATTCAATCAACTTTATTAGTTTGTTTCTTTAGAAAATGTAGGAAATTTCACTATGATTAAATTTGATCATGATTCTTTAGGAAATTATCAAAGTTCAATTCAGGACTTTTTAAAATGATTCAATGCATCCAAAATTTCACAGTGGCTCAATTGAATAGCATTTCTTTTTGAAACCAGATCTGTTGAACCCTGTTGTTTCATGTGCTGTTACTCCACAAGAGTCCAAAAGTAATTTCATACTTTTTTTATATTTAACCCACAAACGCACCTCTGCTTTTTTTTTTGTTTTGTTTTGTTTTATTTTTTTTAGACTTCTTTGCTGTGAAGAAGAGAAGATATCTTCATCACAAAGGATCTTCAAGGCAGTAAGCAAAGGGTGCTTCAGAGATGGCAGAGACTCATCACTGTGTAAATAATGTACATACAGCGCCTGCAGCTGTAGCGTTTTTATCAGATTATTAGAAGCTTGGAATGGGCTTTAAAACTTTAAGTAAAAAAAAACAAAAAAAAAAAACAGTTAAAGTAAGCTTAAAATCCACTAACTATATTAAGAATTTTTTTAAATACTGTGAAGGTACAAAAATGCACTTCAAACAGAACACTTTCATTTGCTTTGGGTCATGTTATAAAAATGGCTTTTCTCACCTTTGGTGAACTTTGATTATGGACTGGGTTTGCTGGTCTTGTGCACACAACCATATGTCTCAGCTGGTCCCTCCTCTCTTTCAGACAAACAACAGGGGTCACACATTGACCCCAGTTGTAGAAAAAGTACACTGACCTCCTTAAACCAGGATCTAAAAGGTTAGTCTTGTTAGTTTAGTCATTTGGCACCTGTAATGCATATCCTATACAAAAGTATAGAAGTGTTTAGAGCCTTGCCCTATGTATTTTACAACAAAGTAATACTTTTCATGTTCAGATTTTTTTTTTATGTTTTCCATTTCTTTAAGAGTATTAAGAAAAAATATTGGACAAAAGGTACTGTTATGTCCAAACTGTGGCTTTATTGAATTCATACAAAAACTTATCCAAACATTTAATTAACCAGTCATTATCTTGCCATCTCTTACTGATCGATGCATTTTGACCAAAAAACCTGGGGGACTGGTGTCCAACACAGTTTGGGAAGTTCCCCTCGAACACGCTCACTAGACATGGCAATAAGCGTGTGCTTGAGGACTGGAGTGTGACCTGGGGTAAAGAACATAATGTGCCCTATATGCTTTACCCCAGCTTTTGGACTCTTGGATTTTATAGGACAAAAAGCTGTCTGTGAACATGTCCGTGTATATTCAGCAGACAGCATCAAGACTCAAACATACTGGAGTGTTCCTTTAATGCTCCATGCACTGAGTTATCGTTATTATTACTATTATTTTATTTTTTTTATAAATAACTAATTTGTTTCATGACTTTTGCATCACAGCCGAGTGGCAAGAGTATGACCAATTGTTTTATTTTATTTGGTGAACTGTGCGGCTCATTATTTTATGAGCAGTGTGGCCTTTATTCTTTCACCGTGTTTTCAAACTTTTTTTTTCAATGGGGGACCCATTTTAATTTTCCAACAGTCTGTCTTCAGCACCCCAATGTCAAAGAATTTGTAAAAGAAAAACAAAAAGACTAACATAACAGAGAAATATATCAAATATGTTATTACTAGAAATGATATTTTACAAAATGTGCCTCTTTAAGGTATCTGTATTTGTTCATGCCTCCATAATGTAGCATTTTTATCTCATCCATTGTAGCATTTCATTTTGGTTTTGAACACAACACTTTTCTGTATGAAGGGAATGTAGCATTAAAAAAAAAAAAAAAAAACACAAAACACAGTGCATTTAAATGTACCTAAAGAACAGAATTGTTTATAAGAGACCTATAAAGTCATGCTCAGCATGTAGATAGCAGGGATTAATTTTCTGCATTTTGTCCATTAATGTTCTATTTGTTCTCAGTGTGCCTGTGTGTAATATGAGACTGTAATGTGGGTTTTTTTTTTTTGTTTTTGTTTCTTGAAATGGCAGCTGATCCACCGGACCAAAGAATATCACATATTTTCAAAAATAGGCAAAAACTGAGAGCCATTTGGACTTCTGTCAAAAAAAGGGATGAAGCCACTAGTTAATCAGCTTCTAAAGCTCTTATTCATTTAAGGCAGTGGTTATTCCTCTCAAATCCCATAAACACTCACCTTTTGTAGCATATATGGTGACTAGTGCGTCTCACCGCAGTTCACTTTTTTGTCTTTTTTTTTTTATAGCCATCCAATACATCTACCTCACAGAAACCGTTCAAGTTTTAGGATCTTAGAAAAAAGGCAAACGCTCATGAAGGTGGAGTTGGTAGAGAAAAAGGCCAACCTACCTCTATAAACCAGTGGTTCACAGAAAAAACAAATCTGTCACATCACTCCAAATGTCCTAGCTGACTGTAAACATTTGGTCACAAAGTGAATCATTCCCTAAAGCCTTTTTCTAGGATGTATCCATGCTCCACACACAATGTGTGCTTTCATAGCGACTGTTGTCAGGTTGGACTAGATTCACAAAACTTGGCAAAGTATGTTTTTATTGAAAAATACATTTGCTGAGGACTGTTGTGTTGAAGGTGTAACTGCTAAGGTGTGTCTCTCTGTGTGTGTGTGTGTGTGTGTGTGTGTGTGTGTGTGTGTGTGTTTGAACTAACATTAGCATAGTGACCTCAACATAGTCCAGCTCAGGCGTCAACACAAGAAAATGAGTGGGTGGAGAACAGAGTCTTTGTTGTGTGGCCCTTCCTTTATAGCCAGAAATAAGTAGAATGTGGAGGAAGAGTGTAAATTAACCCATCACTGTCCATATTAGAATTTTTTTTCATTTTGTTTTTATCACTGCATCGTATTAGAGTGTAGTCTTGTGGTCACATTAAGATGCTCATTTTTAACTAAAAACAACAAAAAATTTGTGAATTAAAAAAAGATGAAGAATTTCGAAAATTCAGCAAATTAGGATATCCGTGTAACTCCAGTTTGAACATCCCAGGGGGGGGAAAAAATTGTTGATTTCCTAACAGTTCCTACACTTAATAAATGGACCCCATATCTAATTGTCATTTAAACCAAAATCAACAGAAAATGTCTTTAGCCTGGACTTTTAAAAAAATAAATAAATAAATAAAATAATTATCAACCAATCAGAACAGGTTCTGTGGCATTTTTCTTCATCACACTAAATTATTGGGCAAGAATGGGTTAACAATGCATGTAGGGTCAAAACCTTACAGATCAAATCCAGCAAGTTTTGGCCGGAAAAGTGGCCCGAGTTCAGAATGTCTTTTTGTCCGAGGCTGCGTGACTGAAACACCTTCCTCGTCTCTGCCTTCGGTCTTTGTGTCTGAGATTCTGAAAGGAACAAATAGAATGACCTCACCTCTTTGAAATGATTTGCTGTTTGGGTTTTTTGTTTGTTTGTTTGTGCATTTGCAAGTTTGCATTGTATTCATTGCACCTGTTATTGTGTTCAAATCTTTTTTTAATAACTTAATGCAATATGTTTGTTTTCCTCAGGGTTCCTTAATGTAACCGGTTGGTCCCTGGCAATACTGATTTTGTTCTAGCTTTGCACTATCTTAAAACATGTGATTAATTATTTCTAATGGTGTTTTTACAGCTGTGTTAAAACGCCATGCAAATCTTTGTTGGATTTTGATTTCAAAGAGAAAACAAATAATTGCAGTAATAATGTGCTGCAGTGGGTTAAAAAAAAATAAAGATTTAAAACCCCTGCATTGAATACCTTGCCCCCCCGGTCTTGTGTGTCCCAAGTATAATCCCAAAATATTGTATGCCTTATATGCATGAGTGAAAGAGCTATGTATATGTCCTTTCCACAGTGATGGTGTCCCTAAATTCTGCTTTTATTTTATGGGAACAGACAACAAATGTATGTGGTTTGCCTTTTCTTTAAAAGAAAAAAAAATTCAAACATTGTTTCCATGTGTTTAGCAGGTCTGTGGTGCACTGTTGTTTCCATCATTGTAAATAATGCTGGCATAAATCAGAAATTATAATAAAAGATATTGTTTAAAATTATCTTCTCCTGAGTGGCAGAGGTTTTGAGTTGGAGCCCCAACTGACCTAGAGCTGCAGAACTGCAGTTCCAGCATGAGGTGGAGGCCAGAGTAGCAGAATGTCTCCCCCTGCTGGTAAGAAATATAAAGCCACCTCTCTGGGTAGGATGTTATTTTAATATCAAAAGTATGTTTCACTAATACTTGAGATTCCAAATCTTTACATATTTATTAACAAACACAGCTTAACGCCAAATCATTTTGCCCAAAATGTTCTTTCTGGAACTTGGGACACATTTAATGTTTCGTTTTTGGAATTAACAGATAAAACCATTTAATAAGTAAACAAACCACTTAGAAATCATTTGTCATAGCAAATAAAACACTGAAGGTTGACAAAAGTTTAAGCTCTTTTTCTAAAGTGCATGTCTGAAACATTCACACAAAATAAGAACTTTTACATTAAAAAAAGACAAAAACCACCACCATCACAGAAAACGAGAGCACATTCCTTTAAATCAAGTATGTTAAAACTGGCTTTTCAAAGCATTCAATGAGGAAAGTCCTGAGCTTGATTTCAACACGATGCGAATGTGATCAAGTTCAATTTCCATCAGATTCACAACATTATATCGGCATTAAAAAAAACTGCGATTTCACTCCCATTATAAGACTATATATCACGTAATAGTGTTTTACTTTAGTCACTGATAAATACAATGGATTTAAAGGCATGTGTTGCAAAAAAGGCTGTGTGCAGTACAGAGTATGTTACAATTCCTAACAGCTCAACAGTCTTGAAAGGAAGTTTCGGTGTCCAACATCCAACTTTCCAAGATTTTTATAGATCAAGATCTTGGGATGTAAACAAGCGAGCAAACGTAAAAGCATGAGTTTCCATCCAGGTGTGGTTTGCTTGAACATTACGCAACGGCTAATAAACGTGTTTGACAGAGTATCACATTATGTACAAATTAGAATCTGTGTTCATCTAAATCGCTGTGTATTGAACTCTTCTCAATAGTAGGTGCTGTACACTTCATATGTATCGTAGGTTTTGGGGTTGGAAACTGACTCTATACAATGGCCAGAGAAGATTAGTACAAAATTGAAGGGTTGTCTTCCATTCAACATGGACAAACTCGATTTTTCAAGGCCTTATAAACAAATTCATAAACTTAACTTTTTTAAGTGGATACACCAACATCATTTAAAGTAAGAATTCCTTTCTAAACAGTCCACAGAAAGTAAGCACCACAGAAAGTTTCAGGTTCTATCTCCTATTCTTTTTCAAACGACCCAAAAGACAAAAAGCATGGAATGACCGAGTGATTTGCTTCCTCTCCTTCACTACACACAGACCACAATTATGCTCTTCATAGCAGCTTTAAACGCAATAAAAAAAAAGCTTAAAAAATATTAAAAACACACTTTAATTAACAAGCAAACCCTTTACTGCTGCTATTTTATTCTACAGGCTGTCTGAAAACAGTGTTATAGCTGCTCAGAATGGCTGCACGGAGCAAATAAAATTCTGGAGAAACTGCTGGATGACATTTTTGGAAAATTAGGACCTAAAATGCTGAAAACTCTTCAGCATTAAGATATGGGCCTATAATAAAGGCACTGAAACATACATATCCATAGGCTGCCAATCACTGAAATATTTTTATAAGCCTATTAGTTTGAGAGTTTGCCGCCAATTCAGAAACTGGACCCTTGGATCCTTCTCTTTCAGCACCTCAGCCATGTTAACTTTATTCTGGCTGTGAGCAATAAAAACCTGCTGGAGGTTGGAGCTAAAATCCATGGGACAAAACAGTCTGTTTATCATCTTTAACTGGTTGTGTACAGTCCAATTTGTCAAGCCAAGTAAATGATCTACAGTCATTCAAAAAGTTAATCACTTATATAAACGGCCACATTATCCTTTTTCTGTATCTTATGCAGTGAGCTATATCAGTGATGTTCTACAAACATACCCTAAAACCCACATGCATTAGTCTACACCTGAACTACAATATGCTTGTTGTCTCTTCATTCTCTTCAAACTGAAGAGTCAAATAATTGCTCAGTTCTACTGTCAACAGACTGGCTAAGCTGTCTCTCATTGCCAGTTTTAACCAATGGCAAACAAATTGATTCTTGGAACCAGGCACTAACCATTTATCCACAGATTCTGTTTAAAGCAACAAGAGAACTGGCTTAAAAGAGTGTTTGTACTGACACACTGTGCAGATTCCCCCATGCTACAAAAAGAGTCCAAAAAATAAGGAAGGTCTCAAAGCTGGTGCGTCCTCGCTTGTCTGTCTCTGCATATGGAGCGTAATTCCCGAACAATAAGAGGTATGATGAATATTATGCTGAACCCTGTCTGTAGAGAAGGATAAAGACATTAGTAACATCCAAAAGCAGGACCTGGAAGTGGCACTTTGAATGAAAACTAAAACGTCTAACTATGATTACCAAGCTATTTAAAACAGATTTTTAAAGCCTATGCTATTCTATCTATATTCAACTATGTAACTATAATGCATGGGTTCAGTTTTTAAACTTTGGAGTAACCTTACCATGAGTATGAAGAAGTAGAAAACCCACATCCATCCCAGCTGGCTCTCAATCAGTGAAACCAGATACTACAATTAGAAAATAAATAAATAAATAAATAAATAAATAGATAGATAGATAGATAGATAGATAGATAGATAGATACAAAGCACTGAAGGACATAGCGGCATGAGTGCCTATTGTCACTAAGCTTACTTTGTTCTCCAAGCTCTTGTTATATAGAGAAATGTATTAAGCTTAATAAACATATTAAGCTAAAGTGTAACTACCAGAAACGGCACAGAGATGATGTAAAGAAAATCTACTTTTATTTTAACAATGTTGCACATAACCATGTTGGCTCAATCAACTGAAGTGGTAAAAACTAGCTTTCTAGGGGGAATTTCAGTACTAGTTCCATTTCATCCTACCTGTCCTCCAGCAGCTCCAATACTGCCGGTACCATCTACTATTCCTGTGACAGTAGCCAAGGCCTCTTGACTCCCCTGTAAAGCTTCTTGTCTGCCCAAATCGGCTGAAATTGCTGAACTTATCATGTTAGATGGGCCACCAATGAGGAAACCTGAAGAGAAAAGATGCTTTTCTAAACGTCAGAGTTAGGAATATAAAAGAATTAAAACAACAAAACCTTGTAGTGATTATAGCATGAAACACAATCTCCATTCTGATCTAGCATTGGTAGCAAAACACACCCCAGATGGACAATGCTGTAAGCAAACTGATGGCTATTAGTCTTGCCTCTCCAAGTTTGCTTGGAGTATTTCTTTACTACATGTTACTCAGTGTCCCTTTAACAATGGGTTCAGTAGCACTAGATGAAGTTAGGTGACCATGTAGAGATGGTTTCCATTAGCTGATCAATATACTCAAAGCTGAATTGTTTCTCACCAGTTACTGCTAAAAGCACTCCATTTATCACTTGATCATTTGGTGAGTCTGAAGAAAGAAAAGAAGGAAAATGAAAGTAAATGAAAGACGTTACATGAATATGCATGTTTTTTTTTAATGTGTGGTTAATTTATTTGTTAAGGGTGTAACTGAGACTTACGGCTGTATCCCACTAAAGCTGCCATAGCTAGCAGCAAACTGACGGACAGCACAGGAGCTCTTTTACCCAAGAAATCAGAGATCAGGCCCTGTACTGTTCCCCCTGAAAGGAAAAAAAAAATCTATGATTCTAAAACTGCAGTTAGAAATTTTAAACATTTCTAAACAGTTTCCAAACAAAAAAGGCATGCAAAACTTCACTAACCGATGATTCCTCCTACATCGTACCATACAGATAGTCGATCTGCCTCAGCCTCCTTCCAGCCAAAGTTGTTGCTCAGATAGAACGGCAGCCAAAAAAAGAAGGAGTAGTTCACCAGCTTCAGACAAGCATAGGCAAGAGAGTACTGGCAGAGCAGAGTGATAAACATGGTTACAACTGTGCTTGCAAACAGAAAGAAACAAACCTTTACAATAAAGCCTTGAACAGAAAAATGAAAAAATTAACAAAAACTCATTTGCTACAACTCATATGTGCACTGCAATGATGAGCTCTAAAATAAAATCGCAAAGCTCATTATGACGGACTGAAACTCCAGCCCTCATTAAACAGACACTCACAGCAAGGACTCCTGGCAGGCAGAAGGCCTTGAAGAAGCCGATGGCTTTCGCCTGAGAAATGGGTTCCTCATCCTGCTGTTGTATTGAATAGTACCCTCCATCATACACCACATCTTCATCAACCTCTTCGTCATCACTCATAAGAGGTTGATGGCTGTCTGTGTCCCTTTCCACTGGTGTCATACCTGTTGCAGAGTTGTCACATAGGCCTAACAGCAAGAAAAATCACACAAATAACACAAATATATTTAAATATAACACAAACAACATACCTGACATATAGATTGAGACCACAGACAAAAATCACTTACATTTAGTGATTTAAAAAGTATCCTCTTGTATTTGTTAGAATTTGAAGGCAGAAAAATAACTGAAGGTAAATGGTTCACTCACCATGAATTACTATAGAGGAATATGCAGTGTGTACAGTTGTAGGTAAGTTTGGGTTTCATGATTGAGTGTCCTGATTGTTTATAACGATACAGTAGTGAATTAAAAGGTCAAAGCTACTACCAATGACAAGGCTTTAATAAAAAAAATGTTTTAGTACACATAAAAAGGTAAAAGAACAGAAATTGAAATGGGTGAAGTCTGTTACTCACCCACTTCCTTTGGAGAGGTGAGTAGACCGAAAAACACAACTACCCCTCCTGCGAACTGCACTACTGAGGTCACCAGGAAAGCATACTGAAAACAAACATACACACAGACAGAAAAACATATTTGTGTTGCCTTTTTAATTATACATTTATAAATAGAAGATTTTATTATTTGCTTTCCTGTGACATAAATTCCCATATTGACCCATTTAATAACGACAGGATTTCCAGAACACCGCCTGAGGAAAGACAGACAACAAATGGCCTGCTAAGTCTCATAAACTGTCATAAATCTCATTGCCACACTCACCTCATAGCCATACTGTAGGACACTGGAGGCCAGGAACGCTCCCAGAATATTCCCCACAGACGCACAGGCACTCCACAGGCCAAACACAAAACCTCGGCTAGAAAACACACAACAAATTTAAGTTACGTAAACAGTTCCAAAACAGAGGCTAGAAAAAAGAGAAATCAATCTGGTAAAACTAAAGGGAAAATGGAATAAGAGCCCAATCCAATCAGAACCTTGTTGCTATGTTGTACCTAAACACACTGTTATTCACAGGCTCTCTGTGATTGGTCTCAAACTGTTTCTGTAAAAACCAAGATGTTTAAGAAGCCTTTTAAGAACTTTTTTTTTTTTTTTAAACATTTATCATGAAAAGGATCACACACTGTTATCTCACTGTTATGCAGTTATGATGGTAGTGCAACAGAAATTCGGAATATTGTCTTGGAAAAAGTTTAAGAATGCTATCTGTGATCCTGAACTGTTCTATCTTTGGTAAGAAATTAAAACTCTCAATCTGACACGCACCCAGATTTGCCAAACCAGTTCCCCATGACGGCCACCACACAGGGCCATACCGCGGACTGCAGCAGGCCATTTAACACCCACAGAGAGCAGTAGAAATAAACATTATAGAAGTGCAGCCACTCTGTAAGAGTACCAAAAATAAATTCCTATAGAGATAGACAGAAAGAGACAAGAGGAGTAATTTTATGCATGCAATTTAGTTTTGCATTTCTAAAATGTAGTATTTAGTGTTGTCAAGTGTAAAACTATGCAATAAACTGTAAAATAAACAATCAAGAAAATGCATCTCAAGATATATTAAAACATACCACAACAGCTGAACCACATAGCCCAGTGGAGAGAACATAACGGAGGTTCAGACGATCACCTATCACGCCACTGATGTACAATCCCTGACATAAAACAAGACAGTATCAGTAATCTGGGACAAATTAGAGCTAGGTAAAATTAAACATTTAGCACCAGCAAAACAGCAGCAGTATACTTATACTCAAAGACCTTGGGGAAAATAAACAATTACAACTTAATAAGAATAAATAATCTAAAATAACTAAATGCCTATAGACTGATTATTATTGTTTATTGGTAGCCTGTAATTGGTTAACTAGTTTTTTTTTGTTTTGTTTTTTTTTTTTAAATGCAGTTCCCACCCCACCCCCACTCCCACTCCCACTCCCACTGTTCTAAGCACTGACACCAAACAAGATATTATCATGACGAGCACAGCAACATGTATTATAACAATGTTTCTTATTAGGTCATTCTCACTAAACCTGACAAATATTCTGTATTGTCCGTGTTCGATCACCGCAGAATCAATGCTTTATGTGGCATTCTCTTTGCCAACTGAGCCAATATGAATAATCCAAATTTTCTCATGCAGTTTTGGAGTAACACTGGCCTGAAATGTAATATTTTCCCTTTGTTCACAAAAATGCTTTGCCAGCCATATTCAGATGCTTTCATCTATGCAAACATGACCCCTAGGCACCTGAACACACACAAATACCAAGTTTTTGGCTTCATTCCAATTATGATAATGATATGATAATTATGATGATTAAGTATTTATATTTATTTAGCTTACAGTATTTTTATGCCAAGGTATTAGTTACAAATATATAGGCATAAAAATGCCAGACAAAACATTTTTACAAACAAAGGAAAATCTAATAAAAATTTCAAACCAGTGCAACTCCTCAACTACACGAGCTAGGCCGGAGAAAAGTATGCATTTTTCATATTTTCTGCCATATTTTTTTCAACCATTTTCTGCCATATACACAAACTGGCAGAAAATGGTTCAATTCGGAAATGCTTGAGCATGGATCATTTGTTGAGCTGAACCAGAATGACCCTATTGCTCAGTCTCAAACACAAGCATGCAGTGTATCAGATGTGAGTTAATTAATAACATTATATGCCTGTGAGTGCATAAGTGCCTGATAATACTAAATAATGAATGAAGTAATAAATTATAAGAAAGATTAGATCATGAGTCATATTTGCTCATAACGGAGTATTCCTCGACCGAACATGATGTGCTAGTAGCAGTATTTGGTTTCATGTTTATTTCCAAGCATTTATTAATGGACTTGAGCTTTGGAATAGATTGTTGAAATATAATTTGCTTTTTAACAGCTGAGAACTGGTCCTTTTCTATAGCTGTAGCAGTTTGGAGCTTTTAGACAGTTCTGTTAATCTCTGTGATCCCGCAAATAACCCCTTGACGTTTTTCCTCATCATTCATCACTCACCACAGCATAAGAGAACAGGAAGATTGTGTCCAGTGCACCCAAGAACAGCGTCGCCTCCCCATTGTCTGTAAAGAGCTTATTCTCCTCCCACGTCTATTAAAACAAACACAGACAAAGGAAAGAAAACAATACTGCCAAAATAAAGCTTTCAGTTCCCATTAACCCTTAGAATGAATAGGCATGAATATCCCAGCTGATAATGATGAGCAGCTTTTTTTTTGTTTGTTTTTGGTGGGTACAGTCATGCTTGCTCAGAAAGACAAACATCCAATAAAGTAATGAAATGCCTGAAACATGCACAACATTAAAACCACTAGCAGGTGAAATGAGGAGCACTGGTTGGTAATTAGTATTGATTGCAAAGGTTATGAAGTGGGCTTTTAAAGGAAGCACGTAAACTGTCAGTTATTGAAGCTAATGTGTTAAAAGCAGGATAAAAAAATTGAGGCAAGGCAGGAAAAAATAAATGCAGGAGAGCCTGCCTGGTCCAATTGCACACAAGAGCTACTGTAGCACAAAGTGCTGAAAACACTAATGCTGTATTTTACAGAATGGTGTGTTGAGTCACTTTTTACACTCTTCCTCTTGACTGGCTCTTCTTTCACACTCTCTCTGTTTTTTTTCCAACTCATCTGAAAAATCTGTTGATTCATGCCAAGTGAACACAACATAATCTATGTTTGTTTGAAAATGAAAAACAGGCTAAATTGAGTAAGCTTACATTGTAACTGTGGTTATCTTCTATACCTTTTGATGGGCCAGCATATTATTATCAAGCTTTGTATTAAAATTCATGGTTTATTTACTGTTATGCATAGGTTAAACACAAGTGCATGATCCAGTGCATGATAAACTGGCTATAATGATATCCTGCTATTTCTTATAAATTTTACTTTAATCTGTTTTTTTCCTTGTTCAGTGATATCCTCTAAAACTAAGGTTCAGTTTCAATGCATTAAAAATTATTTAGCTTCTGACAAATGGAAAAATGGGTTAATTTATAGTTGCTAGTTCATGGCCGCTCCAAGCATAAACAAAGAAGGACCTTGTGTGCTGATTTTAGTGCGTGTTTGTGTGGGTGTGTGTGCATACCTCCTTAGGGGAAAAGGTGGGAGAGCTGATGTTTTGCTCTGAAGGAGTCCACTGTGCAGAGATGCTCACTTTTACATTACTGAAGGTCTTACGCGAAGCATGCAACAAGACATAGCTGTGTGAGAGCACAGAAGTCCACAGGGAAACACAGAATAAGAAAAAAGAATCAATGAGGAAAAAAAGCACAAAATATTTTTTATATAACAAACCCACAATATAATCTTGTATAACTTTAATGCTTGTTTAAATTTTGACAGTAGGAAGACTGTAAAATTTCCAAAGAGCAGCAAAAATCCTGTCATGCCCATAGAAACTTGTCTGACGTTCTTCCTTTTCCCATCACCAAGGGAATATTTACATGATTGCATACTGGCATCAGACGCGTACCAGCAGAACAATATATTTTTCCCATGCTAACATGTAAACACACATTAAGGGAGCAGAGGGTAATTCCTGATGCAAACGTCTCCAGGAAACAGACTAGGGTTCAGTTCTGTGAAATATTTTTGTTCTTCTTTGTTTTTTGTACTTTGAAAAAACAAAATGAAAAAAAATGTAAAAAGAAAATTTTAATCTGTTTGGACCCCTGGTTTGGGACAGGTTAAGTGTTTTGAAACTGTGTGTCAATTTATTTAGGCATGGTTAAGAGAAGTAAAATCTGATACAAGCTGTTTCAGGTGTGTAAGAACTTTAAGCGAAGGGTGCTAGTGTGTAGAAAAACATTTGTTAACATCATTAACTGATGTGAAATGTAGGGAAAGTATTGGAAAGTGGTGGTCAATGTTACTTGGAAAATTAACATTTGACCCAGAATTTCACAATTTATATTATATTTTATCTGAACCACATCAACTCCAATAGGAACTCATGGCTTCTGCCCAACAAACAGGATGCAGCCTACCTAAAGAAGGTCAGAAGGAAGGCGACCAGGTGATGGTGGGTGTACTGCGACAGGAAGGCGCAGCCAGGGGGCCACATCACTAGCTCTCAAAAGGATGTGCAGGAGGGACAAGGAGGAGGGAGTGGAAATCTTCAGGATTGGGAGAAGGAACGGCACACTACTGCATCATCTGGGGCTACAGATAAAAACACAGTTCACAGAGCACATCTACGGAGGTCAGTTTACTATGTCAGACCACAAGCACACAGTTTATCTTATGACCAAGATAATATATTCTGCTTGAAAGGAAAGATGTGAAAAAAGAAATGGCATGCAAGATTTTTCTAAACACACACAACTGCAAAAGTATTGAACCGTATGTCATTATTTGTCAAAGACTTCAGTACTGAATAATAAGAGAGGCACCTGTGAATCTAAATGTGAGATTTACATATACTAGTCATACTTTGGAATAACAAACTAATAGTCTTAGATACAGAAAATTAATTTTATGTACTTAATGTTGACCCCTTTTACTAGAGGACACAAGTCAAGTTTCCATGTTCATTCAGAAACAGAAAGCAGGACAGCGTTGCATCATGATAATGTTTAATACATGAAACTATACAACAGACTATAATGTCTGTACCTGAATACTGTGGAGACATACTACAATAAGTTTTTTTATTAGAGTACTGATACATAATGAACATCTTCAACTAAATCATATCGCATAAAATAGCAGCATTTCATTTTGTGTTGCACTTCACGATCCAGGATCATAACCTTTACTCTGGAGCTGTAAGCACGGTTGCTTATTTTCTTCAACCAACTTCTATTAATGTAATTACAGTTAATAATTATGTTCTAAGTAATATAACATAAAACGTATCGTATGAAATGTATCAATGTAGCAAATGTTACTTATTTTTACTTTTGAAACTAAATTTCCGGATTTACATACTAGCCAAAATGAAACAGATAACTTATGGTCCTGCCCATTTAAATACTTAAATTCACTGAATTAATAAGTAATTAAATTAAGTGGGAATGAAATCTACTCCTAAAGCTACACTGGCTGTAATTTAAGACTTTCTTGTGAGCTTATTTAAGAGCAGTTAATAGAAATAAAAGGTACAGCATTAGTGGAAATGTAGTTTCTGTCTGGTTGTTGTTCATGAGATACAGTCTGATCTAAAGAAAGTATTTCACCAGGAAACATCACCGTTATTAACCTGGATTTCTTAAACACATGAGACATATTTAACATATAGGTCTCAGAAAGCTGTGTTGCGGAATCAACACAACTCCAGATAAGCAGGGTGGTTAGGGAGTTTGGCCACAGGATCGGAAGATTGTGGGTTCAAACCCCTTACCAGCAGGTTGCCCTGAGGTACCCCTGAGCAAGGTACTGTCCCTGTCACTGCTCCCCGGGCGCTTTCATAGCTGCCCACCGCTGCACGGTGTTTGCATGGGTTAAATGCAGAGGTCCAATTTCGTTGTGGTTCACTGTGACCTCGCAATGACGAGAATAGTCACTTTCACTTTCATAACAGGCTTCAGAGAGGTTTACTACACCTGTACCTCAGCGAGCCTCTCCAGCAAATCAAACTCGCTGAAGTTAGCCGAGCAGCTAAGCCGTGAAAACTCGCTGTCAGACTAACAAGCCCAGTCTGAACAACACACTGCTTAGCGCAACTTCTCGGACAGGTTTAAGTGAGTGAAAGTGAGAAGCTGAACACTCGACTTCAGGCACTTTGTGCTTTAGCTGCTCGTTGCTAACGGTAACTAGTCCAACACGTCACGATGTGCGGCGTATTTTTAAAGCTAACGCTGTTTCATCAGCGCTGGCAGCACCGTCATGTACATCGACCTCGTAGTCCTGTTTAATAAACAGATGACTCAGACCTGAATGCTGCTTTTACCTTTATTTTTCCATGAACTTCTCTCCTTCTCTCTCAGCTGCTCCAACACCAACAGCGGTGTCCGGAAGTGACGTCAGCGCTCCGCCGCTTCAGCTTCTTACCATAATAATAATAAAAATAATAATAAAAATAATAAAAGTGCAACCACAGCACTTCTGAAGGACGCCCCCATGCATATGTGTGTGTTTTATATATATTAAATTTCCTTCAATATTTTTAATAATTATTTCTATAAAGCCAGGATTTATAATTTATTAGTTTTTAAAAGCATTATGCAAAAAGGTACAGCCCATTTCTACACCAATGCTGGGCCATAATCCTCATGTTGTATTTGTGATTAGACACCTGATCCCATGATTGGAAGGCTGTCAGTTGGAGTTCTGGACCAGCAGGTTACAGTGCGTTACACTTGTGTTCCCTCCGTTCAGCACCCCATGCACTTAATGTATGACCACTGACTGCTACACTGTGTATGGGTTAAATACTGAGAAAGTGGATTGTTGGGGCACACTTTGTGCTGTGTGTTCACAATGACAAAAGTCCATTTCATTTTTACCATTTTTCACTTTACTTAAAAAAAAAAAATAAAAATCAAACATAATATTTACTACTGAAAAAAATCCCTCCACATCCCACTATCCTGCAGAAAACAGACATGTTAAAAATACAACAAATATCCCTATTTTAAAAGAGAATCAGTAATTAAGTAATCAAGTTTTTTTTTTTTTTTTTTTTCTGTAATGTTCCTGATTAATGTAACAGCAAAACTAGATCCATACCCCTTTGTGAAACTTAATACAACCTAAAGAGTCAACAACTAACAGGTGACTGAAGCACTTTCAGTTTTCAGTGTAATGAAAGCTGAGCGTACTGTCAGTTTCAGGCTCTTCAAATGCATGCTCACTGCTTTGTTCGCCACTGTGGCACTGCATGTGTCTCTTCAAGTGACCACGCCGCACAAAGCTCTTTGAGCACACCGGGCAAGGAAAAGGTTTCACATCCGTGTGACTGTACACATGTTCATTCAAGCAACGTTTCCTCACAAAAGCTTTCCCGCAGATTTCGCAGACGTAGGGTCGTAGGCCAGTGTGCGCGCGCATGTGTATTGCACGATGACTCGATACGATGAAGCTTCTTCCACATATGTTGCATGGGTAGGGTTTCTCGCCGGTGTGGCAGCGCCGGTGGACCTGCAAGCAACCAGCAGAACTGAACGCCTTTCCACACTCCAAGCACACGTAGGGTTTCTCTCCAGTGTGCAACCTGGTGTGGATGGTGAGGTTTCCAAGGGAGAGAAAGCACTTTCCACAGTAAGAGCAGCAGTAGGGCCTCTCTTTCGAATGAGACCTCATGTGAGACTTGAGCTGAGACCTGCTAAAAAATTTCTTACCGCAGTTTAAGCAGTCGTGAGGTTTCTCCCCAGTGTGATTTGATATGTGAGCCAGTAAGCCTTGTAGAGTGGCGAAGCACTTGCCACAGTGGTCGCACTGGTGAGGCCTGAACTCAGGATGGGTTTTCAAGTGGCTTCGCAGCTCAATTACAGAAAACGTCTGTCCACAGAATCGGCATTCTCCTGGCGGACGCTTGACAGGCTTTTCTGCTTTATCCTGGTCTACTCCGATTCTGCCACGGACCTTGTGAGTTTTCATGTGGCTCACAAAGTCTGTCTTCTGAGAGAACGTGTCACCGCAAGCGATACACTTATATGCATCCGGCAAGCGCTCACTCACCAAGTGGTTATGAATCTTGGAATGATTCACTAGAGACTGCAGGGATATGCATTCTTTCCCACAGTCAGTACACCGATGCACAGTTTTATCCTTGTGCTCTCTGCGATGTATTAACCACGCCTTCATAGACTTAAAGCTCTTGTCACAGTGGGCACAAGAGTATGTAACCTTGCTGTGCCATTTACGCTGGTGTACAGATAACTGAAAATATGTTTTAAAATTCAGTTTACAGGGCTGACATTTGTAGGGGCCTCTTTCTGTATGTCTCCGCATGTGTGCTTTCAGCTCTACCTGACACCTAAAAGACATCCCACAATCAGAACATTTGTGCTGCCTTCTCTGATGCGTTATCCTCATTCGGGTTTTGCAGCCATTTTCTATGACAGACAGAAAGCAAAAAAAAAAAGAAAAAAACACTGGTAAATTTTCTTGTCTGCTCAAGATCTTTGACCAGTAGCAGTATAAATGTAATTTTTGGGTGACATTGATTTTTGTTTTTTGTTCAAATAAAATAATATTATTATTATTATTACTATTATTATTATTAATAGGTAAAAAGTACACATCCTTGACAGAGAAAAAACTTTGCACATTTTTTTAAAAACAGTTACTTCTAATTTGCTGAAATTACTGGATAATACAGGGGGGAAAATAGGATGTTTGGCAAATGTGGATTTAGAATAGCAACAAAACATCCCAATTTGATATTTGATCCTTACCTGAGGAAGGGGCAGGGTCTAAAACATCTGCGACCATCCTGTTGAGAAATGTAATTAATATATTATGACTGATGTTTACAGCGCCATTTGTTAACTCAATGTTTGGCCTAGTTTAGCAAAAAGGCTACTTTCACAATTTCTGCAAACACTTACTTTAGTTTTCCCAATTCACTGCTGGTGCAGCGCGAGAGGGAAACAGAAGGCAGGCAAACTTGTTTAATTACTGGTATCATATGCCTTGGAACTACCACTTTAAGCAGCTGCCCCATGTTGGAGACAGGTGCTTCTTCAGCAGTTTCATTACCGCCTTCCCCAATGTTCTGCAGGTCCAAATTGGTACTTGAGGTCCCTGCGCTCCGCTCAGGTCCATCAGCTTCAGTTGATAGTTCATTCTCAGTAGTGTCTACCTCAGCTGAAGCACTTTCCTCACATTCACTTTGAGACAGTTTCTTTGTCCCCTCTCCAATTTCACAGACAGGACTTTCTTCAACGTCATTCACTTCTTGAATGCTGCATCTTGGCGATTCAGGATCTCCAACATTTTCCATTTCACTGTGGGCTTCTACCGGATATAAAGTTAATATTTCAAGGGCTGGAGCATGTGTCTCATTCTCTTGGCTTACATCCGGATTTATGTCCTGCAAGCTCTCCAGGCAGGAGGAAGATTCTGACTGGTGATCAGCATTACTCTCATTGGGCTTGGCCACATCAGTCAAAGGAGAAAGAGACAAAGTAGAGATGATTCTGTCCTCCACTACAGAAGGGAGGCCTGTTAAGGGAAAAATCACATAAGTGTAATGATGAAGGTAGCTCATGACTTGACGTGGTCTGAGGCTGGGCCTAATGAATATACTGGTGTGGGTTAAGTCGTCTGTAGCCTTAACGACCAGTGCAGCTGTATTAGGTGGTATAATTAACAATGCAGCCAGTTCTGGTCATTTCATTGAGGTGTTACTGGTGCTTAATCAACATATCATCACAATATGAAACTGCAATTTTCAAATCGCAAGGGCTGCAATTTGATTAAATCCCACAATATTCAATAGACCCTTTTGAATTGTGAGTCACACTGTGACATTGTCAATGGTTTTTACATTAATAGCATTGGCTTTTATATTTAAATGGCTCACAATTTCTCTCAATGTTGCCTTGATAGTTGCTTCGAAGTAAAGGCAGCAAGTATCTGGGATTCCAGTTCTCTGCCACATCCTCCCAAACAGTGGTTTCATCACTTAGCAACAGGGCTGCCTAAAAAAGAAGGATTAGAAGGGACCATAGCAGTTCCCGATGTTAAATATTATTCTCACATTTTAGCATATCAGATTAATCCAAATTTATATACAGTTTATATATTACATATTTATATACAATTCAAAACATGTAAGACTCAGGTTTAGACAAGGTTAGCTCAACTTCACATCACAGAGACCAAAATGAAGGTCTCTGAAGGCAACAGTATTCATTAACCAGAAAAAAGCAGATGCAATCATCAGAGGAGCTAAAATACCTGTTTGAAGTTTGGTACCGGCAGCTGCTGTTCTAGTCTGGAAAGAAAATGGCCAACCAGGACTTGTAGAGCTTTGTCAAAGTCAGGGCCATACTCAAGAGGGAAAACCTCCTGTGGAAAAAGAGAACAGTGCACAGTAACAAATGAGTATTAAAGAAATTAGGAGACAATGTGAAAAGTTGTTGCTATTTTTTCTTTTTGCCTAGACATATTGAAAATGTTTTGAGACTTCAATTAATTAAAAACAATAAATTACTTCAGCCAATATAAATGACAATTTTTTGCTGTTGAGGGACTTCAAAGTAACATCGACAAGATGTGTTGAGTAGCCGACTTCCTGTATAGTGGTTGTGTTGCTAAAAGGGTCTAGAGGAGAAGTTATTAAGAAGAGGGCCATGAAGGTAGTGCTAGTGGGCTGTGATCGCATGGATTTTATACGACATGGAGTCAAACAGAAACGTGTCCTTACGTGGGCCATCATGAATTATTCCTGCACAAGGGGAAGCTATAAGATTAATCAAAGAGTAATCTAACATCATTTGAAAAGAAAAAAGTAAAAGAAAAAACGTAAAAGAAAATCCACACCAGCAGAATCTAACAAATTCCTCTATGTTTAAATAAAAAAAGAAGCATATTTAATAGTTATGATTTTGAGATGTCTTAAAGGTTTCAAATGTCAGCTACTGAATTTTTGGAAGTGGCAAATCATGCTTTCATCATGAGTTGGGCTCGAAAATAGCTTTTGTACTGGAAGTAGATTTGTCAACAGGAAGTAGATATGTCAATAGAAGCCAACTTGCAAAGAGGCAGCGCATGAAAATACTCGTAGATAGATCAGAATCACAAAACATGTGCTTTCTCTATTGAAGTACCTACTATATCTGCCCTGCCATTTTTCAGAGGCAACACAGTGTGCCATTGTCCTAGGGTCAATGAAACCTGTCGTTAAATGATAAGCAGCATGCATGACACCTCAAGCATTTGTAAACCAGACTTAAAGTTTCTATAGCAGCTTGTATTGCACAAATCAATCTTAGTTCTTCTTTACCAAAACACCGCTCATACTCCCCCCATCAAGTCTTACCTGAAAAAACTGCTCCTTTTTAACTGGGTCCTCCAACAGGCTAAGGATTAGCTTTAACAATCTGCACTGTAAACTTTCCACCTCTGAACCAGTGGCCTGATGGAAAAACAAACAGTGCTAAAGGTTAATCATCTTCTCTTAGATGATTTTGTTTACAAAAGAGTAAAAACTGTACATGGCATGAGACATGCAACAGTCCCTCAATCTACTAAACACCCCTCAAAGTGAGTCTCTCATAACATGACTACTGACAACAAAAACAACCATAACATCCGTGATCATGACAAATGTCAACAGTAAAAAAACTACAAGTCTGGCAAAACTACAATTAGTCATAGCGAAATGGTGAAAGTTAATCACCTTGGACTCGACTGTTTGAAGATGAGCTTTGATGGTACCCAGGTCCATTGGTACCTCACCTTTACACATTTCAAGGATCATCTGTAACAAGAGGACAAGTGATAAATAATTCTCAAACAAAAATGATGTCAACGTATTTTCATTTATATTACATTTCATATTAGATATTTAGATACAGACAGGCTGTTGCATTTTATGATTGGATTACTGAGACTAGGTTTGATTAGATCTCGGAATCTCACCTTTGCTCTCAGACCCAGAATTAGTGCAGTTCTTTGTCTGT
This sequence comes from Hepsetus odoe, assembly GCA_017165825.1. Taxonomy (NCBI): domain Eukaryota; kingdom Metazoa; phylum Chordata; class Actinopteri; order Characiformes; family Hepsetidae; genus Hepsetus; species Hepsetus odoe. Next base: position 7,925,747 of record CM029392.1, read on the forward strand.
CGCTGAGAACATTTGGAAACATTTTTGTGAGGAGAAGGATGTACTCCTCAAGTTTATTAAAATGCTCCAACTTCTGTTGCTGAACAACTTGCCACATGAAGGCAGACATGAGACGCAGTGGAGGCACCAGCAGGCGCAGAGAGGAAAGAGGGAGGGGGGAATCTGCCAAACAGAATTACAGAATCACTGAAGAGGTCCATACAGTTACTATGAATCTAATACATTTTTCAGTAAACTCTTATTTCCAAGACTAAGCTTTTCTCTTCCGTCATTAACTATAACATAGCAAAGGAACACTGTATTCCAATTCTGTATTTGAGCATTAAAAATGACATTTGAGCATTTTTCTAAACAATTTGTGGAAATTCCAGACTTGTACAAACACAGGAAAGAACAGTGTATAGTAGACGGTAACATTCTCAGAATAAAACAACTTCCTAAAGCAGAAATTCATTATAAGGAGCTCATTCATTCTTAGAACTAGTTTGTGTTAGTTTGATGCTACAGCAACCTGTATGTTTAATATCACACTAAATGTTTCCACCATTACTCACAGATCCACGGCACAAAGCCAGTGGATTATAATAAAGTGAATGTGAAAGTGACTACCCTTGTCATTGCGAAACGCAGCACAGCACAAACAAAATTCAACCTCTGCGTTTCACCCATACACACACATGCAGCAGGGGGCAGCTACTGAAAGTGCACGAGGAGCAGTGACAGGGACAGTACCTTGCTCAAGGGTACCTCAGGGCAACCTACTGGTGAGGGAATTGAATCTACAATCTTACGATCCGGGGCGACTCCCTAATCACTGGGCCGCCGCTCAACCAAACCATTTAGTAAGTCATGATGCAAACATAACTTCTCCCTGCACAGAAGACTGTCTCACTCCAAACTGCTGTCATGCTTTGGGGTCCTTCTCTGCCTTCAAGAAGATCCTGAAGACATTTCTTCAGAGAACACCTCTGACACACACACCTCCTATTTACTCACCACTTCACCTGCTCAGCTCAAACACTGCACTGTTAAACTCTTCTGCACTCAATGATCCCACTGTAACGCCGTAGGACATGTATTATAAATGTAAAAAAGAGATTATTTCCCATGATTAACTTCCTGTCCCATAATTGACCCATAATTAATTTTTTATAATTATGATTAATATTGAACATTTTTTACTGTCCTTTTGGATTATTTTCTCATAATAATGACTTACAAAGTCACAGACTTGACTTATTGTGACCTACTACATATAAAATAAAAGCTCTTAAGAGGCTTTCTCACAAGTTAACTACATCATAAATATGAAATACTTTGGCTTTCGACAGAACAAAAATAATTACCTCAGAAGAATTTGAAGATTCAAACAAAAACAACTTTATATTTCTTATTAATTAGCTTTCTCACAATCATGACCTACAATCTCTTAACAAACCGAGGTTTTCACATAATAATAACGTCATAAACAGAAGATTTGTCGTAATGACAGTGATTTACTGTTATAAAAATGACTCATGATGACGGTCATAACCAGCAGATTTTTCAAATTAATGGCCTAAAATCTCAAATAATAAGAAGCAAAAGGTTTCTCAAAGTGGTGATTTTCATGACGTAGTTACCAGAACAACAAACAACTCTCTGCTCATGACTGACCACGTCACAACCATGGGAAAGTCGCTCGTGATTATGAAGTCATAAGTATGCGACAGTAAGTCATCGTCCTGAGAAACTGTGTAAAAGTGTGGCTGTGTTTGTAATCTGCAGCTGAGTTCACTCGCGCGCCGCCGGAAGCCTCGAGCGGCTGCACTTCCGTCCAGTACAGTCAAACCAGAGCGCAGGAGGCGAGCACGGTCTAGTGCTGAATGCGAAGTGTTCTTACCCATGGCGTCCTGGGAGAGTGAACGTCTAAAAACTTTAAGGGATAATAGAACCACCGACCGCCATCAGCGCGCCGCACTTCTTCTTCCCGAGTGTGTTCAGCGCTCGGTGTGTGAGCAGCTCGCGCGTTCTGCCGCCCCCTACAGCCCCGGAGCTCAGCGCCGGCCGGAGAAAGTGAAAGTGAAAGAGACTATACCGCACACAGCGAACCGCTGCTTTTAACATACACCCATATCCAGCTGCCCGGGGAGCAGTAGTAGGCACGGTATCTTGCTCATGGGTAACTCAGGACAATCTACTGGTTCAGCATTCACACCCACGCCCTTCCGATTCTGGGCCAACCTCCTATCGACTAGGCCACTGCTGCCCTTCGGTTAGGAGTAACCCCTCTCTCATCTTCTAACAAATAAGAGGAGAACAGTGTTATTTAAAGCCATCCTGTCAAACTGCCCCATCATGATCACTCGTACAGTAATTTTCTGAGAATACCCACCGGACTGGGACAACAGTTCTGTGTGAACACTGCTTTTTCCCACCCATGTTGCATAGTAGTGACCACATTACTAAGAGAAACACTAATGCTGCTGTGCACAATATGTTTTTAACTATGAATACTTTGTGCATTACTGCTGTTTTTGCATAAGATACACTGTGCAAAATAATTATTTACTATAAAAAATGATATGCATTTACAACAGGTGCACTAAAGGGGCAGCAATGAGACGACCCCAAAAACAGGAATGGTTTTGCAGGTGGAGGCCACGGACATTTTTTCCCTCCTCATCTTTTTTCTGACTGCTTCTCAGTAGTTTTGCATTTGACTCGGGATCCTCCTGGGTTCCTCCTGGTGCATGATAATGCTCGGCCTCATGTGGCAAGAGTATGCAAGCAGTTCCTGGAGGATAAAGGACCTATAACCTCAGGACACCATCTGTCATCTCATAAGGAGCCCTGACCTTGTCAGGCAAGCATGTGGGGGCCATAAAAACTACTGAGTTGCTACAATGACTTTTCAGCACATTTGACCAGCCTGCTGCATTGGATTTTCAGTTTAAATTTCTTGGTGACTTTGAAAGCCCTCTGTAGGTTGATCATTTTCATCAAATGATGTAGCCTTCTGTTCCTAAAACATCACCCATTCCATATCAGTATGGACATCCAGCATGATTTTTTTTTTCCAGTGGAGATCTGATGGGTTTTCAAAGTGTTCCTTTAACTTTTTTGAGCAGTGTATTACATACATATACAGTACTGTGCAAAAGTTTTAGGCAAGTGTGGAAAAAATGCTGTAAACAAAGAATGCTTTCAGAAATAAAATAATGATTGTTTATTTTTATCAATTTACAAAATGCAAAGTGAGCGAACAAAAGAAAAATCTAAATCAAATCAATATTTGGTGTTACTACCTTTTACCTTCAAACCAGCATCAGTTCTTCTGGCCCCACAGAGCCCTGATCTCAACATCATCCAGTGTGTCTGGATTACAGGAAGAGACAGAAGGATGTGAGGAAGCCTACATCCACAGAAGATCTGTGGTTAGTTCTCCAAGATGTTTGGAACAACCTACCAGCCGAGTTCCTTCAGAAACTGTGTGCAAGTGTACCTAGAAGAACTGATGCTGTTTTGAAGGCAAAGGGTGGTCACACCAAATATTGATTGGTGTGCATTTTGTTGATTGATGAAAATAAATGATTAACACTTCCATTTCTGAAAGCATTCTTTGTTTACAGCATTTTTTCACACCTGCCTAAAACTTTTGCACAGTACTGTATATACTTTTATTCTTTCCGTCTGTGGAAACACTTATGGGATAAATAAAAGGTCTATATATTTTATTCTTTTGTGAAACAGCAGCCCATTTTTCTTGGACCTGCAGTCCCGCTGAAACATCTTGCTCCCAGTCTTTGTACACTCTTTGTAGGGTTTTGTTCCTCATTTAAATACATTCCTTATGGGATCCTTCTTTAAAAGAGAGATGATGATATTGGATATTTGAGAAGTATTCAGTATTGTAAGTATGTAAAATGTTTATATTGATTGTTTGCTGGAATCTGGAATCCTCCTATGCTTTTAATTTTGATGTTGTATCTAGGGGCAGCGGTGGCCTAGTGGTTAGGGAGTTGCCCTGCATCGGAAGATTGTGGGTTCGATTCCCTCACACATAGGTTGCCCTGAGGTACCCCTGAGCAAGGTACCGTCCCCGTCACTGCTCCCCGGGCACTTTCAATAGCTGCCCACTGCTGCATGGTGTTTGTGTGCATGGGTTAAAAGCAGAGGTCCAATTTCGTTGTGGTCCATGGTGTGCAGTGCTGTGACCTCGCAATGACAAGGGTTGTCACTTTCACTTTTTCAACTACCGTGTCCTACTTCTCCCTTTCCTCATGAATGAAACACCAGAGCCCACGTCACCCAATCAGCTCTCTCTGAAGTGTCCAAGACCAAGCCGACACACTACAAGGTCTGCATTGTAATAAAAATGGGTTTATTACATAAAACATGACCAACATAGAATGTTAAATCTGTTATTTTGTAGCAGTAGTATCAACAAACACCTCACCATTGTTTTCACAGGTGTTTCAAATGAAAAACTTTGAAAAAAGAAACATGGACAACAGGGGTCGCAACTGTGTTACAACCATCTATCTACCTGAGCTTAAGAACTGTTTATGGGTCAGAGGCGGATCTACATCGTTCAACCTTTAAGACCAAATACAGGAGCAACCGGAAGAGGCTACAGTTCATAAAAGTATAAAGGTGCAAAATGTATAAAGACAAATGCAATTCAATTTACACCCAAATTAATACAACACAAACAAAAGTATTAATAAAACAACTGTTAACAAGACATCGGCAATAAACAAGTGAGTTTTCAAAAAACTTTTTCAAAAACCAACATTTTGACTTCAATTCCATGTCCATTTGCACTTTTCAGACTCCCTTATATAATTCAAAATGAGCTTAAGGGAATTGTTTGCTGAAAAAAAAAAAAAGGTTTTTGAAAAAATGCATCCCAACTTCTTTCAGACGCTCATCCAGGTTTTCATTAAGGTGGGGTTAGAACTTAGTAGGACTCACTGTTAGCTATAGAAACTCAGAACTATTGCTAGTAAATTTTCAGAGTTCAGATTCATCATTAAATTATGAAAAACACAGCACGGTGAATTTTTTTTGCCCGTTTTTTTGTGACACACAAAGACTAAACCACACTGTCAAATTTGCATCACCTCACTGAAAAGCTGAAAGCTGTTTGAGAGAAGGTTGGGGATTGTAGTCATGGAATAAATTGTTCATTCATGGAAAAACCTGAACTCAGAGGCTGTGCATTCTTGGACTAGTTTGTTCACCTATAGTGTTTGGAGCTCCAACGCTAAACTAAATAAGCATGGTCTCTAAACGATATTGATATTTTGTTCTTTATGACTGAATGTCAAGTCATGTCAGGGTGTAGCAAGATCATTTATCCATTGGACCGCTAATGTCTTCATTTCCTTTCCAAAGTTTTTTGTATGCTAGCAGGCTTCATCTAGTTCATGCATTTCTCATTAAAAAGTTTAGCATATAATAACATCCCTGAACTTTACAATTACTTGTAATTTCAAATAACCCACTTGCTGATGGGGAAAAAAGCAGCACACACAATTCTTTGACAAACTATACAGCCAGCATTTATTGGTTAATTATATCATCTGCAACTTCTGAGCACAACATATGGGCAATGCTGTGCATTAAAAAGCTCACACTGGAATGTCCTCAATTCAAGTAGAACCTTCTGTTCATTACACGTTTCCATTACAACTTGCATAAACGGCAGTCACTCATTCGGACATTTATCATTACTAGTGGGCAACGTGGCTCTGCATGTGTCTATTCAAGTGTGTACGGCGAGTGTAACTCTTTTGGCAGATGCTGCAGGGATAGGGTTTGACCCCTGAATGAGTGTACATGTGCTTGCTCCAGTCGTATCTCCGCACAAAAGATTTCCCACACTGGGGGCAGGAGAAAGGCCGCTCACCTGTATGAACACGCTTGTGCGCAGTCAGGTGGCTTGAAACTACAAACCTTTTGTCGCAGACATTGCAACAATAGGGTTTCTCTCCCGTGTGACTGCGCTGGTGCACCTGCAAGTCTCCAGCAGATATGAAGCCTTTTCCACATTGGTGGCACACATAGGGTTTTTCGCCAGTATGGATCCTCACATGGATGTTTAAGTTTCCAAGCAACGAGAAGCATTTTCCACAGTGAGGGCACATGTGCGGCCTTTCACCCGAATGGCACCTCATATGCGATTTGAGTTGAATCTTATTGAAAAAACGCTTCCCGCATTGTGTACAAAGAAGTGGCTTTTCTCCGGTGTGATTTGAAAGATGTGCTAGCAAGCTGCTACGCAAGGCAAAGCACTTTCCACACTGGTCACACTGATGTGGCCGATACTCCGGGTGCGTTTTCAAGTGGACTCTCAAATCACTGATCAGGATAAAGGTCTCGTCACAGAATCGGCACTTGCCTGGTTCTCGGTCTTTCCGAGGAGTCGGAAGGGATTTGGCATCATGTTTCTTCTGGTGCATCACTCTGGCCCGATAAGACCCAAAAGTCAATTCACATTGGTCACAGGCATAACCCCCATTTACAGCCGAGGCCATATGCTCTCGTCTGTGAGCCACCAAACCTGTGAGACTGCGAAACACCTTGCCACATTCAGGGCATTTGTGTGTACAAATCATCTTGTGGGTCCGCTGGTGGGTGTACCAGTGCAACAGAGACTTAAAGCCTGCACCACACTTGATGCACTTGTAGGTCCTCATCCTGCAACCTTTCTGTCGGTGGAGCACTAGCTGCCTTGCCTCTTTGAAGATCTGGCCACATTCAAAGCACTTAGATGCAACCCTTCTGTTATGAGCCTGCTGGTGCTTCAGAAGCTCTGATCGGTATGTGAATCGCTTGCTACACTGTAGACACTTGTAAAGTCTCCTGCCAAGGACGTAAGAACTTTCAAAAGATGTATTTCCAGGGGAATCAAGAGCAGAAGGACTACTGAGGTCCTGAAGAGACCCAGGTGCTTCAGTGGCTTCGCCTGTAAGGAGAGGAAAAAGGTAAGAGACCTTTCATACAAAGCCACTTTCAAACATGTTAAAACACAATCAGCTTCTTCACCTAGAAATCAGGTACTAAAAAGTCTTTGGTAGATTTAATATGTACCAATAATAAAAAACTTCTACATTTGCAAATAGTAGATAAATTTTCATTTGGATCATCAAGTAAGAACATACCTTATTGTACATAAGTGACTATAAATCATTTGAACACTTTGATTAGGTACTCAATGCAGTTCTACATCTTATTATATTATACATATATTATTTATGTAACTCACACAAAAATATTAACACAAAGAGATTTATTAAAAAAAAAAAAAAAACACCCACTGTTTTGAGCATCTTTGTTTGAGCGTGAAAGCTCCAGTGGCAGGGTGATCTTTGTAAGTGGAACTCTAGGGATCTGCAATTTTAGTTGCTTAACTGCAACTTTCCCAGCTGACAGAGATGTTTCAGAAATGCAACAATCAGATTCTTCAGTAATCCTGGGCTCTGCACTAGTCTCTGCCAAATCGGTGTTTGGCAAAGGTCCCGTCACCGGAGTTGGGACATCGCTTTCCTTTTCCATATGTTTAATAGACTCTGTGACCTCTGTTTCAAAGTTCTGCCTCTCTGCTGCTCCATCGCTGGCTCTTACAGACTGAAGGTTATTTGGACGTTCCATTGACACAGTATCATCACCACCAGACATGAGCGCTTCATTGTGATCACAAAAGTCATCTACTTCACATTCCTGCTCCACAGTCAGAGGTCCCTGAGAGGGGCTTTGCAAGCTGGTGGAAAGCTGCATGTGTGGCTGGTCGCTGCCCTGACTAGATATAACTGCGTCCGTCAAAGGAGGGAGGGAGAGTGACAAAATAATTTTTTCCTCCACCACAGATGGGAGCGCTTACAAAATAAACACACACACACACACAAACAAAAAGAACACAACATTAAATTCTCAAACTACTTATGCATGTATATGGTTACTTACTAAAACTTTAGTTTTTGCTATCTCCTAAACAGACTTTGCCTGCTTTGTGGGTGTGTTTAATGTCCAGCGTGTTCGGCAGTCACATGGTGGAGCCCTTGGCTGCCGAATGAACAAGGTACGGTCCCTGCTCCCCGGGCGCTTTCATAGAAGCCCCCTGCTGCACCGTGTGTGTTTGTGTGCATAGGTTAAATGCAGAAGTTAACTGTGTGCTGTACTGTGTGTTCTCACAATGACAAGAATAGGCACTTTCATTTTTTCATTAATTAATATATGTATATTATATATATGGTACACTTTTACATTTTTTTTATCTTACCATTATCCTCCAGTGTTCCACAAATGTCTCTTTGCATTAAGGGTAACAAACTTTCTGTTCTACAGACAGACTCCACACATTCAATCAGTTCCCAGTGGCAGGCACCAAGCCATGATGAAGCCTGCAAAATATTACAAATCATGTTTCACTCATCTGATGTAACTGACCAATCAAGTATTATATGCACAGGGGCAAACCTGTATGAAGCTTGGTACTGGAAGCAGCTGCTCCAGTCTGGAGAGAAAATGGCCGACCAGGACTTGCAGTGCTTTGTCAAAGTCGGGACCATATTCAATTGGGAACACCTCCTAGTAATTTTAATATACACAGAATTATTTCCAGACTTATAAACTGTACACACATATTTACAGTAAGGTTAAGTCAATTTGTGTTTGGATGTATACTGACCTTAAAGAAGTGCTCCTTCTTTGAAGGGTCCTCAAGCAGACTGAGCACAAGCTTAAGCAAATTTGCCTGCAAGCTTTCCACCTCTGAATCACTGCCCTTGGAATGCAAGCAACACCACATTTATACAAGAAGAGCAGATCTGGACAATTATGTGGCTTCAGAATGTGAAGTGATGCCTCAAAATGACCAGTTAAAGACATGTGTTATTTGAGTTTTATATGCAATGCTCATAATGAAAAAGTTGTCAAATTAGTTATTTTCTGTTGGGACTATGTTGGGACTCATACAGGCAGTGGAGTTTCCCTTAGAATTCAAAAATAAAAAAAGACGCCATTAATGTGCTTCAAAATGAATTTTTTTTTTTTTACCAAAAACATGAATAATTCATGCATCATGTGAATTTCATAGTGCAAAAAACATGCACATAAGCACATCTGAAGCATTTGAAATTGGTCAGGATGCTCAGTGCACTCAATAACAAAAATAAGTAAGCATCTGTCATTTATTCATAGCTCAGGTCCAAAATGCATCCTTCAAAAACAGAACTTGACAAAATAAAACACAGTGCCCGCTACAAATGAAGGCCAATAACTGTCTTGCGACTGTAAACCTTTTTGCAAATGACTCACTTTGGCAGAATGAGAGGACTGGATCCGGTGTATGTGTGACTTTACAGTCTGTAGGTCTGCTGGTACTTCATCTCTGCACATCTCCAGAATCATCTAAGAAAAGAATAACAGAGGGGGCACACTGAGTTTCTTACATTCTTTAATTCCCTGTTGTTCTCAGAGATCAGCTCTGACTTAAAGCAACCTATCCTTAAACCTTTCCGCTCACCTTCGCTCTCAGTCCCATTATGAGTGTTGCCTTCTGTCTGCTCGTCAGCACTTCTGGGACCAATTTAGTGACCACGGTTACAAACTCTTCCAGTTTTCCATAGTGCTCCACACTTTGACGTTGAGCAACTTGCCACATGAAGGCAGACATAAGGCGCAGAGGTGGGACCAAAAGGCGGAGAGAAGAAATTGGAGGTGCAGAATCTGTAAAAAACAGAATTTAAGATTCAGAGGACTATCATTACCTGTATCTGCGTAAAGGTCGCACGTAGGTGCTACGTATTCTGTGCAGAATAAGACATAAACACAACCTGGGCGAGGGTATGCACATAACGTGAACTTTCAAACCAACTTTCAACCACACCCCAAATCTACAGCTACGATGTACGTGTACAGTCAAGACAAGATACAGAAATCTTAGCAATTATCGCCAGTAAACTTTTTTTGAAAGACTTCAAATTCATGGAAACTAGCGAACATTAGCCTACAGGCTAAGTGCTAGCTAAGTGTCAAACAAACTACCAACTTACTGTCGACTTCATACATGATGAAATTGTGTGCAAACGATATGTAATATGATTAATTACTTCACAAAGCAGTAACTATCTCATACCCATCGTGTTTATCGAGAATTTTCGTCGAGTTTCCGATAGAAATCTCTCGTTTTACTGCGGTCGGTTGAAACCATTGGTCGTTAGCTGGAGACGGGGTAGTAATGCGCATGCGCAGATACACAGAGACGCATACAAACATAACGGATAGTAAAATTTTTGTTGCTTATTTTTATTGAATTCACAGCAAGACGTATATCCACATGTGGGTAATTGTTATTAATATACATCTTTCCTTCTCTTGTTTTAATGCTTGGAATACTCTTCTTTGGATCCAGACCTGTAGGTGGCGATGTGTCCTCAAGAGTGAAAAACGCGCCAAATGAAGTACAGAAGCAAAGGCTACCCGGAAAATTAAATAAAACGCCCCTTAAACAGTTAATAACGAGTATTTTCTGCTTCTCGACACTGTATTGAAGAGTTTTGGAGTGACTTAACAGAGTGGGCACCATGGATGCTCCGGAAAATGGTAAAAGTCTCTTGTTTACTTGCTGACATTTCCCATGTTGATGCTTATTTGGTTAAATCTTTCATATTCGTGCAGTTTTTTCACCGACACTCGTTTGGATCTGTTTTTGATCCAGTCCTGAAGTGTCCTTTAGTTTGCTCCACTCTGTGTGATTTTAGGCCCTGAGCTCTTCCTGCGCTGCCTGGTTCCTCCTGTGAGGCTCATCTCAGGAGCTGTGTGGCAGCTCATCCAACAAGATGATGTCCCAAACTATGGCCTGCTGGAGGAGTTTGTGTCCCTGGTCACTGATAGTGTCCCAGATTTGTTGAGCTATCAGCAGAAGATTCAGCTGACCCTGGGTCTCAGGGCAAGGGTGAGCACAGCTGTCCAAAGTCCACATGCAGTTGTGTGGCCTCTGTTTGATTCATCACAGCTTTCGCAACTCTGCTCTAAGGGAAAGTGACAGCTTGTCATTGTGAAACAATACACAAGACAACACTTCCTCTGCATTCAACACGTACCACACGTGCAGCAGCCTTTGAAAGTGCCTGGAGAGCAGTAAAGGTGACAGTACCTTGCTCATGGGTACCTCAGAACAACCTACTGTTCTGAGATTGGAGCCCATAACCTTCTAATCCTGGGTCCAACTCCCTAACCACTAGGCCACTGCTGCCCCTCTTGCTGCCAGTTACTCTGACCATATCTGCCAAAGTGATAGCACAGGTAGCATCTGTGCTGAAAGACTGAAATATTCATTAACATGCATTAAAGGTTAGAATCGGATAAAAGAGAACATGTTGAAACATTTTCATTGAAAATTAAATTCTCACCGTTATGTTTAGTTTGAACTGACAGAATGTGATTTCAAGCCAAATTTATTTTAGAGCCGGCTATTGGTTTTGCCACTGAGCTGAGTGCAGTTTATCTCCTATTTTATTCCAAATCCTGTAGACACTGCCACCTTCTAAGCGATCAGGAGTTTACTAATGAGGGAATACCTCCCCTTCTCTTAGGCTGTTTTTTCTACCTGGCACACTTTTTTACTTTTTCTGCCCCTTTTTGAATGATGAAATCTTGTTTCAGCTTGTTTTGGAAATGTGTGGTAAAGAGATTCCAGCTGATCCTGAAATAATTCAGACGCATTTGAGGACAATCCAGAATCTTCTTGCTCTTTACAAGGAACTGGAGGTCAGGCAATCCATTACTATGCAGTGATTTTAAATGTAAAATATACAATTTGTTGCCATTTGTTTTCACATTTGTGTGTATGTTGGAGATCAAAGGCAGACTATATTACTAATGTGTTAGTTTATTTACCAACATGTAAAAACTGTTGGCTAATTGTTGGTATACTGGTTTGACTTTGCTGGTCAGCAAAGATAAGACGGCTTGTCATGTGGTAACAATTATGTGATGCAGGGTTCAAACTATAGCATGTCTGTGTTCATGCGTCTTATTGGGGTTAAATAATAAGGATTAACAAAAATCCTTCTTTAGGCATGTTCATTTTTCTCCACCTTGTATTTTCCTGCTGTAGTCGAGTGATACACAAGTCGAAGAATGTGGAACAAACTTCTTGGCTCTGGTGCAGATTTTAATGAAGGACCCAGCAGAGAGAAGCATCTTCTTTAAGGTCAGCGAAATGATGTATCTGCATATAGCAACGACATTAGCAATACTTTGAATGCATCTACTTATTTATTTTATTTATTTATTTATTTATTATGATTAAAAAAAAAAGTTTCCAATTTTTAATGTTTATTTTTTTTATTAAAGGAAGTGTTTCCCTGGCAATATGGTGTAATGTTCAATACTGCCTTGAAGAAACTGATGTGGCTGTTTCTCTCTAGACTAGAAAATGCTCTCCCACAACCTACAATGGAAGAGGTATGAGAACAGAAGTAGAATTTATTTGTATTTGTTTTTTTTTTTTGCTTTGTTTCATATTTTCCCATCCCTACACATTTGCTTACAACCCTTTCAGGTTTTAGTTATTCTGTGTTGATATTTGATCTTTGTTGACGTGGCCATACCCCCAATTTAGCTCCTTCAGTAGTTACATCTTCATTGTTTCTACACTTTATTGTATATATTTTATTAGCTCTGCTTAATAAATCAGTATGCTTTGTTGCATATTAATATCTGCTAATTTGAGGCCCTGAGCATTGATGAACAGTCTAACGGGATCAACAAAGTGCATCAAGACCACAGTAAACTACAAAATGCACCTACATGATAGAGCTGATAAACGGACAAAGTGTAGATACAAGGTAGGTGTTTTGTTTTATTTAAATTTTTTTTATTTAATGGTATGGTTTTGCTTTCTCCAGACTGCCCAGATGCTCAGCAAAGCCCCTACAATAATGGAGGAATGTATCCAGTCTATCTCACAGCCTCAACAGCTGAGAAATGTTTTTAAATACCAAAGGCCAGCCAGTGTAGACATCAGTGGTTAAGTTGCGATTTTATTTATAATTTAATATTTTCTTTTTCCAAGCTAAAGTTAACATCATTGATTTTTCTTTTCTTCTGTTTGTTTCCCTCTGCAGAACAGACACAGTCATGGTCCAACACACCCGATGACTATTTACTCTCCTGTCTTGGTAGTCTTCAATTATTACAAGTAGTAACTGAAGAGCAGACACACGTGAATACCCAATCAGAGCCAGTGCTAGACTTTGCTCCCACATATTGTCAAGAGGTACAGGTTGAGTCTGTAGTTATTGCTCAGTACATTGACAATGACTTGGAGAGCAAGTCAAATATATGTGAGGGAAATATAGATGGCATGCACCGTTTTGATGCAGACCCAAAGAAAGTCTATGAGGTACAAAATCTTGATCACATAGGTGCTGAGGATGCAGCTGCAGTTGTATATGAGCAGGTAGAAACTGTGGACTTAAGAGCGATTGGTTTTGTGCTGGATGTAAGTCCTGAAAAGCAAGATGCCTTCAAAAATAAAGTTGTTGTTGAGGGTCTGGAAACTGTCAACAGTCCAGTAGAGATCCCTGCCTGTCAGGAAAACAATAAAATGGCTAAGGATTGTGCAATGAAGAATAAACCTCAGTGTGCTAAAATGGACTTGACACAGGAAAGAACTGGTGATAAGTCTGACCACATCTCGGCTTCTACGGAAGTTAGCGTCAAATCAGATGACGTACAGCAAGAGTCCAATGAACCGTTTGGTTTGGTTAAACAATCTTGCGTCAAGCTTAACACATTTCTTCAGCCTGCACAACATAAACGGGGACGAGGGCGGCCTAGGAAGGATACTCAAAATAAAAAAGGACCACGTAAGGACAAGAAGCAAGACTGTTCGCTGGCAGATCCCTATGCATCACTAGACCAGTAAGTCTCTGAAATGTAGATTATCATAGTCTGTTTGTGACCCACTGTATTGAGCACAGATGGTGTATTGTTCCTTCTAGGCCTTCAGAAATCCGAAATATTGCCTCCAGTGTCAACCAGAAGTTAAAGAAGATATGTAAGAATAAATTTTGTTTGAGTCTTTGATTAGTATATTCAGAGATTTAATATTAAATGTTGCATATACAGTTCTGCTGCTAAAGTGTCTATTATCTCTGTATGGAGTGAGCAATCACTTATTGTACCGCCCTTTTTTTTTTTTGTTGTTGTTTTTTTCTTTCAATAGATGAAGAGGTAAAGGGGTCACCTGTTATGTATGCCTGCTCTCTGTGCACCTTCCAGCACAGTGAAGAGATCCAGCTGCAGCAGCATCTTACATTACATCACACAGATGAATATAAACACCTTTATGAGCCTGAGGAAGAAAAGGCAGTACACAAAAATACCCCTCATGATTCAGAAACACATAGCAAGCCCCTCACTAAAATCAGGTTGTACCGAGGAGTGCCTGTGTGCAGAACATGTCCCATTTGTGGTAAGACTTTTACTCGGAGCTCAGATATGAGAAGGCACAAGACATTGCACACGGTGGTGCGTCCGTTCACTTGCCTGTATTGTAGGAAAACCTTCAGATACTCGTTTGATTTAAGAAGACATCAGCTGAATTCATGTGCAAACCAGGGGTATGTGGTGTTGAACCAAAGCAAGCTGGATGAAGACAAGATGGATGAAAATGGCAGTGAAGCTAGTGCTGTCTCTAATGAAAAAATGCTGCCTTCATCTCCTGTCAAGCAGCAGGAAAGAAGTAAACAAGATACTGCATTTTGTCGTGTGTGCAGAATAACCCTGTCAAACATGATCAGCCTTGAAAAACACATGGAGACACATTCAAAAGGGATTCATCAAATATGCCCTTGTGGAAAGACCTACAAGTGTGTGAGAAATATGAGGACACACCAGCTTGTGTGTCTAGCATCAGATTTATCCAAGCATGAACAAAAGCGGTGGGATGCACATAGCACTGTCAAGGTTGTGTTACCTGATTATCATTCCCAGGATCTGCCCAACCCTGTCTCTGATGAGCCTGGCATGAAGAACACAGTAGCTACAAGTAACGCAAGCTCAGTCATCAGCCCTGTTTCTGATTCAAGTGACCAGATACAGGTTCCACTCAAACCTGGTGAATCCTCACAGATACCAGATGCTGAAACAGCAGCTCCAACAACCAGATCAAGGTCTATCTCATTTTCCTCAGACACACGAAGGAGCCTTAGATCCCCTTCAGCTGCCTATCCACATAAGTGCTCTCTGTGTGGTGACAGCTTCAAGTACTCATACAATCTCAAGAAACATGAGGACATTTGTGAAGGAAAAAAACGATCCAAAGAACATAGCATGTCTTTCATTGTATCATCTAATTGTAAAGCTACTGAGTTGGCTGCAAATATTTCTAAGGAGCCTGTGCTCAAGGAAAGCCAATCCACTGAACATAAGGAGGATGAAGAATGGCAAGAGCACAAAGCAACATCTATCAAGATCAAAGTTCCTGAGACAGTTTTCACCTGTGATAAATGTGAGAAGAAATATGAAGACCCACATGCACTGAAGAAGCACAAGAAAATCTGTGGCATCAAAGAGCAACATTACAAGTGTATAAAATGCGCCTCCATGTTCAGGACGTTGCTTGAAGTCAGAAAACATGTCCACACACACTGGGGAGAAGATCCCCTTCAGTGTACTCACTGTGGGAAGTACTTTCAAAATGCCAGTGAGTTATCAAAACATAGGGTGGTCCATGAGAGAGAACGTAATTATCCTTGCACTCTGTGTCTGGACACTTTTGAACGGCTTGACTCTCTAAGGCAGCACTACCTTGAAGTCCATGAATGCAAGGGACCATACCAGTGTCCTCACTGTGATAAAACTCATGTAGACTTGGGTTCCATGGTTGTACATGTAAGGACACACAATGATGAGCGGCCTTACCGTTGCCCTCTTTGCCCAAAGAGATTTAAACACCGCAGTGGGTTGAACGTGCATGAGAAACTTCATTCAGGAGACAGACCATTCCTTTGTGAGGAGTGTGGGAAGTGTTTTAGTAGCAACATCCAGCTGCAGAGGCATTCAGTTTCCCATAGTAATGAAAGGCCATACACGTGTTCTGAGTGCAAGAAGAGCTTTAAATCACACCAGGCACTCCGGGGACATTTGATGAAGCATTCAAAGCCAGCAAACGTTCCTTGTGAATACTGTGGAAAAGTGTTTTCCCAAATATCAGCACTGGACAGACACCATCGCACCCACACAGGAGAAAGGCCGTTCAGTTGCCCCAAATGTAACAAAACGTTTCTGACGAGTGGGGAGGTGAGGAAGCATTTGCGTTATCACACTGGAGAACGGCCTTTTCAGTGTACGCTCTGCTCCAAGAGCTTCACACAGACATGCTACCTAACGGCACACATGAGAACACATACAGGAGAGCGGCCATATGTATGCTGCATTTGTGCTAAAGGCTTTGTGTGCAATACTCACTTGAAAAGACACATGTTTGTACATACAAAGGAGAAGCCTTTTAAATGTGACTGTGGGAAGGCCTTTAATCGAACCAATCTTTTGCGGATACATCAGAAAACTCAATGTTTCTTAGAAAAGAAGTAGGATTTTACAGACACTCATACATTTGTATGAATTAATATTTAGATTATAGCAGTTAATACACTACAGTTTATAGTGAATTATTCTTTATTGTGTAAAGTTTACCTTTGTATGAATTCAGATTAGATTAAAAGCTGAGTGCTGTTTCCTCAGCTTTAAAATAATTTAAATATGACTTTTTCACAATAGTTATTAAACTTTTGAGTAACTGGGATCTAATTTGTAAATGATTAGATTATGCATGCACTCAGCAATTTTCATAGGCTCCAGAATGTATTGAAGAGTGATCAGATGAATTGCAATTATTTGCAAAGTCCCTCTTTCCCATGAAATGAACTGAAAATGAACCCATTTCTGCTATATTTCAGCCACAAAAGGAACTGCTGACATAATTTCAGTGATCCTCTCTAACACAAGTGAGGATGAGGACAAGGCAAGAGATCACTCTGTCATGGTGATTGAGTTAGAATAGCAGACCGGATGCTTTAAAAGAAGGGTGCCACTTGAAACCATGGTTACCTGCAAAGAAACGTGCAGTAATCATTGCTTTGAACAAAAAGGGCTTCACAGGCAAGGATATTGTTGCTGGTTTGTTTACACCTAAATAAGCCATTTATCGGTTCATCGAGAATGTTGAGGAACGTCACCAGTGCAGGTTGATGAAGAAGAGTGACCGTTCCAGCATGATGGAGCACTATGCCATAAGGTGGCGGTGGTCTAGTGGTAGGCTACTTGCCTACAGACCTCTGGGTCAAGAGGTCCCCGGTTCGAATCCCACCTCTGGCACTACCACCACTGGGTCCCTGAGCAAGACCCTTAACCCTGAGTTGCTCCAGGGGGACTGTCCCTGTAATTAGGACATGTAAGTCGCTCTGGATAAGAGCGTCTGCTAAATGCCGTAAATGTAAGGCAAAATGATAACTAAGTGGTTTGGGGAACAAAACAAAACATCAAAAGTTTGGGTTCATGGCCTGCAAACTCCCCAGACTTTGATCCAATTGAGAACTTGTGGTTGTGAAGAATACTCTAGAGGCAAGTGGACAAACAAAAACTCACAAATTCTGACAAACTCCAAGCACTGATTATGCAAGAATGGGCTCAATCAGTCAGGATTTCTCCCAGAAGTTGACTGACTGACTGCCAGGGTTAAATGCAGAGGTCTTGAAAAAACAAAGCTTCTTTTCCAGCCAGCTGTTGTAATTATGGAATGGAGTTCATGGGCTGAGTGATAAAATACATCAGCATTACACGGTCGATGTTTCACTTTATGGATGCACATGTTATGTTGCACTTATTCATTGTGTTTACCAATTCTGAGTGATGTCTTCTCTGAGATTCAAAAGCCAGCTATCTATTTATATATATATATCTGTAACAGCAGTGTTATCTTGTAATGAAGGGAGCTAGTCACTATCCTCCTTTTGCTGTTGCCATCATTATTTTGAAAGCTCCTAAAACTTTCTTGTAATCAGGCAGGACTGCCTTGCTCATGCAAGTACAGCAACTTCACGTTACACCTCCACACTTAATAGAAATGGAAATACCTCTCACTGGGACAAAGTGGACCACTAAAGATGACTGATTTTTTTTTCTTGAATAAAATAAAATAATTATTAAAATTGAGGGGAAAAAAAAAAAGTTAAATTGTTGCTGGAAAAATCATTAGGACGTTTAGTTTTCAGTGGAATTAGGAAACCGGGAGACTTTTATTTTGATAAATGTCCACTTTGTTTGGGGAAGCGCGGCCTGCGGTTGCCATGGACTTCCTCCCAAAGCATCCTGAGCGGGGAAGGATGCGGCACATAAAGCGACCACGATTAAATGTTTAACTTGTAAATAAGGAGCAACATCAGTGACATTAATGCTGAAGATATTTTAACCCATCTGGTGGAACATCTTTCCAGTGCAGGACCCAGTTCCCGGCGCTGAACGGTGGGTTCATGTAGCGGCAGAGCAGGAGCTTGAGCGACGTTTACCGGCCATGTCTTATATTTTCACTGTTTCACTGAAAGCACAAGAGCAAACAGACGCGTACACATGAAGCTGGGTCATTTAAAGATGTTGTCCGCCTGATATTCTTATCAAAATATGGATTATTTACTATGTAGTATGCATACAATTGCATTAAAATAAATGGTCTATCATTTAAGCTGTGAGATGGGAAGATCTCTCTCTCTCTCTTTCTCTCTCTCTCTCTCTCTCTCTCTCTCTCTCTCTCTCTCTCTCTCTCTCATGCTCTCTTTCTGTATGAACATAAAAACCTAGATCCTTGTCCTCAGATGAGCTCCCACAAACTGCTCTCATCAGCCTTAATGTGGAGTAGTGGCTCTAAATAATTCTAGAATATAATTCATCCTTTAATATTTCACTTAACACACACTTCTGTACGTTTAAAAATTAAAATCAGGACTGTGGGGCCACACCAACCATTAAGCTTGTTGTAATACATCAGAAAACTGGTTCATATTTTTAAAAACTTTGTTGATGTAAAAACCTACGATTAGATTCCATTAAATAAGTCAGTGTTTAGGTGGCGTTTTCAGTTTCACTTCCCTTTTGAACCCAGAGCTTGGTGCTGTTAGAATATGAGTGGTCACCCTTGTGCTGGAAGCATGTATCTTTCAAAACTAAATTTTTGAAAATTCTGAGTGAAAGTACATTTTTATCTTTTTATCTAAGGTTTGGTCGGTGATTGCAGATGTTGAGACGTAAGTTACTCAGTGTCTGTCCTTTGACATGAGCAGCCACATTCATGGCAAGAGGAACCATGGCTGCTAAGGTGAAGTGGGTGACCGACATTGAGAAGTCTGTGCTCCTCAACAACTTTGAGAAGAGAGGATGGATGCAAGTCACAGAAAGCGAGGACTGGAACTTTTACTGGCAAGAAAACTGTCATTTCTATCTGCACTTTATCTGCCCTACACATTAGTTTTGTTGTATTCCTATTAAGCTTGTTTTGGCAATTTTGCTACAAGCATGTGTATGTACGCTATGCAGGATGAGTATCCAGACCATTCGGAATGTGTTCAGTGTGGACACGGGCTATAGATTGTCTGATGATCAGATGGTCAATCACTTCCCAAACCACTATGAACTGACTAGGAAGGATCTGATGATCAAGAACATCAAACGGTACAGGAAGGAGCTGGAGAAGGAAGGAAGTCCATTGGCAGAGAAAGATGAAAATGGAAAATACATTTACCTGGGTAAAGCAGCACTTAGCCTCTTAGTTTCCTGTTGATCAGTAATATAGTATAACAATAATGTAATCAGTTTCCTGCACTTTCCTGCCATGCCTCTTCGTATGGGGGAAAATATGTTAATGTCATGTAAAATTTGATCATGGTATGCTTTTCTAAGTACAAGCTATGAAAAAGATTTGCCACCTTTCTGATTTCCTCTTAGTTAGTTTATTACTAAATAAAAATACTAAATCTCAAAAAGATGTGTCATACAAGTGAAACCTGAGTAAATGTTGTTTCTAATTTCTAATGATCTTGGACAAAAACTAAATCAATCCAACATTGTCGCCACAACTGCAATCAAATGCTTCTTTTACCAAATAGTTTAATTGCACTGTATATCTTGAGAACCAGTCGTACGTCTAGAACTAAATTATAACCATGTTATGAAAATACCAGTTAAGACGGCAGTAGTCACTTTACCCGTGAACAGCCCAAAAACAAGTTGCTTGTTGGATGCTCGTTCATTAAGACTATATTTTATCATGGTTTTATTTTTCCTGTTTGGTTCAATATGTCTTGGCACGCCTTTATGTCCTCCTCATTTGTTTGCTTTGTTGTAAACTTCTTATTCCTCCTTTTTCACTTGCTGGGGACAGATTTTGTGCCGGTGACCTTCATGCTGCCGGCTGACTACAACTTGTTTGTTGAAGAATTTCGTAAGAGTCCATCCAGCACATGGATCATGAAGCCTTGTGGAAAGGCTCAAGGCAAAGGCATCTTTCTTATCAACAAACTCTCTCAGATCAAGAAATGGTCCAGGGACAGCCGCACCTCCACGTAAGCTCCACAGGGGGGAGTGTCTTTTAAATGTAAATGTTAACATAACTATGTCCTCACATTGTCTAAAGTCATGGATGTCAAGTGAATTGCAGATGCTAAAATACTTCCAAGGTGTGACTGTGTGTGAGTGCTTGGGTGCCTGGCCTGAAATGGACTGGCATCAGATCCTGGGTTTTTCCATGCGTTTCACCCTGTGGTTGCTGGAATATGCTCAGCAACTGTAGTCTGGATAAGCATCTTGGTATTGAAGGATGAATGGAAGTTTAAATATGTTAATATTTGCAGTTGTTATAATTTCTGTCTTTCCTAAACAGAAATACATAAACACTTATACATAAAAAAACATAAATTCAAATCACAGTTGATTTTCTTTAGTGTCCCCATTCACTTTGCCTGCTTAGTTGTAATTTACATATGCTAGACTATAGAAATACTCTGAAATATTATTATTTTGTTCATATTTAACCCATTTAGTTTTAGCTTTTGATCATTTTTTTCTGCTTCTAACAATGCCATTGTTCTTTGCCCCATCCTGACGACATATTTAGCATAGCTGTCTGGACTAGTTAAGGTATTACCACATTGACTTGAATTCATTGCGATTGCCTGCAGCCAAGTCTGAACATGTTTTGTGTTATTCTTTTTAGATTTGTAGCAGCAAACAGTGGAAAGGAAGCGTATGTAATCTCACTGTATATTGATAATCCATTGTTGATTGGTGGGAAGAAGTTTGATTTGCGTCTCTATGTTCTGGTCACAACCTACAGGCCTCTTAAGTGCTACATGTAAGTAGTAAGCGTTCATATTCTGTGTTTCATCATTTATGGCAACAAAAAATACAAATGAATTGCTTTTCTTGCCTTTTCAGGTATAAACTTGGATTTTGTCGATTTTGCACAGTTAAATACACCCCCAGCACTAGCGAACTGGACAACATGTTTGTGCACCTTACAAATGTGGCCATACAGAAACATGGGGTAGGCACCAAGAGTTTGAAAAAATCCAGTTCTGTTTGAATTTGTTTTTAAACTATTTCTTACCTTTTTAAGCATTGGTCCTTTCATCATAAGATCACAAATTCGATCTTATGGCTGGCATTCCAACAGAGCAGAATTGTCATCACACTCCTGGGAGGGTAGGATGGCCCCTCACATGATGCCAGCCAATTATCTGTAAACTGATGTATAACTGGGAGTCAGTGGTCTCCAAATGTGAACCATGTGTGAGCTTTCACCCTCCAGGTTTTACTGGCATCATGTGATTAGGATCGTCCAGACTAGTCGGTGGAAGTGGAGACAACTCAATAGAATTATAACAAAAACAAATATAAAACACAAATGTAAAGTTCTAAAGTTTAACTTTAAAGAGTTCTAAAAGTAATCTGGGTTGGGTAATGTGGTTAGAAGTTCAGACATTTGGTTTCTATATTCATTTTTGCACGGATTAACAAATTTACCAAAGCTCACGCATAAAATAAGAATGATTTTTGCTTTACATAAATAAATGATTATTGCTAGAAAAATGCCTCAGGGGTCTACTTTTCCAGAGTTCTTTATGTATTTATGTACAGTGCTGTCTTATCTTTGGCGAACTGAGTATAATAAATGAAAGAAAGGGGAGCAAATGTTTTACTCTGACATGCTGCAAGTCCCTAAAGAAAGTTTAGTTAAAGGGGTTAAAACCACTCAGCAGCCAGCATTACTGTGTATACAAACGTGCGGGGTGGTGGTGGTCTAGTGGTAGGATACTCATCTACAGACCAAGCAGTCTCAGGTTTTAATCCCACCTCCAGCACTACCACCATTGGGTTCCTGAGCAAGGCCCTTAATTAAGGCTCTGAAGTAGTTAAGAAATGAAAGTCACTCTGGATAAGAGCGTCAGCTAAATGCCATAAAAATGTAAATGTGCATTTAACACTAAGACCTGTGATGTTCTGTAGGATGATTATAATCATGTGCATGGTGGTAAATGGACAGTCAGTAACCTGCGTCTGTATCTCGAGAGCACCAGGGGAAAGGAGGTTACAAACCATCTTTTTGACCAAATCCACTGGATTGTGGTGCAGTCACTCAAAGCCGTTGCTGTAAGTAAAAATACTCACATATACTCACACATATTCACCATTTACAAACACATAAATGCTTGATATTATAATTGTACAGCAGAATGGTTAAATATTTAGACCGTATTGGTTGTTCCATTTCCAATGGATTGAATTTGAAACTGAATTAATGGACAGAGCTTTGCCTTTACTGGAGTCTGTGTATACTGGGTGAGGCATTTACCAAGTAGTTTATGGATTATCGACTTTTTATGTGAGGTCGCTGGAAAAATGGCTGTTAAGATGTGTATTGGCCAGCTGTGTTGTATAATCATGTACAAGAGAGGTATTAAAGGTCAGGAAATGGTTCTACATGCCATTTGTATCTTGAATCTGTTGCTGAATCTTGTTGTCTCACAAGCTGAGGACTACGTGTTAGTGAAGGAAATATAGGACCTCATGTGGTTGAACACACAGTTTATCACAGGGGTGTCAAACTCAATCGCACAGGGAACCAAAACTCAAAGCACACTTTAGGTCGCGGGCTGAAAAGGATACACATTTATTAAACAGACTAAATGTTTTTTGAACATAAATATGAATCGAAACAAACAGGATAGAATATTATTCCAAAATAAATAAACTGAAACTTAAAATGACTTAAAATATTGTGCTCTCCATAAAAATATCTCCTGTCAAAATTATACAAATTAAACATATGCACATGCTGCAAAAAAAAAGTACAAATTGTGCTTTTAAGTAAAAGTTAAAACAAGTGAAATTTTCCATTTTCTTTGCTCTTTGAGCTGGATGCTTGGCATCTTTTCTCTGCAAAAAGTTTGTTCATGTTTGGCTGTTGTTAGGGGCTCGCTTTGACTTGAAATTAGGGTTGTATATCAACAGACGCTAGATTGATCTGATGCAGGAATGATCGCAGGTAGCCTATCGACGCTTCATATGCTGGTCCATTAAAATAAAATCTAAAATTATCTCGCAGGATATAATTGAACTTGAGTTTGACACCTGTGGTTTATCAGATTTTCTTTAGACCAGTGAGAACCACAGCAATGCGTTACTGAAGAATGCTTTAGGTAATGAAGAAAAACCCTTTTCTACATATTGACCATTCTCTGTGTGTTGACAGAAGCAATATACGAACATGGCAGCAAACCTCAGTAGGTTTACCAAAGGATGTACCTAACCGCAGCAAGCAAGCAGAAATGCCATGTCAAGTTTAGGAGTTACAGCACCAGCGGTGGCCTAGTGGTTAGGGAGCTGCCCCAGTTTGGAAGATTGTGGGTTTGATTCCCTCACTAGTAGGTTGCCCTGAGGTACCCTTGAGCAAGGCACCATCCCTGTCACTGCTCCCTGGGCACGTTCAATAGCTGCCCCCTGCTGCACGTGTGTATGGGTGAAACACAGAGGTTGAATTTTGTTGTGCTGTGCTGCGTTTCACAATGACAAGGGTGGTCACTTTCAGCACCGGCAGATTAAAATAAATTAACCACAAATTCAAGCAGCAATGTGGGTAAACATGCTCTAGTTATGGCCATTTCTGCAATTTTAAATATATAATTTTTAATAATCTCAAGCACTTTATAAAGTTTTTTCTTACAGGATGTCCATTCATTTGGGGTTCTCTTAAACTTCTTTCTTGAAAGAAAGAATTTGAAAAGAACAATTCTTTTTAAAGTTGTTGGGAGTACTAACCACAAGGCACTGCCAAAAACAGCTTACTTCCTTTTGTTTCTCCCACATTCATCCCACAGTCTGTCATGAACAATGACAAACACTGCTTCGAGTGCTATGGCTATGACATCATCATTGATGACAAGTTGAAGCCATGGCTTATTGAAGTGAGTATCGTACCTGAACACGCACAGAAAAGAATGCAGTCTTGTTGAATCAGGGCCAAACTTCTTTCTTTATGTGCCATTTCTAAACTTTTGCAAGACTCGGGGTGCTCACTGTCTCTTAAAATGACTCATTTACAATGATTATAGTTAATGATTCAGCAACTTTTACCCCATGTGTATCCCATATGTGTTTTTAGGTTTGCATGAGGTTGCTTTTCCTTTCTTCTAAAAATGCAGTTCTTACTTAAAACAGAAGTTTCCTTTTGTGGTTACTGATGTTAGGGTTCACAATATTTACCAGAATCGTGCAATGGAGAAATTCCAGGAAAGTAGCATTAAGTGTCACATGGTTATGTCTGTTAGGAGGAACCATCCTAACATGCTTAGTTTCAACTGAAGAAATGAAAAAGCAGTGATGATCTGGAAGTGAAGCACAGTACACTGTTAGTGTGTACCTACATGTAAATTCTACCTGATTCTACTGTTGTACGGCAGCACAGTGGGAGAATCCTATATTTCCAGGTGATAGATATTTCACATAACAGCATAAGATGGTTCCAGTAGATGGCACTTCCAGGAGAAATTAATCTGGATATTAAAAAGGACATAAGGAGTACTTTAAGTCTTCTTTTCAAACTTTCCAAACACTTTTGTGTATGTCTCTATCAGGTGAATGCCTCTCCTTCGCTTACCTCCAGCACTGCTAATGACCGCATTCTGAAGTACAACCTCATTAATGACACACTTAACATTGTTGCTCCCAATGGCGAAATCCCAGACTGCCGCTGGAACCGGAGCCCACCCAAAGAAGCTCTGGGAAACTATCAAGTGCTGTGAGTTCTGACTTCCTCAACCACAAATGCCAGACTTTTGCATCTTTAACACTTTCTTTCTGAGGGTGGTTTCTGCATTCAAGCAACAAGTAGGATGGTTAAACCTGCATGCACACATTCAACTTGAACCATGTCATGTTAAGAAATCTCAGATGGACTTGCACAAGTTTCTGGCAAGGCATTACACAATGTATGAGTAACATTCTCAAACATAACAAAAGTATGTTGCATAGCTACAGTTTCCAGTGTAATATATTTTTCAGTCATGAGAAATTGTGTGAATTAGATTTTTGACCAAACCATCTCTTTAAAAATGTTCACTTATAAAGTATGAAGCATTAATTTCATTATTTGGCATATTTGCATATAAACTACATTACTGTAGAGAACTGTGGAACAAAGGAAACATGGTAAATATTACAGTTTCAAGTGCTAAACCGCACAGACCCTATTTCTAATAACAGACCACACAACTGAAAATGCTCCTTCAGGGCAGATTTGAATGAACTGGCTCAGGATATCTAACCTTACCTCTACAGTTCTCCACCCAGCCTACTTAGCTGTTGATAGGAGAAGCTTAGTTAGTTGAGAGGCACTAACACTCTTTCCCCAGGCTTACTTTAAAAACGAATGTTGTTTCATTAGCAAATAATCAGTCATTGAATGTTTTTGTTTTATAGCTACATACTTTTGATTTCTGTGATTACACCTCACTCTTCTCTGTCTCCCTCAGTTATGATGAGGAACAGGCAGTAAGCGAGAACTCTGACCTCCGGAGTCGCTCAGGTCAGTCTGTGGGTTCAAAGAGCACAAGAGCAAGTAACGTACGCCCGGTTGCAGCCACCTGGAAGTGAGGTCATGATCCCAGGCCACACACCCTTATGGCTTCTTTCTTTTGGCAATGAGGAAGAATGTGGGAAGAAGAGCACATTCTGGCTTTAACTGATCAGCATTTCCACAATAAAGTGAGAAAAAGAAAATCCACATACACATTTTTCTGCATGACATTAACGTCTCAGAGACAGCTGGAAGAAGAATCACCCTCTTTGCATGATGCCACTGACTTTTCCAATGCAACAAATCTGCTGATGATGAAAAGATTGAGAAAAGGGATACAGTGATTCTATCAGAAAAATACAGCGTGTGCATAATTATTAGGCAAGTGAGTATTTTGTGGATTCATTTGAGCAAAATACAGTGTGAACAAATGCAGTGCTATCAGTCAATCCAAACTGCTAATAATCCTGAAACCTAAATGTTTTACAAAGGAAATGTGAGTGTGAATATTCTCAGGGGATACATGTGTGCAAAATTATTAGGCAACTATTAGTTTGTTAGTGAGTTAGATAACTAAATGAAAAACTAATTTACCCATCTCACTTGTTTATTTCCATTTGTTAAAGTGAGAGTAATAAACAACTTGAAATGTACAAATTTATGACATTTAAAAAAAAAAAATCTGTGTTCATAGAAGAAGGACCCATAAGTTCTCAATAGGGTTTAGGTCAGGTGAGGAAGGGGGCCATGTCATTATTCTTTCATCTTTGACAGTTCATCCACACAGTGGAGAACTTCCATGCATGTGTTTGAGCATTGTCTTGCATAAAAATCTTGGTCTTCTTAAAACGTCTTAGGCAGTTGATTTGCGTCTTTTTTTTTCCTTTCTCAGCAACACTCTGTTGACTATTCACAACAAACTGTTTGGTTCTGTGATTACGCCCCAAATATCTTAGCAATGCCATGCCTCTGAAAGATTTTTTGCAATGTTTGACTTTACAGAGTCAGTTCTATCAGTTCTATTTGTCCTGTTTTGCCTGAGGATGAAATGAAGCTGCCAAAAAATTATGCACACCCTGATAAAGGTGTTGATCTCCTTAGGCCACACCCTCCCTCATTACACAAATACAGATCATCTGATCTGCTTAAATCCAATTAGCATTCAGATTTATACAACTTGAAGTTGGAATGTATGCATTAAAATGGTAATACGGTCAAAATACTCACTTGCCTAATAATTATGCACACAGTGTATGCCTCTTTTCCTTGCACTTTCAAATGTGCTACTACTGCTGAAAAAAGTCTTTTTGTATTTTGTATGAAATATCTCCAAATTCAGTTTTTATGTGACTTCTCTATTGTTTCATAACTCTCAGTATAAAATGTATCTGGATATTTGGGAAAAAGTTGACTTTATATATATTGTTTGCCTCACACATAGTCATATTGAATGACCAGATCCCCTTATGTAAGAGGACTATGAAAGACAGTGGCAGTCTGGGTATATAAAAACAAACTATGTGTCTTCTTAAAACGAGCTGTCCAGCCTGAGACTGATTTTAGTTAAGCTAGTTGAGGCAATACAGTAAACTGACCAAGCTAAATGTTCTTCATGTCTGCTTGTTTTAGTTTCATTAGAATGTTCAAGTCAGGTTTGCATAAAAGCTTCTGTTCCTGCTCTGTCGTCTAACAAATTCAGAAAGGAGTTATACAATGGCCACCATCTGCTGCTGTTTGAACAGTGAATACCTTGCTATTTAGGGCAGCTTTTCCATTAGAAAGCTGAAACTTTTTTTAACCCCACAAGTAGGCTAATAATGCCATATGAAATTTGTATTTAGGGCTGTGAAAAATATTGACCAAGGTACTTCGTTTGCAGTGATAAATTATTATGGATGTAGTAACACTTATCACATGAGACTAAACCAACAAGGATCTAAACCACACGTTATGTCTATGTTTGGCTGGAAATAGGATACTACACTTACATGCCTGATTCTATTTAGGACTTCTAGACGGAATTACAGAAGCAGTCCATTCAAATGCTGCTATTTTCAGCAACAGTCACTGCTGCTTAACATCTGCGTTAACCAATTAACCATAATCAGATTTTCTGATCAACTTCCTCAAAAGCATGTGAAGTTTCACAACCCAGATGAACTATCATCAGTCCAGTGTTGGACAGCTTTTTTAGGAAATTGCATTTTTTGGGGAACTAAGTATTTTTCACCCACACAGGTGCACAAGATAGGAGTAATAACATTTTTTCATTTGAGGATAAGGGATTGACTGAGCATGTTAACTATATCTCAGTTGCCATTAAAATCATTCAACTTTGTTCAGGAATGAACGATTCCTGTTTTACCCACCTGCAATCCAGTAGCTGAAATTATAGTGCATTTATCATGGAAGATGACGTAATAAGCTGTCCAAATACTTCTGTCTATTTTCTGTGTTGGGTATAGAATACAATCTTCAGGATCAAAGTTCGGGACACATAGACATAAAGTTCAAAAAGTGGGCCATAGACATGAAGTTCTCCTTAAGCCGTAAAGCCCTGCGTTCATCTTTGTTGAAATATTTAGCAAAAGTGATAAACCCTTTATTAGTTTTGCTCCAAACCTATGGAACACATTATTTATAGATCTTAGGGAAGCTAGTTCCCTAAATATTTTCAGAGAGCTAAATGTGTATTTATGGCCTAGTGGTTAGGGAGTTGGCACCGCATCGGAAAATTGTGGGTTCAATTCCCACCCCAGTGGGTTGCCCTGAGGTACCCTTGAGCAAGGTACCGTCCCCGTCACTGCTCCCCGGGCGCTTTCAATAGCTGCCCACTGCCGCACATATGTGTATGGGTGAAATGCAGAGGGTGAATTTCCCATTCGTGGGATTATAAATAAAGGATTATTATTATTATTATTATTATTATTATTATTTACTTTGGCCTTCAAGACGCTCTGACTTTCCTGATACAGGCCTGAAACTCTTTTTGCACTCTGCTTTGCACTTTACTTTCTTAAAATGCTGTTTTTACCTTGAACCTAAGCATTTTATGTATTCTATTTTTTTATTTAGGTTTTATTATTTAGCAGGTTTTATTTTGTGTCCTGTTTTTATTTTCTAAGCTTGTTTTTATGATATAGATGATTTGAGCACTCTGAGCTGCAAGGTGGAAAAGGTTCTGGGTGCTTCGCTTTCTGTCCATAGTGCGAGGACATGCATGTCAGGTGGATTACAGATACTAAATTGCCTTCTAGGTTTGCCTGTGAGTGTGATTGTCTGTCTGTATTCCCTGCAATGTACTTGTTGACGTGTCCCTGGTGTTTCTTTGCCTCTTGCACTGTGAGCACTGGTATGGACTCCACTACCACCCACAACCCTGGTTAGGATAAACGATAAAAGTCAAGGGTAGATGGACCTTAAACTGCTTTTCTTGTATGAAAGGTGCTTTAAAAATAAAGTTTATTATTAAATCAAACTGAATGTGTCCCACACAGATCTGTTGAAATGACTTCAGTCAAGCTTTTGGAAGTTTTGATATAAATGCAACAAGGTTTTTGATTTTTTTCTTTGACATATAGAGAGTCTCTGTAATAAAAAATCTCTCTCTCTCTGTATGACCAGGGAGATTTTTTTAAGTATCAGTGCCATTAGGCTTAGTATTTCGTGGATGAACTGAAAAGGTAATTACTGACATGTATTGGCCAGCCCTAATGTCAGGTGCTACTTCAGTAGAATAGTGAAGTATCTTTGAGGAAACAAGTAGAGATAAAAACAAAAACTGAGTGCTTACGCTTCCTCTTATAAACCTTGTTCTTTCTGTGAATAAGATCACTGTAATGCACTGTTCCCTGAATTACTGAAAAGCATGATCAACGGACTACAGAACTGCTGCTGAATTGATGTTAACGTTCTTTTACTGATCTTTAATGGATCGGCACGTTCATACATCACAGAATGCTTGGACTACACACCAACAAATGTGGCTTTATTAAAATGAAGCATAAAAAGACTGCATTTAGTTTTTATGCACCAAAAAAACTGGAACATACTACCAATAAAAATTCCTTAGGCATTTACAATTTTTATAAAAAAACAGCTAAAATGATTTTGTTTAAGAGCATTCTGCTAGTACATTATTCTCTTTAAAATAAATAAAATAAATCCTTTTCTCCTTTTGTGTTCACTTAAAACAGTTACCAATTCATTGTCTTAAAAAATTGCTGCATAATAATAAACAATAATGATAATGACAATAACAATAATAATAATTATTATTATTTATTTCAGAAAGGGTCCATTCAGATGCTGATATTTTATTTTTCAAAGTATTGCTGTTGAATTTCCTGTAAGTAAAACAGAAAAAAAGTACAAGTGTAGGAAAGCTGCTGATTTCAACATTCTCTCTTCTTTCATATTTTCAGTGAAAACTTCTGAAATGTAAAATCATCAAAATATGAACTAAATTCCTCTCCAGCGAGGAGTCCCAAACCGTATACTAGTGTACTTATACACACTGCATCACTGGCTGCACTTCTATGGGCGGTGTGCTAGTTTTTGTACGCACTACGTAGTGTGGCAGTGTGCAGTTTGGGACGCAGCCGGGTGCGCTCGCTGCCGCGGTTTGTTGGGGATGTGAGGTCAGAGAGCCGCGCCTCCCGAGCGGGACGCAGTGCTGCCGCTGCGCTGGTCATGGGGAGAGAGACGGCTGAGGAAAAGTGAAGGAAGGACCTGCCGCGCTTCTCAGAGCTTCGTATTTTCCTTCGTCTGCTTTCATACATTTGGACTCTCTACACTTGAGGTAAAATGTGGCTCTGGACCGCGACGTTTAGGTCGTGTTTTTGAACTTTTTGCTGCGCCATTAAAACTTTTCCTCTCCGCGGTTCCGCTGCTAACAGTCGGCTAGTGGACGTTAGCTGCGGGCTGAGGCGTTGAGCTGGAAGTGGGGGGATAGTTTCTGGGGTTTTGAAGGACGAGCTGTCTGCTGAGTCATTGAGTAAAGTAGTATTTTGGTCTTTTTGGGCCTAGCAAGGGCAGATAGTGAGGCACAAAAAGAAGTATTGCGGTGAAATGTAACTTGTTACCAAGACGACGGGAGACTGGTGACCGTTTGAGCTTGAAAAGTTGTCCGTTTTAAAGGTAAACTATTCAAAAAGTCTCATTTTCCCCCAAACCTCTGAGAGCAGTAAGCTCACCGACTGAGCAGCGGTTCAGCGTCTGTACTTCAGAGAGCCGGAGTCTGAACTCTGAACACGGAGGACTAACCGCTGAGCAGGACATTAGCCACCTCGGCTAATCCCGGACTCACGAGGAGCGCGTTTAATCCGGCTCTGGAAGTTCCTGTCTTCACATTAGTTGTGTGAACGTTTTGGCAGCATTTCCCAGCAGCGCTGTGCTCCATGTCATGTGGAGATATGTAGCTGGAGCAGGGTGGGGTCGGCTGATAAGGCCCTCAGTCTGATGTTTAAATGGTCTATTTTTTATACTGCGTTATACAATGTGCCTGATCATCCTGGACAGAGGTTAAGTTTAGTCGTGCACCACACAGTCCTCTTCATTTTAATGGACAGTCTTCTTTCAATATGATAGGAAAACTTTGTCCATGAAACAAACCCCCTCCCAAACATTTTGCAGAAACCTGCCCATGAATCAGGGGTAGTTCTAGACACAATACCCCCCTTTGTGGCACTTCACTGGGGCAGTGGTGGCCAGAGTTTGGGGTTAAGCCCACTGACCAGAAGGTCATGGGTTTGAGTCCCAGGCCAGTAGGTTAACCTGAAGTACCTTTGGATAATGTACTGTCCCCAGCACTGCTCCTTGGGAATTGGGTGCATGGCTTTCTGACACGCCTCTGTGTGTATGGGTCAAATGCAGAGAAATCATTTTGTGGTGGCGATGTGAGGACAAGTAATCACTTTCACTCTATCTCTGCCCTTATCTGCATGCTTCACAGTGGACGTTGCAACATTATGATTAAGTGTTTTCTGCCACAAGAGCCTTCGTGAGATCAGGTTCTGATAATGGGTGATTAGATCTGGAACACAAACACCACTCCAGCTGTGCAGCCATCTCACGGATCCGAGGTTCATGTGCTATTGCTCATGTGTGACCTGTGATACTGACAGTCCCTTTTCTGTGAGCAAACTTTAAAATGGAATTGCTGTGTTAGCCGTGGTTGGCTCTTAAAGCACATGAACTCTTGGATTTTGAAGGATGTCTGGAAACCTTTGTGTACTTCTGACTGGCTCACATGTATTTACCAGTCAAACAGACACTCAGTGTTGATTTAAGATTATCCCTGAGTAAGAGAGAAGTTTTTTCAGTTTAAACAACTTTATCTTAATTTGGAAAGCCTTGAAAACACTTACATTTGAATAACCGTCGAGGTATGTCTTCATTTATTTTTAGGGGTTGCTGTGATGAGGGGTGTGTATGTATGTATGTGTTTGTGTGTGTGTGTGTGTGTTTGGTTATTACATTAGGAGAAGTGAAAGCACCCTTGTGCCCCAGTGGTTCCTGCTTTTGTTGACTGTGAAAGTGACCGCCTCAGGTGCTTCTGGAAACTAAAGGAAGTAAGCTGGAAAAGCCCACATTGGTGGTGTGTAACTTTTTCCCCTCTACATTGTGCGTGGTGTCCCCCACCAACGCCCCCCATAGTGGTGCTCTCGCTCTCTCTCTAGAGTAAAAGCTTAGAGAGGGGCTTTGGCCACGCCTGTCATCACATGCTTCGCCTTCATTACTGTGAGTTTCCCATGATGGGTTAAACCTTATCTGGAAACTTCAGATAATTTCCTCCTCTACACAAATATAGTAGATCAACTGATGATGGAAGGGTCTGTGTAGTGTGTGGAAAAAAGTAAACACATTCAGCATCACTTTCCTGCACAGGGATTAAGCCTAGTCCTGCAATACACACCTTTCGGAATGGATTTTCTCCTTCAAACACAAATTGTGGTGCAGGGCTAGGTTGAAACTCTGGGTGTTTCTCAAAATGCACCTCACTGAATCAAATGAAAGAAGACTGGATGTGCTGTATGTATGATCTGAACTTGAAGTTTCTCTAATAGTAGGAGGACAACTTGAGAGAGAGAGATAAAAAGAATTAAATCTCTCTTTAATAAATTACATGAATACATTAATTAGTGTTAAATTACAGGCAAAATTCCCAGACAAATGCTTGTATGTTTATGTAACATATCGTGAAAACCATCCTTTTATCCTGCGTTTTCCAGCCCTTGAGCACAAGTACATTGCCTGTAAAAAAGGAATATTTGCAGGGGAACGTTGCAAAAATGACCCACCAGTGCCTCTAAAGATTATCACACTATTAGGTTTTTTTTTTTTTTTCATAGTGATGGCAGCAGTTGACAACCCATGTTATCATACACCACGCAAGCTCTGCAGTTGGTTAGCTTTGGTATTGGTCTGTAGCAGCTGTTGCAGCTGAATTGTTGAGTGAAACCCAAGGGCATATTTGTAGAACAAACTAGTTTTTCCCACGACTGTCATTCATACAAAGCTGAACTGCACAGCTGCAGTGGGGTGGGTCGCTGTCTGAAAATCAGGTTTTCTTGAGGAACTAATGAGAGGCCATGAGGCTTGGTGAACTTTGGTTGCCGTGGTAACCAAAAGTCTGCAGGAATGAAGGGGGCTCAATAATGAGGTCAAAAGTTAGAGGTCAGCCCATGAGGCCTCCTAGTTATGTTTGGCTCTTCAGCCAAATGTTACATAAGAGCTTTTTCAGATATGGCATTGAGCTGCCAATCTGAGACCAGTTCTTCTATTCTGCTAGTGATCAAATTGCAAATTTGAATTGATAATTTTTTTTTTTTTTTAACAGTCATCACACTTGGTTTGCATGAGTAGTGTTTCATTCCCTCTGGTTTCTGTTTTGTGTGTGAGAAAGTATTACTACTATTATTATTGTAACAATATAGTATTGTTATGGGGTATTGGTGGTCTAGGAGGTTAGACACTCATCTATGGACCAAAAGGTTGCCGGCTCGAATCCCACCTTCAGCACTGCCGTCATTGGGTTCCTGAATAAATTCCTTAACCCCAAGTTGCTCCAGGGGGGTTGTCCCTGTAGTTAGGAACTGGAAGTCACACTGGATAAGAGCGCCTGCTAAAAGCTGTAAATGGAAATTATATAATCAGCTAACTTTTTATAAAGAATACAAAACAATGTACAGTGTGCTGCTAGGATCCATTCTCATGTCATTAAAGTTGTTGGGTTATAACTGGTTAAGTCAAATCTTTAGGTTGTCTCCAAACTGTGTAGCTGTTCTTCTAGCTTTCAGGGCGTGTGTATTGCATATGCTACAATTATGGGGACTGAAGTGCTTAATGCGCCACCTAAGTGATGTAACTAAGAGTACACAGGTAATGTTAACTAACGTGAGTGTAAAATATTATCATATGTCACCATGTGTTTATGGTGATATATTTTGTTGTTCTGCAGGTATGTGAAATTCCCACTTCGCTTATTTCCATTACATTCTCTTTCACTACCTGATCTTCATATCATACTTGTCCTTACACTTGGATAATGTGTATTTACAGTAAACAGTGGCTCTATTCTCTGCTCCTGGTATTAGTCACTCTTGACGTAGAGACAGCAGTTACACTCAAACAAGTATTACATTTAAAAGGACTGACTTATTCAGCTTTTTCTTCAGTGTAGTCTAGAGCAGCAATGCTCCTCAATGTATAATTTTGAATCATTGTGTTGTAAGTAATAGCATCACTTCTACACAACACCAGTGGGAAATTTAATTTACTGAAGATTTTATGTTTTTGGTGACGTCATTAGTGAGAATTTCCACTTGATGTAAACAGCATCATAACTTCACTGTTATACAGTTCTCTCCTGAAAAGTTCATTGAGTATTTGACACATTAGAATTACTCAATTTAATCTTCTTTATCATGTCCCTTACAATCATTGGATAATCAAACCTCACGTTTTTTGTCCGAGTATACTCTGGACTTCAGCCCACTAATGATAGCAAGCACTCAAAGGGCACCTTCTCTGTTTGCTTTTGAGGTGTATGGAAATTCAGGCAGGAAGTAGTATCTTGTGCAAAAAATAGGCTCAGAGGAGACGCTGTAATTGATCTACAGAGGCTCAAATACGTAAACTAAATGTCGGGTATGTGGAATGTGTCCATCATCACTGATTAAACATGAAATCACAGCCTTACTTAGAATTTTACCATGAGCAGGGCTCATATTAATCATGCGTCTCCATGACTTCACTGCTTATCAGAGTTCCTTTGCCCTCAGGACTTTTAAGCAGTATGCACAAAATGATTGAGTGTTCGGTCCAGAAGTCTGAAAATGTTTTCTTTCGCTGTGTTTCGTAACTCTTGCAGAATCCCACAGCAAGCTGAGTACCCTGGCTTAGTCACTGGTGGGATTTCCTGAGGCCTTTTCATTCTTTTAATTAAATGAATGTTATGTATCCAAGTGCATTTGTGCAGCTTACTTCAGTGCTTAAGACATGTGAAGTGAAAATGACCTGGAACATTGTCACAAGAGCTCAGACACAAATCTTAATTTAACTTCTATCTTTCACCTTTTCAGCCCCAGTGAGGCTTTTTAATGGAATATAACAGATGTTAGGGGCTGTTCGGGACCATTTCTTAGAGAGTGTACTTGGCTAATGATGTAGTGTAACTACTGCCAGTGCAAATGAGACAGTTGTGCATTGTAATGCAGTATGCACTCTCAAATCCACCGATGACACTATACAACCATGACTCACAGGTAGTTACAGTAGCTTAAAATAATTCAAACATAGAAGTAACATGACTAACAAACATGATTAAAAATGGCACATTTAAAATGGATGGATGGACATTTAATGTGTTTAAACCTCTAAGATAAGATGTAATGAGCTTAAGGGCAACTTGCAGACATTTCAGGGCTTTATAATGCCTCTGTTTGGTCATTTTATCTGAAACTACCCTGAATGATCATATGAGCGGCGTGTATACAAGTCTTATCTGTCTTTGTTCTAGGTTGTCTAGATTTGTACTTTGCTGTGCTGTCCTGCCTTTAGTTTCATATGTCATATGAGATGCATTTGCTTCTACTTGTTCTGCAAGGTACACATCTATTTTCATGCTTACGTAACACCCAAATTATCCCATCACTGTTGTATTTGCCTGTCTATCTGTGCTTGAAGGCACAGATGAAGCTATGACTGAACATTTCACATCAGAATGACATTACATTGAACTTACATGAGCATTAAAGAAGCTTACCTTGTGCTTATTTTTTTTATTTTTTTTTTTTTCTTTCTCAAAACTATGAAGCAATATTTGACTGGAGATTGAAGGTTTTGTTAGGTTAGAATAGATTTTAAAATTTTTGGTATTCATAGATGTTATCCTTTTTACTACTTTGAGTGTATTTGTATCTATTTGACTAGAACATTAGCCTTGCTAATTTTGAGTTATCCTGAGGCCTTTTCGAACTTCTAATTAAAAGAAAGTTTAGGCATGTGTGCCTACTTGTGTGTGTCTTTACACACTGAGTAGGAGCCACCCAGGGAATTAAGACAAACTGCTTACACAAGATATTACTGCTGAGCATGGTGCTGAGAGTGATGCTGAGACAGCCAAAGTGCGCACACACACATGCACACACACACACACACACACACACACACATAGAGAACATCATCAATCTTTACTCTGTGAGAAGGTTTACCTCCTGTACTGGGTTCATCCTGTGAGGGGAACTCCTGACTGTGATAAAAATATGAGCACCTCTGAGAGGAATTAAATGTAACTGTGGCTATTTGTGGCATGTATATATGTATGTGGCCTTGTATTTATCTCTTTGTGAGGACCAAAGCTCCCCAGAATGGTTAGAATACCAGAAAATGTCAAGATCTAGAACATGTTGTTTTGCTTCAGATTCAAGTTTTATAGGAAAATGAGAGAAATATTATCTTTGTGTGAAAGTAAGATGTTTTTTAGGAGGTATTACGTGTGTGTGTTTGTGGCAGTACACTCAGTCTGATATTGAATTGATATTTGCTTGGTTCACAATATAGTATTTGACAATTTTTTTTTAACAAACATTTGAAAGAGGGAAAATGGCTGTATGCTGTTGCTACTAGTCTAGAAATCAGAGAATGAATACATGTGGTACATGAACATGTTATAGTGGGATATTTTTCAGTGCTGATGTTTTACAATCAGTGAGCTTTAATCAAATCTAATTTGCTTTTAATCTCATTATTATAATTAATAATTAAAATATCACTTTCATTTCATAGTTTTGCCTCTAGAAAAAAGTATTGTGCAATAATCATTATTGTAATAATGAATATTGTGCAATATTATTGTTAATAGCAATAATATATAACTATAGTTGATATAGTTATTACCATAACTGTTTTCTAATATTACTATACTTTATATGAATTATATGAATATATATATTAATATAATTTATGCAGAGTAAGCATTCCATTGAATGTGCTTGATGAAATTATGTAGATCTTTTGCTTTTTGTAACCATGTTGAGTTTATGTTGTATTTTTGTTTAAATAATGTAGAAGTTTCTTGAATCTGTTTATTATTAATGCTTTGTTACGATTTTCTTAGAGCAGATATTGTTTCTAAATTTAAAATATTGACATCAGGGAAATACCATAATATTGTCAGTGGTATAGAGCGGCATTCCCCTGATATTGTGTGATATTGATATGTGAACATATGCCCACAGAGATAACTTAAAACTTCTCTGCTATTGCTTTTTTTGTGGTGTTTCCCAGCCCTGGTCTTGAGTTTCACCGCCCTTTGTGTTTTTGTTTTATCTCTGAGCCACACCTGATCCTACTAATCAACTTATCTATCAAGCCCTTTCCGAGTGTAGGGTGATGATAGAATAGGAAACCAACTTTGCATTGTTTTGTACAGGGCATAGGGGTGGGCAATCTGAAGATATTTTTGCCATCGTGATTGTTACAATATACATGATAAATAATGTTAGTGTATATTGTGGTTGAACAGATCTAAAATGAATATTTAGACTTGTTATGCAGTGTACCTGATAAGTTTGGGTGACAGTTAAACTAACACTTTCTTGCGGATTTAGTTCCACCAGGCATTTTCAAATAGATGGAAATCCTCTGTTTGGTCTTGGAGAAAAGTACAGTGTCTTTAAGGGAAGTCAAGCTGGTGCCTTGGTACCCTTCTATTGGACATGTTTATTTTTTACTCCCCACTGGAAAGCTTATCTCGATCTCATGTGCTTGAGACTTAAATCGTCTTTAAATCTACAATTTAATCAATCAGTCAATTAAACACATTTTTGAACTTACCGATATGGATACAGAATGAATGGAGAAAACATCAACAAAGA
Organism: Hepsetus odoe; assembly: GCA_017165825.1. Classification (NCBI taxonomy): domain Eukaryota; kingdom Metazoa; phylum Chordata; class Actinopteri; order Characiformes; family Hepsetidae; genus Hepsetus; species Hepsetus odoe. The sequence goes on from CM029392.1 coordinate 7,964,249, forward strand.
AAAGTACACAGTTACAAAACATGTTTATCAGTGATTTTGAAACTCTGCACCAAGGCTGTGGTTGTGGTGTTGTTGGCTGCATTACTTCACCTCCCAGCTTGTAGTATTAAAAGGAAGAAACAAACCACTAGCACTCGTTGGCTCTTGTGTCAAAAAAAAAATAGAGCATCACATCTCTGGGATGTATAATATGGCAATATGGTGATGGAATGAAAGTTAATGAGTCCAATGAAAGATTCTTAGAGGAATCTTATTTTCCAACGCCCATCCAACAGCAGTAAAACAGAGTCCCAATGTATGTGCTTAGAGTTACAAATCTTGTATGTGCTTGAACTTGTTAAACTCTTTAAGAATAAGTGTCACCTGATTTCTATCAAATTTCCCCAAAATGCCTGCAAGTTTTTTGTGAGAGCACACACACAGATATGATTTAGGTAACATTACAGCACTGCATAAGTATGAATTCAGTGTTACACTCAAAACAGTTGCAGGATGTTTTTTCATGAACACGATGACATTCTTTCCTCTTCATTACAGCAGACGTCTCCTTTCCTTTATCTACAATAAACAGGGTTCCAGAATACAGAAAGTGTGTGTGTGTGTTTAATGCAGGTTAGCCTGTTTTCCCTAAGTTTTTCAACAAACCCAGGAAAACAGGAAGACCTTGCTAAATTGCTGTGCCATCCAATGGTCCGAAATTATCAAGATCAAAGCATTTTTAAGATAAGGTTATGGTTAGTTTTAGGATTAGAGCTTTGTCAATTTACTATTATTTTACTAATTTAGATATCATAACATACAGTTTTTCCTGGAAGCAGGTAAGTGTAAAAATCTGAATTTGATGAGACATTGACAGATAGATGTGTCTTTCTTTTCTCATTGTGCAGTTGACAAATTATATTTATTTTGTCAGTCCATAAGCTGGAAACTGAAGTGTGTTTTTGTGTGTGAGGGCAATCGCCAAAGATATTTAGTTGGTGGTGTAAGGTGTGTGTGTGCGCGCTCGCTCACTCGTGTGCATGTACATGGAAGCGTGAATGAGAGAGAGAGAGCTCATTCCTCCATGTGTAGGTGACAGATTATATTTCCGTGGGTCTGTAAACTGAAGTTTCGTGTGTGTGAATCCTGTGTATGGCCTCTGAGTCATGTTGTGGTGATTGTTGCTAAGCCAGCCAATACACTGTGCCAACTGTGTGACAGATTTGCAAAAATTAGGCTGTAAAAATCTTTCCTTCTTCCTTTTTTTTTTTTTCCATTAGTTTCTCCTTTCCTACCTGGCTTGTAACACGGCTTGAGTAGTAAAATCATGGAAAGTATTAGTTTCCCTGCTGTTACTCTGTTAAGGTATTCGGAATTGGGTGTGTATAAAGTGTCGGCCTTTCTTATCTGTATATGGTGTTGGCAGGTATGCAAGTTGTTGTAAATCAGCTTTGAAGGGGCCAGGAGGGGGGTCAGTATTACTGTAAGAATGGCAGGAATTTTCATCACTTCCCCTGGAAAGAATGTCCCAAATGGTATGAGAAACCGAGTTTTGACAAGTTGGTCGTAGCTTTACGTTGTCTTTGCACTGTCCAGTCAAAAGTAATGACTTGTGTTTCTTGTTCTCTTTTGAGTTTTGGGCACCTATGAGATATTGTTTGTTAGATATGGTAATATGGCAAAAACTCTCATTAGAGTTTTATCTTTTCTTTATTTTTGGTTTAGATAGTTATTCAAATCATTTTGGTTGCATTTATTAATATTCTGTTTTTTTTCTTTTCTTTTCAGTAAACAAGGACACTGGGTAAACAAGGAAAACAGCCATGTCTGGAACATATACCGACTCTTTGATCGATGTCTCCAGTGACAGCTTTTGGGAGGTAGTCAACACACACACTTATTTCGGACACACTAATTTCTGTGAGCTTTTCCAGATATACCCTTATTTAAATTTTTCCTTGTTGCCTCAGGTTGGAAACTACAAGAGGACTGTCAAACGAGTAGATGATGGCAATAGGCTCTGTAATGACTTGATGAACTGCATCCATGAACGATCTCGCATTGAAAAGGCTTATGCACTGCAGCTTACTGAGTGGGCCAAGCGCTGGAGGCAACTAATCGAAAAAGGTGAGCCTGTAATAGCTACAAATGGCATCGTTATTGAATGGAATGGAAACTTGTTAAAAACTCATTTAAAATATTGAATCAGTAAAATTGACGAGGACTGGTGTAAACAGTTCTGCCTTGACCTGAGTCTTAATAATATGTATCCCTTCTGATAGTATACTGGGGATTGTGAGTAACACATACCTAGGCAGGCAGCCATTTTTGCCTTGACTATTGTCTTGTTTTTTTTTTCCCCACTCTCTTTAGGCTCTGTCCTCCTGACCAATTAGTCATATGTTATTTCGTTCTGCAACATTGGATGCCATTGACCTCCATATTCACACCATTGTTGTAGTTCTTCACAGACCAGACCTGCATTGAGTCATTTGCTTTGTTAAAATGGGGAAGTTGGGGGTGTTCAAAAAGGCCTCAAAAAGGCCCTCACTAGAAACACCCAAAACAAGCTGATAAATTCAGAAATCCAAGACACCCCCATCTTGGATTTCTGAATTTATCAGCTTGTTTTGGGAGTTTCTAGTGAGGGCCTTTTTGAGGCCGGGTCTGTAGCCTCTTCTTTTATAAAGTTATATTCCAACAAAACATCAACTATTCTTAATTTTCTCCAAAATCTAGTCAATCCAGGACATTTGCAAACTCCCTGTGGCTGTAATATCAGATTTGTATATTTGGTTTTTGACTTTTTATATACAAAATTTAGACCTGAATCATTTCAAATTAATAATAAATTATGACTTTAGCTATGACTAAATGTGAGAGAGCTTGTAACATTAAATTTTGTATTGCAGGACCTCAGTATGGGACAGTGGAGCGAGCATGGTGTGCTTTGATGACTGAGGCAGAGAAGGTGAGCGAGCTCCACATGGAAATAAAGGCTGCTCTGATGGGTGAAGATTTCGAGAAGGTGAAAAACTGGCAGAAGGATGCCTATCACAAGCAGATGATTGGTGGCTTCAAGGAGACCAAAGAGGCTGAGGATGGTTTCCGCAAGGCCCAGAAACCCTGGGCCAAGAAACTCAAAGAGGTACATATGCAACCAGACCAATTAATCTTGAACAAATATACCTAAAATCCAGTTTTTGTTAAGGTGTCTTTTACAGTTAATCCAAACTATTAATCACTATTAATTATTTTCCAGCATTTCAGCATCACCATGTGTGTCTGAGACCTCACTTTAGTAGATTCCACAGTCAAAAACACAGATTCTGTTATTTTGCCAAAAACATAATTAAAAAATTGAAGTTACCCTTTTATCTCAAAATGGTTAAACTTGATAGTTGTTTCACAAAAGCTTTAGGACTTTAGAACTGAGAACTCACAGTGGAAAATGTAACTATTCTTGCTTCTCTGACCATGTAAGTCTTAGTTTTGGCTCCTTCACTGAGTCTGACATAACTTTGTTTTGTTTGTACAAGCCATATCACCCTGTGGCTGACTGCAAGGTCAATGCAACAAAAAGCAGCCACACAACTGTGTCAACAAGCTGCATTTTGCTAATACTTTTTATAGAATTCAGAATTGCACTGACTGGTGCATGGTCTCCTGGTTGCGACTAAGCTTTAATTTCTTTTATTATTATTATTATTTTTTTATATATCAATTGCACGTGCAGGAATGGTGCACATTCTTGTTCACCATTATAGTGGACAATGATATCTAGAGAGGTTTTCCAGGGTTTCAAAGCAACAAGGTATTAGTTGAACTGTTGATAACTTTACACAATAGCAAACGTCCCATAGAACACTGAGAAACAAAAATGTTCAGGCAATTAAAAGTTAAGCTTTCTTTTTAATAAATATTTACAGTCGAAGAAGTGGTAGAATAACTTGAGCGGTGCAAAGTGTACAAGCCTCTGAAACTGAACGATAACACCCAGATATTTTGCTTATCCAAGAGCATTCAGAGAGATCTTATTTTTAAAATTTTGTATTTGTTTTAGGATAAGAAGTGAAAAGTAGAAACAGGGAAGTTTCATGTCCTGATATTGCTGAGTGCTGAATTAAAAAATGCTGGAAAATGCTTTCAGTATAGAAGCACAGCATTTATGTATTAATGTTCTGTTTCTTCAGGTGGATACAATGAAAAAAACATACCACGCAGCCTGCAAGGAAGAGAAGTTGGCCACCAGTAGGGAGAACAATAGTCGTCTAGAAAGCAACGCAAACCCTGAGGCTCAGAAGAAGCTGCAGGACAAAGTGGAGAAGTGCCAGCAGGATGTACAAAAGGTGAGCATGTGTGTTTTTGCCTTGTGTTTCAGAATTCAGAAGATTGTATTTGTATGTGGTGAATGAGTTTGCTCATTAAATGTCCAGTTTATTGGTACTGATGTTCTGTGTTGTGTGAATCAGACTAAAGAACGCTATGAGAAGTCTCTGGAGGAGCTGAATAAGGTAACTCCTCAGTACATGGAGAACATGGAGCAGGTGTTTGAGAATTGGCAGCAGTTTGAGGACAAGAGGCTGGGTTTCTTTAAAGAGCTATTGCTGGAGGTGAAGCAACATCTTGACCTATCCAGTAACCACAAGTAAGTCCACACAGCTACAATTTACCATTTAACTAAAAATGTTTTAAATTTGGATCTCTCTGTGTCATAAGTGTGACCAGGGTGGGACCAAAGGATGGCAAAGAATTGTCCAAATTTTTAAATTTATTTATATATACATAAACGTTGAAAAACAAACATACATTCATCACCTATAACAATCAAGCCTCTGAAAGGTAAAGTGAATAACATTTTTTGCTTCAGTGGTACAAGGTGAGGATATTTGTTAGACAGCAGTAATGTCAGGAAAAGTGTAAGAACCTGAGGGATTTTCAGAGTAAGTCAGAGCATCTCCTTCATTTCCTGCAATGCAAGCCTGAAGGAAAGTTCTATTTAAAAAAAAAAAAAAAACAATTTTTAATTAACATAATACATAATTTTTTTTTTTTATTGTGATTACATTTAAATATCTTTAAATTGTTCACCATAAACACAAACACATCATAAAGCACTGTGATCTAGTAAATCTTATGTTGTCTTAGGTTCCAGACTGTGTACCAGAATTTGGAGGACACAATCCAGGCAGCTGATGCAGAAGAGGATCTTAAATGGTTCCGCTCTAACCATGGGCCAGGAATGCCCATGAACTGGCCTCAGTTTGAGGTAAACACTCACACACGCGATGTATAGTGTAGTCTCTGTACAGTGTAGGCTCTATATGTAACACTTTTACTAGGAACAAATAAATATGGTGTGATATGGTAGAAGTGAAAACTGCTTACTTTTTAGAGCATGAAGTTTTACTCTAGAAGGAGTTTGTTCGGAGTAATTTAATCCTTCTGTATCAAACTAAGTTTCTGCAAAACTGAACCAGTCTGTCAGGTGTTGTGGAATTGGTGCATGCATGCACAAACGCACAGCACGAGAAAAAGCTCTTCTTGACGCAAAATAATTTTTGGTTTTGTTACGGTCACTCACGCTCTTGGTCCAATTTAACTACAATACCTCTAATTCTTGAGGTACTTCAGATGGGATTGAAGAATTCAAAGTGCATAAAAACTAAAGTAATAATAGGTTTCTTAACTTGAAACTGGGTTATGTCTTCTTAATGTTTTCTTGGGTCTGATGCTGAGATATTTATTTTATTAATATTGCCCAGTACTTGCTAATGTGGGTTTTTTTTTTTTTTGCAGTTAGCAAGAGTCAATTGTCAGATTAATTCAACAGGAAATAAAATGCAAGGACAGGTTGTCTCTGCACCTAGTCACATATTAACTCACTGCCACTTTTTGTTAAGTTTACTTTCAACCAGGATAACATTGAGTAAAAAAATGCTGTTTCAGCTGAACAGATTTAATCAGATTCTGATTCTGATTCAGTTCTAACATGCTTAAGATCAGCCTCTTGTCAAACAACTAACAGACAACCTCCACTCCTGTCCACTCCTTTTTTTAATCTAAACCAGAAATGGGACTCATCACGGCTGCGTTTTCATAAGAGGAGGTCCATCGTAGTGAGTTTTGAATGTTCAACATTACTGCTGGCCTCAGAATGGTTTCTGCTTCCTAGAAAAAGTGTGTCCGTGTGTGCTTGCTTTTGTGTGCTGAAATTCACATTTTGATCCCAGGATGAAATCATTAATTGCTAGCATGCTAATTGTGCATTACTTGGGGCCCTTTAATAGGTGACAACCTTGTGAACGAGATCTGTACAAAGTCTGGTCTCAACTCCTACTAGTTTAGATTAATTATGCGAGGTCTAACTAGAACGGTTCCTTCTGATACAATCAGAGTTAAAACTTGATCAGTTTGGATGCTTCTGCACAAGTTTGAACATGAAATCAACAGGAAGATTGTGTACACTAGAGTAAAGTAGTCTTCTTTCATGGCTTCACAGTCTATGCAATTTTTTAAATTTAAATTACATTTTAAATTTTCAGAAATGTTCACTTTGCTTGTCAATGGGGAAAAAAAATAAACAGTTGCATGATTGTGTGATACTGAAGTATTGCAACCAGTACTGCATAGATATTTCTAACAAAATACATAAAAAACACAACAGACAGGAACTTTAAAAAACATTTGTATTGCTGTTCTAATGAAAAAGCAACTTTTACTAGAGAAAGTATAAATAGCAACATGTATGAAACGTCTACTGCCCCACTCAGCACCCATTCATGCAGTGAGACTGGTATTATGTCCGAATTTAAGCCATATTCTGGGTCAGTAATTAACCCCCTCCTCATCTAAGCTCCACCCGCTCTCTTGAGATCTGCCAAAGTAAACATGCTGGTTTGCACCGCTGCACTTCTACTAGTGCCCACCTTTAAAACATTTTTAAACCCTAGCTATTCCCTCCAAGCCAGTATAATCCAGTGTTTTGATTATAGGATGAATCTGCTGTATTTCTTGTGCTTAGTTTTACTCTACCCTAACTCATTGAATTATGGGTGGCAAACATAAGCTATTGACCTAACATAAGCCTACATAAATTTAATTAAGAATTTGTGTAACCCTTTATTTCTTATAAAATGTGAAACTGCTTGAAGCACAGCATGTGTGCTGCACAGGGAAGAGACCCAGAAAAGAATTCAGTGGATTTGAGCAAAACGCCTAGAACGGTGCAGATGTTGAACGGCTTACATACATTCATGTGGCCCCTGATGCAAAAAGAAATTTAAATAATAAGGGATAATTTACATAATGCACACAGTTGTATGGTTTAAAATAGGCTCTTGACGGTGCTGTCTCTTCACCTTTTAGAATTGCTGCGTAGGGTGGCCTGATTTGAGTTGGTGCGTTTGTGTGTGCGTGTGCGTGCTGTGTTTAAATACAAACATTTGTTGATATTTTGGAGAAATATGATGCAGAAAACTTGTGAAACATCTGTTTCATAAACGTTATGGGTTGCAAATGTTACCTCAGCCATACTCAGCCAGAGATGAGTATACACTTAATCAGTTGAGGATAGTGGCTGATAAACTCCCTCACAAATAAATTAACAATTTACAATTGCATGTTTTTATTTATAGGGGCAGTTTTATCTGATGTGTGTGTGTGTGTGTGTGTTGCGTTGCTAGGATTGGTCTGTAGATCTTAACCGGACACTGACTCGAAGAGAAAAAAAGAAGCCAAGTGATGATGTCACTCTGACAGGCATCAATCAAACAGGAGAACAGACATCGAAAACCAACAACAGGTAGTCCAAACTACAAACATCTATTTAACATTCAGAGATAAATTTTCTGCTGCTTTAATATAGCATAAAAAGTACATGTATATTTTGATACGCACCTTCACCGCCAGATGTGTGCAACATGTTTTAATTGCAAGTTACCTTGCATAGTTCCAATTCTGATTCTTGGTTTTTGTCAACTTAGGTTTTGAATGATTTGGTTGTGTGAAAAGAGTAAAAAGTCTGCCCTTAAACCTCAGTCGTGCTTATCAGTTGAGCAGGATCTTTATTTCACTTGCAATTTTGCGGCAAAATGCTTCTCATTGTTTGCTGCAGGATAATATAATACCTGCATTCCTAACAAGCTTCCATTAACAGTTAGTATTTTTCTAGTTTGTATAATTTCACACACACTTCCAGTCTCATCTCAGTGTTATATTGTAGTCCAGAGATTTTGGATTTTAAGTGCTTTTTGTAACTCATTGTATGTGAGACCCTTCCTCTGCTTAGTCATCAATTATGCATTCCCTCTTGTTAAAATGACAAGACTTTCTGCAGGTGACTGATAATAAGTGTGCCTCGTGGTCACTAATTTGGAAATCTGTTAGGATGTTGTAAGTCATGTACACCAGGCTCTTCACAGAGAATCCCATTTCCAGCCTCCCCCCATAGCCTGTTATGGCTTGAATGTTGCACACCAGTACAGTCAAAAGTAGATACACAGACTTCCTTCCAAAAATACCATAGAAGCGCCCCCCTCCCCCTTTTTTTTTTTTTTTTTTTTTAAAGAATTATCCTGGGGAATCCCCACCTGCTTGACCTTATGACAAGTGGTGTGTTAATGCTTCTTCACTAACACACACTCTGTCAGCCTTGGTACAAAATGCCGGTTGAGAAATATTTCTATAACAACGCTTACATAAAGTTGGCCTTTCCTGGCTACTTTGTGTGTGTGTAGAGGGAGTAACCTTTAAGAATCTGAACCATTCATAAGTGCTTAAACTCCCTTCCAGACTCAGGAAAACATGGATTCCACCTTTGTGGGAGTAGTAGTAGAGATTTAAAGCATTTTCAGCCCTGGGCTTCCCTTTATTCAGCATGCTTATTTGTGACACTCCCAGCATTGTTTTATGCTCAACTGTCTTCCTACCTCTACCTCAGTTGGCATCTGTCATATTAATAGTTACTCTGAAAGGTCACACAAAAAATTTCTTGGTCTAATCTTTTTTACACTTTTTCATAAAGTCAACATATGTAACCTCTGTTATAGATTAATATCTAATATTATTGGTACCATGTAATCTGATAGCTGTATCTATTAACTAAATAACCAGTTGTCTTTTCTAATGAGGACCTTAAAAATGGTCAAAAAAAGAGAACTAAATATTGAGTAAATAGTTCAGTAATTAGTTTAATTTCTTATTTTTATTAATAAAAATCACAAACCATACTTTTACCAAGCACTGTTGCTCAGATTATCCCAGATTATTCTTTGAATAGGACAAAGTTTTAATAACGTATGTATGTATATGAAGTATTTTACAGCTAATTTGAGTAGTTTAATGACATAAACTATACCTTTTCCTTTGGTTTAATAAGGGATCTATTACTGAGCCTTACAGTTTTTTGTTATGTCTTAATAACAACTGTTATAAATTTAAAATGTCATGTTTTGTTTTGATCGTCATATATGGTTATGTTGCGCTTTATTGGTATAGAATGTATATAATGTCCACAAAACAGTCATTTGGCTATATGCATATTACAGTACTGCCTCTCTGTTGCTAGTGTGATTGTGCCCAGTAGCACAGAACCTGTGGGCTTAAACCCATTTGATGACGATGATGAAGAAGAGGAGATGACAGCTCAGCAGCCCAACAGCAGCCCAGTCAATGCAAAAAAAGAGGAAGATATTCCCAAAATGTTGGTGAACAAAAAGCACCTGCTGTTCTGCTGCACAGCAACGTTCTCTCTCCCTCTCTGTTTTTTTTCAAATGTTCATGCACTATGTGTTTTACTTTCTTTTTCTATCCCTTTGTTCTTCTTTCAGGTGGCTGTTTTGTTCTTTTTTTTTCTTTGCATGGTTGCATAGTGAAGATACTGCATAAGCACCTACACACCCTGTGTTTCTGCATAGCAGCCCAGTTGTGCATTCAGCCGTGTTCAGTCAGGCCCTTGAAAATTAGATGCTTAAAGAAATTTCAAATCTTGGCTCAAATATACATGCAAGCATTAAAAATTGTTCAAACAAATAAAGGATATATCCTGCATTAAGTTTAATGGCCTGACTAACACTGCATCGCAATTTCTATGTGTTTGTTTGTTTTTTGGATTCCATGTGTGGGGTGGTGTAGTAGTGCTGCCATCTGTAGTAGGTCCACAGACTGCAGCCATCACCTGGGCTTTAACTCTTAGAAGTTTCTTAGAAGACAACTTGCTTTAGAATTGAAATGACACAAGGATTCAGTGTGAAAATAACATCCTAACTTCAAAAAGCTGAAAAGTTATAAGCAGAATTATACTGCAAATCATGGACCGTTGGCAGTTCTGTAGAGCCTCGACACAAATGTTTTGATGGAAAATTTAGAATTCGCTGGTTTCACATTGACAGGTGACCAGTCAATTGGTCCAGGGTGTTTCCCCACCTTTCGCTTTGTTAGAGCTGGGAAAGGGATGTGAGGGTGCCGGGACCTAATTGGTTCTAATAGCTATAAAGATGAGTGAGTGAGGTTTGACAGTTCACTGCTTGGTTTAGTGAGCTACTAAGTAAAAATAACTTTTCCTGGTAAAAACTGCGACTTCTAAGAGTTAAACAGTGCATCCTTTTCCTTATGTTCACCTTGTGGATTTGACCCTAAACTCTTTGCCTGTGTGGCTGGCGGCTGACAGCCAGACCTTCTGTTTCTGTGTCCCCGTATCATTCCGCTCTCTAAGCAGGTACTCTCCCATTCATGCAGCAAGAGCTGAAGACTCCTGTTTGGAAGCACTCTGGCATGTATTTGGGCTTTTGCTTAGGGTTTAACATGTTTGAGTTTCTTTCCTGTGGCAATTGTTTACTTTTTTCATTGCATTGAAACTTTACCTCTTTTCCTGTTCCTTTCGCCTGGCATGTTGGATGTCGTTGTCTGATTTGTCCATGATTAACAGCTGCCTTTCTCACCTTTTATCTTGGCTTTTTTTCCTCTCAGTGCCAGCAGTGCCGAAAAGACTCCTGATTCATCGGATGAGGAGGCTGGGAACCCTTTTGCAGCAGATACAAATGGAAATGGGAATCCATTTGAGGATGAGCCATCATCTCCTGTTATTGCTGTATCAGTCAAGGCTCTGTATGATTACGATGGTCAGGAACAAGATGAGCTGAGCTTCAAAGCAGGTAAAATAGGAGACTGAAAGTGTAAGGAGAACACTATGTGCCAGAAGATCAGGATTAAGATTATTTTATTCTAATAGTTATATGATTTCCATGTTTATTTTACATTAAAGTGAACTGAAAGGGAATTTTTACATTGTGAAACAAAGCCCACAGTGAATTAATGAAATGCAATCCCTGCTTTTCACCCATGCACACACATGCCACAGTGGGCAGTGTTTTAAAGCACTTGGGAAGCAATGATGGGGAATATATCCGGGGCTTCGTTCCTAACCACTGGGCCACCACTGCCCCAACAATGCTGTTGGTTGTTTTTTTTTTTTTTTTTCTTCTTCTTCTACATAAGCTAGAAACTAGTTAGCTTTGTTGCAGTGGAGTGAAAAGGTATGTGATAGTTTGAACTCATCTCCTACATTCTTCTGAAAATGTCTCCCTTTCTTTCTGTCTATTTTCTTTCTATCTTTTAGGTGATGAGTTTACTAAAATTGGAGAGGAGGATGAGCAGGGATGGTGCAAAGGGCGTCTGAAAGATGGTCATGTGGGACTCTACCCAGCCAATTATGTGGAGGACATTCACTGACCAGAGAGCAGCTGATAATAAAGAGGAAAGGAGAAATGAAGGGAGGGATTTTCTTGGAGGAGAGAAAGCTGCTTTCTGATTTCCTTCTTTGGATGCTGGACCGACCGCTGTAGTGTAACTAAAAAAAACTCTGCATCTTCAATTCACTTTTGTCGGCCACCCAGTTGAGAGGGTCTAAAACATATCATACCACCATTTAAAACCTGCAAAAGTTTCAAGGCAGCACATATTTTGTGAATGTCATAAGCTCAATCACTCATTCACCTTTAAATGGGCCTAAAACAAAGTAATGACACATTAACTGGGACTAAGAAAATGACTGTGCCATGACAATTCATGATTTGAACAAAACGTAAGTATTGGTAACTACATTACCTGATGCCATTGTGTTGGTGTTGCTTAAGACCATGTGATCTAGCTTTGTAAAAATGCAACACATTGTTTAAGCAAAACTGAAAAACTGTTTCCATGCATATTGGTGATTAATGTTGTAAGAATTGATAAAGTGTCCTGTAAAAACATTTGAGCAATCCCAAACCAGAATGTAATTTGTGTGTTGTTGCCAGAACTCGTAAACCCCATAATCACAATATTCCTAATATATACACCTACTCAGAAATGAGTGCCTCTGTGTGCAAGTCGATCTTCCCCTAAACATAAGTGAAGGAAGCATGAAGGTTTTATTTTCCAAATATTCAAATTTAACATTTTATTATGTGTGTGCATGTATGTGTGTGCATGTGTGTGTGGAGGGGTGATCATTTTCTAAACTAGATCGATACTAGGTTAGCTGCAGGCAGAACCCCAAGATGGCGCAGATTAGCAGAACTGAATATGCTGTCATACGTCTTTCGGTTGAATGATGTTCGTTTTGTTTTTTAAGAACCATCAAATGAAAAAAAAGACTGTTCAGGGAACCTAAAAATGCTTTGTTTCTGGAATAACTTTTATTTCTAATGGTCTGTTTGTAAGTGATCACTGGTCAAGTCATAATGCTTCACTTGTGCTGCATTTCTTGTTTGAGCAGGCTTTTACTTTGTCTACGTAAATTTAATTTCAGGTGGTTTATGAATGTTATTTTTTGGAGTGGTTGGGGGCCTTTTATTTGAAGGTTCCTCACTTGAAGGCGTCAGCTTTATTCTCTACCTTGCACTGGACAATTCACAGTGACCGCATGGGAGAAATCGAACACGTGGTTTTTTTTTTTGGTTTTTTTTTTGGTTTTTTCTTCCCCCCCCCCCCCAAAGATGGTAATGTCAAACACCAAGTCTGAGTTAATTAAAGGAAAGTCAGATGACAACCTTTCTGCATGTATATTGCAGTGAACATAAGAATAAAATTAGCATTATATTAGGTGATGGTTATGAATGATAACATTTTTAAATGTAGACTGTTAATTTATACAATTGCTTAAATGCTTCATTTTTGCCCATGGATAAGTGCTGTGACTCAGAATCAGAATGTATATTAATTGAGAGTTTATGTGGCGTATGAATGTCATGACCTTTTGTTACATTTGTGTATATATGAATTTTAATTTCTTGCAGATGTTCATATAGAGTTATGTAGCCACACAACTATCAGCTCATCTTAGGATGCATTATGTTTTCTTGTTTTCTCCTTTTTTGAGTTAGCCAGTGCTAATGTCATCACAGTCTGTTCATGTTCACTGATGGCAGTTGATTTGTTAATGCCATCTCAGGGGGCACAAAGGCAAGCGTTTGAATGTACAAGAGTTTTGCTGTAACTAATGAACAGTGGCACAGCCATCAGCTTCAAGTTTTCTTGGATTTTGTTACATTAAAACAGCAACTGTGCTCACACAGCGCACTTTGTTCAATTTGTCACTCTGCAGTTGGCAAATAAAATGATTTAAATTAAGAAATAGTTTTATGTCCTGCTATTTCTTCCTCCCCCCCCCCCATTTCATCACCGAGGGACAGTGTATTATGCAGCCAAGGTTCACTGAAAGGTTAGATATTTGGTCCAAACCCCCACTAGTGCTTTTGCAGCACATATTGCAGGAAAAGTTCATGCTGACTTGATAGAAAGAGGTCACGACACAGTGCGTCACAGCTTGCTGAATGTTGGACATGTTACAGACCTGTCAGAGTGCTGTTGCTGACCAGCCTCTATAATCTGCCTGTGAGAATCAGAACCAGACACTGGAGGAATGGAAGATAGGGACCTGGGCTGGGAATTTTTGGCTCACATTTTCAGTTCACTCTCTGTACCTGAACAGTTGCAGGAGCAGTAGCAGTGTGGGATCATCCTGACAGAATAAAAGAAAAGGATGTCTTTCAAGAAGCATAAAAACAATGAGAAGGATGACAAGAAAAACTAGCTAAGTGCATTCAGGCTGTGGAGTAGAGCAATGGTGGTCTTACCAAATGCTGACTTTAAAGCCTGTTAGGATGTTACAAAGTCTCTGTTATAAACTGGTTTTACACTTCTGTTTGTTTCAGTAAGTCATTGTGCCTATAATGTCATTTTCCTAGTAAGAAGAACTGAGGGGTGCACAAGATTTGCACAGTACTGGATACGATTCTGTAACGACATTTAGAGGACAATAAGCGTGAAAATCTTAATGGGACAACAATCAGCACAATAATACATGAAAGTACATTTTCCTCTAACAAGATTCAGAGCAAATTGATCCGTAGTTATTCATGATCCTATACTGACATACAGAGGACATGAAGATATGGACAAAGACGGTCCTGTTTCCTTTCATAGAACAAAAAGCCACAGCTGTACATGATTCAATGACCAGACTCAGAATACAAACATGGTGTTGAAAGGATGAGCCTAAACTATAATTGAGAGGACATTAAGCAATGTAAATACATGCTCTTTGCATGACATTTGGAAGACATTAAGTTAAATAAATAAAGGACACACCTGGTCCTGTTACTACACTCAAGAGACATTAAATAAAGGACACACCTGGTCCTGTTACTACACTCAAGGGACATTAAATAAAGGACACACCTGGTCCTGTTACTACACTCAAGGGACATTAAATATATATGTGTTTGTGTATGTATGTATATAATTGTATATTTATTGTATACAATACAATTGTATTATAATATGTATATTTATTATACATTATACATATGTATAATAAATTCTATAATAAAAATAATATTTATTATACATACATCCGATAATGACATTAAAGGATAATTGACAACAAGAGGACATTAAGCAATGGATAAACAAAGAACTTTTATTACATATTTTGTTTAATAAAAAGAAGGTTTAAAAAAAGCTCTTTGTTTAAATAGGAACTTTAAAGTTGTAGCCAAAAGTTGAGGTCTTCAAATCGCCTACATTTCCCAGCATGCACTGGTGATTTCCCCTCTATTTTCTGCAGGAGGGTGAAGACGGAAGTCGAGGCGGGTCAGTGGTTTTACTGTTTGTCCTACGGCCACATCAACAGGTGGGAACGATGACAGAACCGAGCAAACAAGACATTTCTGCCATTTTCAGGCGTTTGCGGCAGATTCCCACCAACAAGGTGAGCGGGTTGTTTTGGGGGAGAGGGAGGAGGTGACACGTCGCACGGCTGGAGCTGCTTTTCTGCTCTTTACTCAAACATATGGCAGCTTTTCTGCAAGCTGCTCTTCACCAGGACACTTCAGTCCAGATCTGTCCACAAACAGTCCCTGAACGCCACAGTGTGAGCCTGCTCTCAGAGGACAAGTGTTAGTCTAAACTTTTAAAAACATTTTTCCCTTCCTGTCTTCTGCACATAAACATATTTCCCAAAGTTAGATCTTATCACGACGTGATCTGCTCTGAGGATTTCTCACTTGTCATTAAATTTGAAATGTAATGTTGAAAAACCTGAATGATTTCTGTTATTTTGCTTTTCTCAGCTTTTTGGCCTGAGTTCAGGAGTTTTTTTTGTTTTGTTTTTTTTCTACACCCTCCACGTCATGCAGTGAGCCTTAAAGTCATACAGACCTGTCTGAACATCTGGATGACCTAATTAAGCCTTTGCCTTTATATTGGCTGCTGCCTTTTCTGTTCTGATGTTCAGAAATGAATCAAGCTTTTGGTCCGAGCACAAAAGAGAACGTGAAAGGGTCTCGTAACATTAAACAAAGTGAATGTCTTCTTATGTGAAATTATATCCATCTTCCAGGCTTGTTTTGACTGCTCCGCGAAGAACCCAAGCTGGGCCAGCATCACATATGGCGTGTTCCTGTGTATTGACTGCTCAGGGACGCACCGCTCTCTGGGAGTGCACCTGACCTTTATCAGGTAGATTAAACTACACGTCATACTCAGCTTTAAGTCCTCTATCGTATCTGTGACCCTTCAGGGTGAGAGAGACTGGCTCAAAGAATTAACCATGTTTTGTGTGTAACGTTATATACAGGTGCCATGTTAATAATTAACAGTGCATGCCTGCGGTGGTTAGAGATTAGGACCCTAGATCGGAAGGTTGTGGGTTCAAATCCCAGACCAGTAGGTTGCCCTGAATTACCCTTGAACAAGGTACTGTCCCCATCACTGCCCCCTGGGCGCTGGATATGGCTGCTCAATGGGGACTGGATATGGTTGCCCACTGCTGCACGTGTGTATGCAGAGCAGAGGTAGCGTTTCATTGTTTCACAGTGGCAAGTAGTCACTTTCACTTCTCTTCTTGAGGTCTACTGAACTTGACTTCAACTGGTCCTGGTATCAGCTCCGTTGTATGCAAGTTGGTGGAAATGCCAATGCGGTGAGTGTAATTCTCTCCTATTGCCTTTGTTTTCA
This sequence comes from Hepsetus odoe, assembly GCA_017165825.1. Lineage (NCBI taxonomy): Eukaryota > Metazoa > Chordata > Actinopteri > Characiformes > Hepsetidae > Hepsetus > Hepsetus odoe. Next base: position 7,980,728 of record CM029392.1, read on the forward strand.
TTCCCGAGTCATGTATATTAGGGCTGATGTGGCTATTTCATTAGTTTCAGTCTGAAGGATGATAATCAATGTATTACCTTCTTCTGGGCAGTTTTATGTGCTCTTATAGATGTGTGCTAAAGGGCCACCTCATTAGGTCCACCTGCCGTGGATCGCCTTTTTTATCAACCGCACTTGTAACAAATTTGGTTGCAACAGTTACAGACTGTATCTGTTTCTCTGCATTATTGGTTGCCCCATTTACTCCATTTACCAATGGTCAGGGCCCCCAGAGGAATAACAATGAGCAGGTGTTTTTGGGAAGCGGGTCATTCTCAGCACAGCGGAGATGCTGAGATGGTAATGGCTTTTGTGTGTGCTGGACAGAAAAACCGCTATAATTTTTAAATGCTCAAGAAGAATCATGTAACCAGTTGGTCTACCTCCTAAATTATTTCATTGCTTCACAGTGACACTGAGGTATTTAAAAACTCCAGCAACTCTGCTGCGTGCAATCCACCAGACTCGCACTTATTTACACACTTGCATACAACTACAATTTCAGTGATATACTGAGAAGTTTCCACGGGTCACATGGTGCACTCCTGCTCTTTGATGATCCTGCAGGCTCATGGCTCCGTTCAGTAAAGGGGACTAACCAATGACGGAGAGAAAAAGATGGGTTATAGTCTGTATTTTTAAATAACAATGTGCATCTGTAAGGCCAGTGGAACTGGTAAAATGTGCAGTGTGCTTTACATATACTCAGTACTGGATATACAAGGTAAGTGTTCCTATAAATTGTAAATGTAAAGTTAGGATATAATTAGTTGTTGTGATCGTTAAAACCCTACTAGTGTTTTTAATGTTAGTCTTTTTATCTTGGTGATTGTGTTAATAATCTCTCAATCTTCCTCTCAAAATAGACTGCCTTCTTTAACCAGCATGGAGGCGCTGCAGGAGCAGCCAATGTGAAATACAGTAGCCGTGCAGCCCAGCTTTATAGAGAGAAGATCAAAAATTTGGCCACTCAAGCCACCAGACAGCATGGCACAGAGGTTACACACCATCACTCACACGTTCACATGGAAACCATAGTGCATTTCCGTGTCAATTCATTTGACATGAACTGCAGTAGTGATTGATAATAAACATGCGCATATATAATGACTGCAAAAACAATTTTATCTCATGAATAAAAAGACACTAGGTGCAGTTAAATGTTAGACTTGGAAAAGATCTGTAAAAACACAAATTAATTGAAATAATTGATTAAAAGTGTTGTATAAATTCAAGACATTTCAAGACATTAGAATCAAAATATATATTTGAGGAAGATTAGTTATTAAAGGACTATTTAGCAGTTTTTAGACATGGAATCTGTCTCACACACTCATGCTCTCTCTCATAATCTGTCTCTCTTATATTAGCTGTGGCTGGACAGCCAGGGTCCTTTGTCCCCTACGTCCCCTGGAGACAAGCAAGAAGACTTTTTCAGCCAACACACCCAGGTGTGCATCCTGCCCTTTGCTCGGATGAGCAGATGATCACATACGCTGTTTGAATATACTCTCTGTTAACAGACATGCTCTGCTCTGTGTTTATAAAAGTTTCTCAATATGTATTTGGGTTTCTGCTTATGAAGGATGATGGAAGCACTTTCCAGCAAAAACTGAATCTACAGCCGGAGATGAGCATGCAAGACAGAAATAATAATGGTATGATATTCACAGCAACCCTTTAACACTTTACTATTTGGGGGGCAGTGGGGGCCTAGTGGTTAGGCACATGATTGGAGGATCGTGGGTTGAGGTCCTGGATCAGTAGGTGCTATGGTGTGTTCACAATGACAAGTAGTCACTTTCACTTGCTATGTGTCTGTGTGTATGTGTCTGTGTGTGTGTGTCTAACTTAAAACTGTCATCTGCAGATAATCAGGAGGGTCCAACTGTCGAGCTCAGTGTTTCTCCTAAAGCTGCTTTAGGTAAATTTAACTGTTCAACATAAATACAACATGGAATGTCAGATAATTAGCTATTTACTATCCTCATGTAAAAATATACCTTTGCTCCTTAAATTGTTGCATTTATCTTTAATAAAATAATTAAGTTAACAAATTAACAGCAGTTGCCAGTTTTGCCAAGGAGTTTCTGGAATTGTAGACTGTGGTTGCCAAAGAATATTATAGTCAAATATTCCATGCTTGTGTGTTTTCATTTTTTCTTTTTACTGGATCAATGAGACAAACATGTGATGTCAACAGTCATCCTGACCTTAAACAAACTGAAACTTGGGCCAACCAGAGGAAATTGCATTTAGTGTTCATTACAGTGTCAAAAGTCTTGTTGATGTGGTTTAAGACAAGTTGTGACATACTGTGAGCTGCTGTGCACAGCCATTTCCGACATCACCAGGGCTGGACGCATCTCAGATTTAACTTTGTCTCTATTTTTCAAGGTTATCAGAACAAAAACTGATTCTAGGTTGTTGTTTTTTTTTTTTACTGTGGTTCTGAATGTAGCATAGCTAATCAGATTTTAGGACATGAGCTATGTATTCTGTACTAATGGCTCTGTGCCTCTTGTAGAGCCCTCTCTAATCAAGAAGAAGCCAGCAGCAGCTAAAAAAACGGTGAGTACAAATATTGCTGAAATCTGCATAAACCTTGATGATTTTCTTCAAACTGTGCTTTCATTTAACGGTGGCATACGTTATCTTGTTTGTGAAAGAAGATCACAGGTGCAATATTGGGTTTAAATGGGTTTTAATATTCCTTTGTTTCTGCTGAATAGCTGGGCTCTAAGAAAGGAGGGCTGGGAGCTCAAAAGGTGAGCAGCAAGAGTTTCTCAGTCCAGGAGAAGAGAGCACAGGCTGTGGATAGACTGCGAGAAGATGCAGCAGCAGAAAAAAGTGCAGAGCCAGAAGAGCCTGTGTGAGTTTCCCTACTTTCTTTCTCGCACTGCAATTATGAAACCTTCACCCAAGCTGCGTAAGATCACGTTTGAGCATAAGATTTCAGGCTGAGTCTGTGGAGTGTCTGTTCAGATTGTGGATTGTACAGTTAAGCACTCATGAGCTTGTTGAACCATTTATTCGCACATCTGCCTTAATAAGCAGACAGCTGGGAAGGAGCACAACCACGCTGAATGGGAGACTAAGGGGGCTTACCAGTATGCTCACTCATCTAGGATACCATTTGTCATTACCATTCCATTAATAAGTGGTACATGATCTATTGTGTGTTCTGAAACAACCAGCAAAGTTGCCTCATATGTTAACTTGCGCTGTACAGGAGTTACTAAAGTTCACTCTTTCCCTACATGGCTTGGAGAGTGTGTTATTTTGCCCACATGCTTAGAATTTTTTTTTTTTTATAAATTCCCCCACACACATATTCCTCAATCGGGGACTTTTACTTTAAAATAGTTTCTTTTTAACATGTCTGCGTGTCCAAGCAGCAGACTTTGTGTAATTTAACATAGCGTGTTTAACATTGTTTAATGTGAAGATAATGTGTCAGAGATGCAGTGTTTTGGTTGTCTGAGATAAAATAAGAATAATACAGAAGTAAAGTAATGCTAACACTACTACTAATAATAATAAGTTATTAAGGCGGGGAGGATCCTTATCTATGAGGAAACCAAACAGGGAAACATGCAGACCAGTGAAAACAGGAGTGTTGTGTTGTCTGGTTAGTCAACACCAGAGTATGTGAGGAGTGAAGAATGGGGGGGAGGGGGGGTCTCAGGTGTGGCCAAGGCTTAGGTATGGATTTTTACATTTTTTTAATGTTGATGTTCTCTGTTCTTTAAACATTCCTCCATTATATTTGTCTTATGCTGTGAACTAAAAACACATCAATTTGAAAGTATAATTTTTTTCTTAGGGTGGCCTCTCTGAGGCTGACCTATCAGGATCTCGAGTTACAGAGGAAGAGAGATGAGCAGAAGCTACAGGGCTTAGAGGGGAAGAAGAAGGAGCAGGCTGAGAGGCTGGGCATGGGCCTGGCCAACAGGAGGTGAGTGCTTTTACTTTCGATTTGTTTAATGTGCTGCTCACAACTGCATTGGTTTTGCATCTAGTGAGTGTAGACATGCAAAACTGCTCTGAAGAAAGATTAAGTGAATTCCTAATTCCCTTTTCTTGCCACTTCATTTTCATAGACAGACCAGCTGGACTGGGATGTGAATGCTTATTAAAATCTTAACTAAATTTAAATATCTTATAAACAAAGAAAATCAAGCAGATCCTGTCTTCCATCACAGGCCTGTTAAAGGAGTGTTTTAGTAATCATACACAGTGTTTGCATAATTTAAGGTGAGAAACTGCACAGAAGATGCTGCTAAGGAAAAAATCTTTTGGGATAAAAAAAAAAAAAGGTTTTATGTAATCTCAAAGGTCTCAATGCTTCACAGATAAACCAAGAAAGGTTTAGCATCTAAATTTTACATCTTTACTCTAATGATGGAGCTGAGAGGCTAATAAATGGTTTTTAAAAAAAAAAACTACAGCAGTTTAACTTCTCAGCCCACTCCACCTACCTAGCTTTCCAAGAGCTAGATGCTGTCCAGATAAAGTTCTGTTTTCACAGAAAAAGCTTAGACCATTGACATCTAGTGTCATGCAACATTAGACTTGTATGTCCAGTGCTAAACTGAAGCGCAATATGGACACCAAACATGTCTTGACTTATTGACTACATCAGGGGATACCTGGAAAAGCTCTGAATTATTTAGAACCGTTCAGACTATCTCAGACTGAACACTGTCGCAGCAAGTTTTCACTCAGAACACTGATTGTTTTGTCTCATGTACACAGGGATAGTTAATCCTTCTGGTTATCTATATGTGTGTTTTTTTTTTTTTCTTCCCCCACTTCCAGTGGAGTTTCTCACTCGGTCCTGACAGACATGCAGACCATTCAGCAGGAGACGCCCACCTTAGCCCAGGGCTCCTCTCGCCCCAGGAAGTACAGTGAGGATGAGGAAGAAGATGGATTTTTGTCAGTCAGGTGAAATCTGCTTTGGCCTACTATAGCTCACACCTAAAGTGGTCATTTTAAACTGTGAGGCAAGTTCTGAGGCTGTGGAGGTTTATTTTCTACGCACCACTGGACCATTCAATCCACAGATCTAATTGCTGAGGGGTTTGTGTTCTTCACTGCTGTTTATAGAATGTGTAGCCTTCCATGTAAGTGAATAATTGGATCACAGAGCTGCAAGGCTAGAGATAAGGATTAAAAATGTGCTTTTTTGGGCTGTATTGTGGTTTCCTGTCCTGCAGGAGGTCCTCCAGGTTTACAGACGACACATCCCAGTCTTCAGATCCTTTCTTCTCACAGTGGGGTGACTTAAAGAAGAAAGAACAGAAGAAACGAGAGCCTGACTTTTACTTGAACTCCACAATGTCTTCATTTGAAGAGAGGTAAGCTTGTTTTTAAATATTGCCAATCTGTTCGGTAAAAATCATTTTATACAGTTTTACACGAGACCAATTTTAGACCAATAGCAGTCAGTCAAGGTATGTGCTGTTCAATCTTTGCTCATTTCACTTACCACTGAAGCTAAAAGGCTAACCTAAATAAAAAAACAAAAAAGCAATCAGTATTTATTAAAAAAATTCCTTCAAACGTTTCACTCTTAATCAGGTCAAACTGTATCCCGATTCTGATTTAGAACTGATTGAGAATTATTTTGATTAAGAACTATTCTATGTCTTAAACCAGCACGTCTGCATCAACTTTCTTAAATGCTGTTATGAAGTGTGGATTGGGAATCGTCTATAAATGAATTACATGTTTTGTACAACATAACCACTCTTACTATGAAGAATTAAAATGCTCTTAATAAAGTCTCGGTCTATTCTTTAGAAATATAAAGAATAAAAAACCTTATGATTCCTCTCGCTCTTGCAGTTCTCACCTTTCTAACCACAGGAGCACATCGAGGCGGAAACCAGATCCAGGGACTGTGGCGGCCTCTGATGATGCTCAGAAGAAGTTTGGTGATGCAAAAGCCATCTCTTCTGATATGTTTTTTGGTAAACAGGATGACTCTGAGGTAACTCTCTGTAAAACCCCAACAAGATGTCGGAACTGTAAACATTTTTCCAGTTATCAATAATATTGAACACTTTTGAACTCTAGCCATGTTTCAGTTGGTGTTTAATGTTGCACAGTACTTAGAAATCTTTTACAGTGTTCTGAAACCATGTTTTGTTCTGATATAAATTCAGTAGAAATAAGATAAATAAGAGAATTTTAAATTTAAAAATGGCTTATGTCTAATAATGGGATAAATCCCTCTCCTGTTTTTGGGCAGTACGAGGCAAGGTCCCGACTGGAACGCTTCTCCAGCAGTTCAGCCATTAGCTCGGCAGATCTGTTTGATGAGCAGAAGAAGCAGACGAGTAAGTACTTAAAGAACTGTTTATAGTTCTAGCTGGACACAACAAACAGAAACCCATCAGCCCAAAGATTTTCTATTTCAGAAAATTTTACCATCTGTTAAGGTACAGACAGGATTTTTTAAATTCCTTGTATAGCTTTAAGCTCTGAAAGTAAGAAGGTTACATACTAGGGAAACTTGATTTAATGACTTCAAAGTCTCTGATTACTGAAGTGAAAGTGACTATTTGTCATTGTGGAATACAGCACAGCATCCAGTGACCCTCAATGAAACGCAGCCCTTTAACCCATACACACGTGTGCAACAGGGGCAGCTATTGAAAGCTCCTGGGGAGCAGTGATGGGATACCTCAGTGATGGGGTACCTCAGAACAACCTACTGGTCTGGGATTCAAATCCACAGCCTTCTGATCCTGGGGCCTAACTGCCTAACCGCTAGGCCACTGAAACTGATTCCTGAAGAGCCTAAACAGATCTGCAGCTTTTGGCTACTCGCAGTGAACCTCAACACAGAGCTGAAAGCTTTAAAGGAAAGATTTGTCCTCATACCTCAAATGTAGTCAGTCAGTCAAGACATTTTTAAGCTTCAGTTACTCTGAAGTTTAATCTGTACCTTTTACACCCAGGTTACAGGGTTTGTGTGTCTAACAAGAAATGCAAAGTTCTTGCCATAGGGTCTGCCTTTAACAGCATGCCAAACATGGCACAGTTCTGAATCAACTCTGGACACCAAACATGTCTTCGATCTTTTTGTTTGGGCTTAGTAGGGCATAAAAAACTGGATTGGATTTCTAGCCAAACCATTGCATAAACATCAGTGCCTAGAGTGGTGCCACAATCCTTGTTCAGACCAGTATCTCAAATCTGATTTTTCAGCATAACTGAATTAAGAAGGAAGTCTGAACAGCAAAAAAGAACTAAAATTTTTTTCCCCTTCCAATTCAAGCCACATTCAGAGGTGCTTTCAAATTTCATGTTTTTTCCTTATTTTTTGACGTCAGGATGTGCAAGGAAAAGTCTTTGCTGCACCTCATATAGTATGGCTTAAACATGGAACATGTTTTTCTTGAACATTTTTACTTAAAATTTTTTTCTTCATGTTTTTGTTGCTACAAAGTACAATTCTTGTGAAACACACCAAGGCTGTTATTAATGAATGGAACACATCAGGATCTCCAGTTTATAAATGTGCAGAAGTTTACTCGCCCTGTGTAATCTGAAACCTACAGTCAACAGTCAAGCTTATTTGACTTTCCTTTTTGCCTCACAGGCGGTTCATACAGTCTGACCAACGTACTGCCCAGTGCTCCAGACATGACTCAGCTGAAGTTGGGCGTACGTACTGTGGCTGGAAAGTTGTCGGTCATGGCCAGTGGTGTGGTTTCATCTATTCAGGTCAGTTCCACCTCCTAAAGTGTGTCAGAATGTAATCAGATACTTCCAGTAGTGTTCCAGCATCTAGTTTAAAGCCTTTTCAGAAGAGCAGAAGCTGTTCCTGCAGCAAAAGGTGATCAAACCCCCCATAAACAGAAATGTTGTGGTTGTAATTAGTGACTAGTTTTGCTTGCCATGCGTTCAAAAGAATTTGTCTGTGTCTTCTTTTGCAGGATCGCTATAGCACATGAACACGGAGATCGTATCTAAGGAACTAACCTTCGGCATTATGAAGAGTGTATAACCATACATGTAGGTCACGATTGCATTTACAATCAGATATGATGCTTCTATGTAGCTTTATGGTGTTCTAATATTCTATTTGCTAGCTTGGTCCCAGCTCTGGAGACGGATATGTTATTAAAGCTTGAAAGGCTTTTTTCTTTGTAAATTTGCAAAAGAATCATGTTGGTCTTGTGGGCAATTTGGATTATTTGGCTTTAAGGCTGATTAATTTTTTTTGTTTGTTTGTTTATTTTCATTTTCTTCTGCCTTTGTAAATATTGAAAGATTGTTTACATCTTTCTCATGCTGTTATCTGTTGATAAGCTTAGAAAACAGACTAAAGATTTTTAGAGTGATTTAAAAAGGGCATCTTTATGGTATTCACTAGCTTTACTTTCTTAAGTGCTCTTATATGCAGTGGTCTGAAGATCACTGAAAGACCAAATTCCGTCCATTGATTTCCACCCTTTTTGTATTCTGTTGACCACTTTTGATTTGGAGAAATTCTGTAAAATTCTGAAGCACAAAGGATTCTAACCAATGCCAATTTTGCACCTATAAGAAGAAACGTTTGTTATTGAGATAAATGTCATAGATATGAGGCGTGTTTTTTTTTTTTTGTTTTTTTTATTATTATTCTTCCTTCCATTATATATATTCCTTATATAGGTATAAGGAGACCTATTTTGAATATAATTTGCTTTAAAAAGATGTCGTGCACCGTTAGATTTGCTAAACATGGTTTGGAAAATTGGAAATTGCACCTTTCTTTAGGCTGCACTAGGTGGTGGTGTTTCCAACAGCTGATTGCACCAAATGCATACTGATGCATACCAGTGATCTGTGACCAATGAACCTTTAGTATTTGTTGCTGGAGTGTGTGGAAACCTGAGCCAAACGTTCCTTTAAAGATTCTATGCCTTACTGGTCAGATTATGACTCCATTGAGATTTTGCCAACTCTTTTGTTTAAAGTGATTCAGCCATTCATTTTCCAAGATGGGCAGCTTTCACTTGACAAGTCGCTCGACTTGATTTTATGCACTACAGACTCTGATTCGAACGGACAGATGCCGATTTGATTTCATTGTCAGCTGTATAAAAATAAATAAATAAATAAATAAATAATGTGCACTCTCTGATGAGTATATTGAAAGTGCTTAAGTGCACTGAATGCTGTGTGGGAACCAAACCAGTAGTTTCTTCTAAGAAGAAAGATTCACAATATACAGAGATCACAATGCATTAACACTTCTAAACCGTTTGCTTTATGTTCTGTTTAGTAGACTGCTGGTGTGCTGCATAGCCCCTGAATGAAGCTGAAAAATGGCATTTGCACTATATGGGAAATGTTTGTAGTGTAAGAACTGGGGATTGTAATGGGATTAATGGGGTTATTAAGTTATAACGGGAACATGTAAAAAATTTGTGCTGAGAAAACATGAAGACCTTCTGTCCATTTATTTTGTGTTGGCAACAGGGAAAGGTACTATGAACTTTAGGTGTAAACCTGTCCTGCATGTGTTTTTTTTTTGTTTGTTTGTTTGTTTGTTTTTTTTGTTGTTTTTTTAGGAGCTAAGAAGCTCCAAAATGCTAAACTTTAAAAGATAAATAAAAGCTTCAATACTTCTTTTATGTTTTCCTGTCATACTCATGTTTGGGGTGTGTGTGTGCCTAGTATTCTGAATTTACTATAATATCCTTACATGAAGTTCAAAAATCAGGTTTCTGTTTTAAATATTTTCCAAATATTAAGTAGTTGAATGACTTGACTCCAGGTATTTGTAAAGCTGGTGTTACTGTGTTGGTAATTTCAGTCCTTAATTTTAAGCAGGGTGTGCTTTTACTAAAATCTAGAAATCCATATTTTTCTAACCCTGTGTGTGGTTGTGGACGTCTGTTCTAATTGGCTGAATTACTCCTTATAATTTAAATATTCTGGGCTGAGCTACTATAGATTGCGATTTTGATTACAATAACTATTGTGTGTTTAGACATATGAAGTGGGTATGAATACATTATTTTTATAATATGAAATTAATAAGTTGATTGTGCTGTCACAATTTACCTTCTGCATTTAACCAATCCAAACACACACACACACACACACACACACACACACACACACACACACATATATAATGTATGTACAGTGCATCTGGAAAGTATTCACAGCACTCTTTTTCCACATTTTACTGTTAGTCTTATTCCAAAATGGATTTTTTTTTTTTAAACCCTAATATTCTATGCACAATACCCCATAATGAGGATGAAAACTGTTTGCTGGAAACTTTTGCAAATATATTAAAGATAAAACATGTACATAAGTATTTCTTTGCCATGACATTCAAAAGTGAGCTCAGGTGTTTCCTGTTTCCATTGATCTTTCATCAGATGTTTCTCCAACCTGAGTCCACCTGCGCTAAATTTAGTTGTCATGATTTAGAAAGGAACACATCTTTCTATATAAGGTCCCAGAGTTGACAGTGCATGTCTGAGCACAAACCAGGGCATGAAGTCTAAGGAATTCTATGGGGTGGTGGTGGTCTAGTGGTAGGGTACTTGCCTATGGATCTATGGTTCAAGAAGTCCCAGGTTCGTATCCCACCTCTGGCACTACCACCACTGGGTCCCTGAGCAAGACCCTTAACCCTGAATTGCTCCAGGGGGACTGTCCCTGTAATTATGACATGAAAGTCGCTCTGGATAAGAGCGTCTGCTAAATCCCGCAAATGTAAAGGTAAATGAATTCTAGACCTACAGAAAAACTGCTGCAGCATTGAGCACAATGAGCACAATGAGCACAATGCAACCCTGATCAGTCGTAAATGGAAGAAGTTTGGAACCACCAAGAATGAAGACTGAACTCTTTGGGCAGAACGCCAAGTGTCTGGAGGAAAGCACTGCTCATCACCTTACAGTAAAGCATGGAGTCTGTTCTACAGTCTGTTCTGCAGCGGAGTCCGTTCTACAGTCTGTTCTGCAGTGGAGTCTGTTCGGGAAGGGAGTCTGTTCGGTAGGGGAGTCTGTTCTGGAAGGGAGTCTGTTCGGTAAGGGAATCTGTTATATAGGGGAGTCTGTTATATAGGGAAGTCTGTTCTGTAAGGGAGTCTGTTCGGTAAGGGAGTGTTATATAGGGGAGTCTGTTCGGTAGGGGAGTCTGTTCGGTAAGGGAGTCTGTTCGGTAAGGGAGTCTGTTTGGTAGGGGAGTCAGTTCTATAGGGGAGTCTGTTCGGTAAGGGAGTCTGTTCGGTAAGGGAGTCTGTTATATAAGGGAGTCTGTTCTGTAAGGGAGTCTGTTTGGTAGGGGAGTCTGTTTGGTAGGGGAGTCTGTTCGGTAGGGGAGTCTGTTCGGTAAGGGAGTCTGTTCTGTAAGGGAGTCTGTTTGGTGGGGGAGTCAGTTCTATAGGGGAGTCTGTTCGGTAAGGGAGTCTGTTATATAGGGGAGTCTGTTCTGTAAGGGAGTCTGTTATATAAGGGAGTCTGTTCTGTAAGGGAGTCTGTTTGGTAGGGGAGTCAGTTCCATAGGGGTGTCTGTTCTGTAAGGGAGTCTGTTCGGTTGGGGAGTCTGTGCGGTAAGGGAGTCTGTTCGGTAGGGGAGTCTGTTTGGTAAGGGAGTCTGTTATATAGGGGAGTCTGTTCGGTAAGGGAGTCTTATATAGGGGAGTCTGTTCTGCAGGGGAGTCTGTTATATAGGGGTGTCTGTTCGGTAAGGGAGTCTGCTATATAGGGGAGTCTGTTCTGTAAGGGAGTCTGTTCGGTAGGGGAGTCTGTTCTTTAAGGGAGTCTGTTATATAGGGGAGTCTGTTCAGTAAGGAAGTCTGTTATATAGGGGAGTCTGTTCTGCAGGGGAGTCTGTTCTGCAGGGGAGTCTGTTTGGTAGGGGAGTCTGTTCTTTAGCGGAGTCTGTTCGGTAAGGGAGTCTGTTCTTTAAGGGAGTCTGTTCTGTAAGGGAGTCTGTTCTGTAAGGGAGTCTGTTCTGTAAGGGAGTCTGTTAAATAGGGGAGTCTGTTCTGTAAGGGAGTCTGTTAAATAGGGGAGTCTGTTATATAGAGGAGTCTGTTCTGTAAGGGAGTCTGTTATATAGAGGAGTCTGTTAAATAGGGGAGTCTGTTAAATAGGGGAGTCTGTTCTGTATGGGAGTCTGTTAAATAGGGGAGTCTGTATTGTAAGGGAGTCTGTTAAATAGGGGAGTCTGTATTGTAAGGGAGTCTGTTATATAGAGGAGTCTGTTCTGTAAGGGAGTCTGTTATATAGAGGAGTCTGTTCTGTAAGGGAGTGTTATATAGAGGAGTCTGTTCTGTAAGGGAGTCTGTTATATAGGGGAGTCTGTTCTGTAAGGGAGTCTGTTACATAGAGGAGTCTGTTATATAGAGTAATCTGTTCTGTAAGGGAGTCTGTTATATAGGGGAGTCTGTTATATAGAGGAGTCTGTTATATAGAGGAGTCTGTTATATAGAGGAGTCTGTTATATAGGGGAGTCTGTTCTGTAAGGGAGTCTGTTATAGAGAGGAGTCTGTTCTGTAAGGGAGTCTGTTCTGAGGGAGAGGGCGCTGCTGGCGACGTGGCGTTTCTCTCAGACTAAACCTCCTGAGGAATCTCACAGATCGGCTATGATCATCGCGCAGAGAAACAACAGTCGTTTCGTCTCTCGGTTTGGAACAGCGAGTCTCTGACCGCCCCTTTATGAAGGAAGAGTGAGTTCTTTAGACGCTCTTCAGGATTAGCTCTTACTCGCAGCCCCGATTTTCTCCAAACCGATCGAGAACAAAATGCCGAGCAGTGAAGTGAAGCACAGAAAGGGGAGAACGAGCGGCGCACAGCAGGGAGAAACTAACCACACAGACAGAGACGGAGCGGGTCCGTCCGCGGGGAAGGACGGCAGTGCTGGGACCGGGACCGCCACCGGGACCGGGACACTGTGTTTCCTGAGGACCGCGGTGAGCGTCGTCTCTCTGAGTGTCTGCTTCGGCCTCGGGTGGTGAGTCTGATCTGAGCACACTTACTACAACTAAACCAAGCCTAACTGATCAGACCGACTAAACTAAGATTTACTCCATAATCCGGTGAAAGTATCGATACTTCCTTAAAAAAACAAACAAACAAACAAACAAAAGAACAGGAGACACAACTAGAAGTTTTTTGCCTTTAACCATTTTTCTCCTGAAATCATCTTTAACAAATAAACAGAGTGTGTGTGTGTGTGTGTGTGTGTGTGTGTGTGTGTGTGTGTGTGTGTACTCAAGAGGAGTGAATGTGTGTCACTGTGAATACACAGTACAGTAACCTACTGGTCCGGGACTCAAACCCACATCCTTTTGACTGGGCCGGTCCCGTCCTTAATCACCGATCAAATCAGGTTTAACTGGAGTATTAGTAACTGAGTAAATGGAAGTGGATACTACTGAAACCAATTTCATTTGACTTTTCTTTTCATTTTTTTTCAGGATTGTTCTTCAACAGAATGCAAGGTTCAATGATATGGAAACAAAATACAGACATTTGCATGAAACGGCAGCGAATCTCCTGGTGATGGAGGAAAAACTGGGTGCAGTTTCAAAAAAGGTGAGTGTTTTAAAATGTGTTTAAAGCCCCAGGGAACAAATCAGTTCTCTTCCCCAGTAAACTCCTCTTGAGTTTGGGCACACAAGGCACATGTGCAAAGTATGACCTGTGAATTTGCCCAGATTATCCCATTTAATGTGATATCACGTGCAGTGGAGATGCTTAATTTGCCAAAAGGTGTGTGTGTGTGTGTGTGTGTGTGTGTGTGTGTGTGTGTGTGTGTGTGTTTCACCCTGTGAGAGCTGGGAGGGACTCCAGCAATGCCCCCAGCCATAATCAGTACAAGCAGCTATGAAAAAGAGTGAGAGTAAAGTGAACTGCACCTTCCTAATCTTGGGTCAAACGAGCAAACAGCAAACCTCTCAGCAATCACAAGAGCATTGTGGGTGTTCTTCCCACACAGCTTAAACAAAACTGGAAACTATCTCATTTGTCTGCCTGTAATTTGTTTAACTTTAAGGCATCACCTTAAAGAAAAATGTTATGCTTTGACTCATAGAAGCAGTGGGGCTCATTCTTGTCCTTATGAAGCACAGCGCAGCACACAGTGAACCACAACAAAACGCAACCTCTGCATTTACCCCTTACACACATGTGCAGCAAGGGGCAGCTATTGTAAGCCCCCAGGGAGCAGTGATGGGGACAGGACCTTGCTTAAGGGTAACTCAGGGCAACCCTGTCTGGGATTCGAACCCATGACCTTCTGATCCTGGGCAATAGTCTCTAAACCAGGGCTCACCAACGTAGTGCCCACGGGGACCAGGATGCCCCCACGGACCACATGAGTCATCCGCGGGCCTGTTCTAAAAATAGAACAACTCACCAGTGAGCAGCGTCTAAAATTTTATTTTATCCGGTTGCTATTCTTCTATAATCACATTTGCATTTATATAGATTTGATTATGTCAATATCTATAAAAAAAAGCATTTAATATATGTTTATTATAGAGATAAGTTGTAGATAGTTTAGGTAACTGGTAGCCCTTCGTATGGCTCAGGTTGGTGACCTGCCCTAAACACTAGGCCACCGCTTCCCTGTATTGTAACTGTATATAATAAATAAATGACAACTTGTTTTCCTCTGTTCCAATTTGATCAACATACCTGAACAAAGCCATCAGAAACACTGAATATATCACCCTGTGCTCAGAGTGATAGAATTTAACGTCACATCTAGGCCGAAATATCTTAAGTCTTACACAGATTTTCTAGCACCACTTTATTAGCTAGTGACAAATATGTTCTCTGATGCCAGGGATAATGTTTTACTATGCTTTTGCAATAATGTTTAAAGAGTTTTTACCATTACCAACATCCCATGACAAAAACCTGTTTAGTTCATCATCTTTGCAGACATTTTAACCCCTGGTTCTAACTCACCACGATTAAGACAGTTGTGAATTTCCACTGCAGTCCATTAGAATTATATAGAAATCTTAAATATTGGTGGAATCCCACGATATTCTTAGGTAACTGTCTGAAGGTTATAATGTTTAGGGTTATTATACTGCACAAAACAGTGGTATGAACAAAGCTGTGTGAATATTACAGACACAGCAGAACCACTGCGAAAACACCTTCTTTTCTGTTATGGGTACAGCTGGATGCCTCCCAAGAACATCTGAAGGGAGCTCTTTCCTCCATCACCTTGGCAACCAGGTTGGAACACGACATCACTTCTCTAAATGCTGTCATTACAGCGATGCAGGAAGACCAGGACACATCTTCCCATCAACTTCAGAGGGTGAACCAGCGTTTCTTGAATGTGACCGAGTCTTGGCAGAGTGGGTTGGGGGTAGTCACAGAGGAGCTGGCTACTCTAAGGTCTGAGTCCCGCTCGATTCATAGTCGTGTGACGGACCTAGTGAATGACGCAGAGGGTCGTCTGCGTGCTCTTGCTGATCGTCTTGAGGAGCTTGAAGACAGCACAAGGAGAAACGCCCGTCTGCTGGAACGCACAGAGGAGGAGGATGCTCAGCAAGTCCAGAAACATTTGGACTGGAATACTGAACAGGTTGGCAGGCTTCAGGAACATCTGAAGCAACTATCCAGAAAGGATCTAAAATTTCAGGATAAGCTGGAAGAGATAGAGCCCAGGGCTCAAGAGTGTGAAGCCCAGCTGTCCACTGTAGAGGACGCTGTGAGGTCCATTCTGAGGTTAGGAGCTGACCTGAGCAGTACAGAAAGGAGACTAGAGGAGCTGACCTTGCAGGTGCTGGGAACAGAGGACAGCATGCTCAAAGCCCTGGCAGAAATCCTGGAGCTCAGGCAGGCCCTTGACAACTTGCAGGTTGATAACAGTGTGATTAGGGTGAGCAACGAACTTGGAGCCATGCTGGACACTATGAAGGAGTTTAACCACCTACCGACTGAGCAGGATCTGCATACTGAAGGAGTGAAAGCTGAACTAGAAAAAGACTTTGAAAAATATTACCTAGCTGATTTACATATTGAAAATGCTGAGCAATTAACCAAAGCTTTAAAGGACATGGAAAAAAATGTTTTTATGGAATCAGTGCTTGTGCACAGTGATGGTCAGAATACAGAACCTGAGGAGGATCCCTTGACGAAGCTAAAAGACTTGCTATGAACTTTTTTCTATTCTTACAGTTCCTGATGATGTTAGTATTAGTTAGTGTTGTTAGAGACATATATTTATAAAATTTTGTTTTTCTGTTTTTCTTTTAAAAAAATGGCTGCTAAGCTGCAGACCCGTTTGCTGCACTGTTTCATGACACTTTTCTTGTCAAACAACAGGAACCTTTTCAGCAGTTTGTACAAAAGTAGTTCCTTTATAGGAGCAGACCAAAAGTGCGATCCTTAATGAACTTTGGGCACCCATGAGTCTGAAGGGCTGGCTGCCCTTCTCTTGGCACCTCTTTTTGGTAGTCAGTAAATGTGCAAATCTACCCCAATAGAGCTGCTTTTTGGAGATGCTCTGACTTCTGACAATCACAATCATTCAGATTTTTTTGCTTGCAAAGTTTTCCTGCTTCACATGCATCAACTATTAATTTCCTGCCTAATATCCTCCAGCCTTTGAAAAGTGCCATTGTAGCAAGATAAGTGTTATTAATATTTCATTTTCTTTATATTTGTATATCTGTTCAATGTATAGTATAGAGTGGCAACATCAATACAGGCTCCTTGACGGGGAACCCTGTTATATTTTTGGGTTGCATCTGCCAGATTGTCATTCAAAACCTGAACAAGACACTTAATCTTTCACTTTTTTATACCTGTGTGGACATTTTGTTCTTGAATCTGTAAAGAAAAATTTATAAGGGCCCTAATGTTTATTAGACCACAGTTTTCTAATAAAAAATGTAACATTCCAAATGTGCAAGTATTTCATTTTGAGATCATCTAATTAAAATGAGCGAAATCTTCATGAGAACACAGAGTAAGACGATAAAGGATATTTCCTGACAAATCTAGGAGACCGTAATAATGTTTTCAGTGTCACCCTGCACAGCTTGTACTTTTGTATATTTGTGCACTTTATGCACATCTGTGAGTGTGATGCCGAGTAGTAGTACATAGGAATGCTTAATATGTATAATACAAATGACAAAACAATATTCATAGATAGGAGAAAATGTAAGTTTCCAAATCCTAGGGAACATGCAAAGGGTTTTCACTCTTAGTCTTAAGTATTCTACGGATAGAGGTGTCTCATGGAAAAACCGAAAACTCTGCACTGCTTGAAATTTTAAGGATAAATTAACTTCATTTTGGCATGTAACAATGTATAAATTCAGCAATGGACAGCTGTTTATTTCCATTTAGAAAATTATCTAATAATTTTTTTATTAAGGTCTTTCAGGTTCATGATAGTGTTCCCTTGCAAAATCTTAATGTGGTTAGCTAACTATAAAGATTAGACTTGGCACCTGTTTTCATCAACAAATTCCAGCTTTCTACCGGTTGGCTTTATAATGTTCAAAAAAAGGAACTACCTGACCAAGTGCAATGTAATTACCTTTAGAGTTTCACTACCAGCCAACCTCCCTACAAAAAAAAACAAAACAAAAAACAAACTAATCTTAGAAAGATGGGCATGGATGAGCAGGAAGGGTGTGGTTGAACCAGATATAAATCTCTAGAACAAGCATTGGTGAACAATGTTCTAGAATAACATGAACCAGGGAGACCATTCTAGATCATATAATGTTATAGACTGAGAATATTTTGGAATAGTTTGGATAAATAAATATTCTGGAACAGTATGAATCTGAGAGAACATACAAGGGAATCCCAACAATTGTACAGAAATATTCCATACTCCAGCACTGGGCTGCTGCTTGTTTGATGGTGCCTAATTTTCAGTGAAGCATAATGTGAGCATTCATGCGAGAGAGGAATGTCTAAATGGCTTCTGGAATTGTCACGAACCTACAGGAGTGCAACACTCACTCACTGTCTGTGTCTTCTCTCCTGCTGTAGTGTGAGGATGTTCAGGTTCAACTGGAAAGCGAAGAGCTGAAATCACATTTGACCCATTTGAGCAGGCTGGAGCAAGAGGTGTCCAGACTGAGGGAGTGGTCGTCTGGCCTGACTGATCGACGGCAGCAGACGCAGGAGAAACTGGCTACTCTTCTGCAGGCTGTGGAACGTATCGAGAATCGCACCACCACTATCTCCAGTGACTTGATGGCAAAAGTGGCCTCGGTGCGGACAGACGTGAGACGCATGGGGGGCCTGGAGGGTGAGGTGGATGTTCTGCTCACCAAGACCGGCCAGCTGGAAGAAAGGGTGGCTCAGGCTGAGAAACACATGGTCAAACGCGTAGGTGAAGTATTAGCGACTAGCATCGACCGCATTTCTGGTCTGAAAAGCTCTGCAGAGAAGAATAGTCAAAACTTAGAGCAAATTCATAAACGTCTTCCAGAGCTCTCTGCTACCGACAAAAAGCTTTCTGAGCGCATACAGGCACTGGAGAGCACCAGAGCCAAGCTGGTCAGGACAGTGACCTTTGCAAGTGACCTGAAGCCTAAAGTTTTTACAATCAAGCGTGATTTTGCCATGCTGGAGCCACAGCTGGCTGACCTATCCCTCAGGATTGGCCTTTTGGCCGAGGACATAATGAAAAATGGGGTAGACCTAGTACAGATGAAAGAGACTTTATCCAACCTCATGACTGAACGGGGAGACCTTCAACAAACTCAGGAGAAGCTTGCTGTTAAATCAGAGTCCAGTGACTCGTTGCACCAAACAGACATCAGCAAAATACAAAATCAGACGGACTGACTCAAACCATAAGCTTGGCTGTTTAGATTTACATTAGTTCCCTAATTTAATTCAGATATTTAGTTTATATCAAACTGGATCGTAAGGGCCCACGCTTCAATTTCTCATTCTCATAACTGTGTAGTAGTTACTGAACAGTAAGCCATAGGATTAATAACTAAATAACAAATCTAATGTTTAATATGTTGAATAAGAAAGCTTGGAACTGTGAGTTATTTTGTTACTTTGGGTCTCTTTCCATAGATGATTTAAATGATTTCAGAATTAGGAAAATATTTTCATGAACTTTGGGCCAGATATGCATTTATTTTTTAATACAATTAAAGCATAATGTATTTCCCAGTCCAAACCATCCATGATGGTGAACGATATCTGACAGTCTAAAGTGATATATGATGTTGGGCGATGGCGCATTATTTCTGAAATGAATGAAAAAGATGAAATGAAAATAACACATTATTTCTGAAGGCAGCTTTAATGCACATAAACCTTTTCTAACCATCATTACACAACAAAAGAAGAGGAAGACTGTGTTAGTAAAATGTAGCTAAAGAACAAAAATGAATAAAGAATAAAAAAACAGAGTTGGGAAAATCGTGAATGGACCTTCTTTCTTTCTATGAAATGGTGTGTGTTCAGGGTTTGAGATGCTGGGCTTAGTGTTGTGACTACAAGAATGGTTAATCTGCAATCTTGCAGACTACACAACACACCCCCTGAGGTTCCTTGCTTAGTATCAGGATGCTTTTTAACAGACTTGCTGCAAGAAAATCCTATAAACTGGTATTTTAACTGTATTTTGGCTGATAATTAAGATAATAACAGCACTGACACAGTTGGAATCCAACGCTCTATTATAAGTTCAGTTATTGAGCCTACAGCACTTCAGGCCCACCCGTTCACACTGCAGTCTTAAAGAATGTTTCAGTCTGGGCTGCTTGAATGAATGAGACACATTAAAGCCCAACCTGTTTCTGAATTCATTCTTTTGGATAAACAGTCAGAAAACGCATTTTGGATGAAGAAAACTGTATGAATACCATAAGAGGACCTCAAGAAAAGGTAATCAAACGCATGTAAAATGTAGGCTATGTGCCCTTTAAAAATGTCCCAAAGACAGACGCATCGAATTAATTAACAGAGTTAACTTGATCTTATTTTTAAATCATTGGAACCAGACCTGGGTGTGTTTGTGAGCATGGCCAGTGGGGTTTGACTGAACAGTAAAAGCTCAAACTGTTTACCTTTGTTCCAAACTGTGACTTCCATTTGCTGTGAGATGTAGGAGAAGGAGGAAATGGAGGAGTCTGGTATTTTACAATCTAATGCTCTCCCCATTCCCATCCCCCAGCAGCCAGTCATCACATGTCATTGACATGTGTTCAGGTATTACCAGTGACGGGTAAGTCACAGTGCTTTTGGTCTAACATGAAAAGCCTGGACCTGAAAATGCCACACATTGTTCTGTGAGTTTGGAAAAGTAAGTTCACCAAGAGCTGGTCATTCTTAAATTCATCATTAGAACTGCAGATGATTGTGTATAAGATGCGCACTCTTGACATTGTGGACAATGGCATTTTATAAGACATTCAAAAAGTATGAATTTGACCACAATTCCTTGTATATAGTACATTATAGATAAGATGATGTACTGTTTACAGAAGAGATATGTGGACTGAAAATTATACACAACATTTAAATTGTTACATTTTAAATATTTTATTGGAAAAAAAAAAAACAAATGACAACTCTCAGTTGCAGTTAGGTTTTGGAAGACATCTTCAAGAACATTAAAAAATCCCAATAGGCAGGAAACTACAGTGCAGAAGGTGTATTTTTCAGATTCACAGTCCACTCTCCTTTTGCCTACAGCTTATCCCTGTTCTTTCTAATGGATGACCCTACTGGTCCCCCTCTTCTACCACCTCTTCCTCAAATGGTTGCTCCTCAACTTCCTCTTCTACTGCTGCATCTTCCCCATCTGTCTCCACTATTTCTGGTTCATCTTCAGTGGTCTCCACTGCTGTTGTTTCTTCCTCAAGTACCTCTTCATTTGCTGCCTCTTCATGTTCACCAGCATTCTCTAATTCCTCCTCTCCTTGGCTTTCAAATTGCTCAGTTTGTAACACTGGCTCTTCAAATATCATGTCATCTAAATCAAACCTGGTATAGGTGTTGTCCAAAGCAGCTATACTGGTCTGGAGTTCACCCATGCTGCTCCTCAGCACCTCCAGCTCTTCCTTCAGCTCCTTGCTGACCTTGTTGTTTTGCTTGCTCTGGGCAGCAAGAAAACTATCATGAATGTCATACTTGGCAAGAAGTGCCTCAAATTTTTCTGCTTGCTCTGTGCTAGAAGAAGCCACTGCTTCTGCGCTATCTTCTACAGATTTCAACCTGACCTCCAGATCATCTCCCCTCTTCTCAGCCTTGACTAGTTCTTCTCTTAGCTCTTTCTCCAGACTCTGGAGGGCCTCACTGGTTTGGTGCTGCCTGTCCTGCAGGCTTTGGGCATGATCTGCCATGGACTGTACACGGACTTGTGTTGCAGTCATTTCCTGCCTTAACAATCCAGCAGTGCTTTGCACTAGAGACCTCACTGACTCAATCTCCACAGACAAAGATGCCACTTCCTTGTTCCGAGTCTGTAGCTCTCCTCCCACTGATGCAATCTGTTCCCTAAGAACACCCATGTTACCCTCAGCAACCTCATTGGCGGTGTGGAGCTGAGCTACAGTGGTGGTAATGGATGTGAGCTCATGTTTGAGAAGACCTGGGTCATTGTGTTCCTCCAGCCGAGCTTTAAGTTCACTGAGCTGAGCTTGGGCTTCACCCTGAGCTCCGGCAAACTCTGCCACACTGTCTGCAATAGAGCGGCTCAGCTCGGCCAAACGATCCTCCAAGGTGCGCTCCAGCGAGGAAAAATCATTCTCCCTCGCCTCCTTCACTTCCCGGATTCCATCTGAAAGGTCGCGGAGGATTTCGTTCTGAAGCTTCTGAAGTACTTCCTCAACACGACGGGTCTCAGCCTCTCCCTTCCGCACGGCCCGGTTTGTGCCTTCCAGGTCAACCTGAGCGCGGCCCACTGCGGTCTCCAAACCATCCAGAGACGACTTCATTGCGTTCATCTAGAAAAGCAGGATCATTTACATCACCTTTAACACATATATATATATCAGCATTGTAATAAATCAGATCCCTTTACACCCAAACAAAGGTGGGTGAGGGACTGCATTTACCAGGCATCATATCACTTTACATAGGCTACATACCCCTCATTATAGAAGATAACAGAATCAGTGGCAAAATATTGTTGATGTGGCACTGAAAAGCACAAGTGAGACCTCTTATCCAGTATGGGGTCAGTAATTATTAAAAAAGTGAGTTCTTGATATGTGGGCCTGAGACTAAAGTAAATGAAAATGGTCCTTGTTGATAAGTCATCAGGCGATAAAGGGGGAGGGGGTGTTTTGTAGTCCAGTGTTAACTGAGACATTTCCATGGACCGGAAAAAATGGATCACAGACCAAACATTTTGTGGGGTTCAAAATCACTTACTATAAAAAGAGAGCCCAGGTCTTGGCATGCAGGCCTAAGACTAATGCACATTAAAATGGTCTTTGCTGCCAAGTCATCAGCCAGTAAGGGCAGTGGGGTCAGACTTGTAATCCAGTGTTAACTGAGACCTTTCCCTTGACCTGAATGAATGGATCATTGACCAAAAGTGTTGTGTTAATAAGCCAGAAGTTATTCGAAGAGAGCCCGGGTCTACAACATGTAGGCCTGAGACTAATGTCCATTAAATCTGTCAAATCATCAGGCAATAAAAAAGGAGGGCGGTTGACCTGCTTCTACACTTCCTCGGTTTAAAGTGTCTTTTCTATCGTTTTCCTCATCATGTGTGGTGTGTGTGCCCTCAGCTTCAACAGATTGCAGTAGTTGGTGAACCCCAGATGAAGGGTCCTACCTGCTGTAGTGCGTCCTCAACTTTCTGCAGCACCTCTGCGCTCTTCTGCAGCGACTCTTCATGTCTCCGGTGGACCTGGTTCACCTCCGTGAGCGCTTGCTGGACGTAAAACGACGCGAACCCCGCTCCGGCAATTAAAACTAAGTAAAAGAGTCCGGATGCGAGCGTGGCGAGTCTCCCCGAACCGGAGCCGGAGCTCGGTCCCGTTGCGGGATCCGCTCTGCTCACTCTGGGGCTCTTCTTTGCCACGTCATCGGGAGGGGTTCCAGAGCTTTTTTCGCTCGCGTTGGGGTTTTTGTTTCTGTTTTTGGCGGCCATGTCTGTCCCGGACAGTGTGAACTCGAATCTGGGCCGAGGA
This sequence comes from Hepsetus odoe, assembly GCA_017165825.1. NCBI lineage: Eukaryota > Metazoa > Chordata > Actinopteri > Characiformes > Hepsetidae > Hepsetus > Hepsetus odoe. The sequence goes on from CM029392.1 coordinate 8,003,907, forward strand.
GGCTGGAGAGACGCGCCGGAGGGCTTGGAGCGTGGCGTTTTTTTTTCACACCCGTTTTCAAACAAGGCCCCGCCTTCCTGTGCGTTCATTGACTATTCCTGCCGCAACATGGGACTGTTGACCAATCATGGTGCAGCACGGCGCACATTTTAGCCAAACCCTTGAAGAAAGGGGCGGGGTTCTTCGGAAAACGGGTGGAATAAAAATAACGGGGCTCGTCCCGTTTAAAGTAGAAAAAAGGGGGCGTCTCTGTTTTACTAGGAACTTTAATATCTGGACTAAAACTAAAAATAGTCGAGTTTAAGGGGTTTAAATTGTGAATAAACTGAAATATTTCTCCCACTATAAATGGGAATTATATTCAGACTAGTTAAACTGCATCGTAAACCCGAGTAATGAACAGAAAGATCATTTGTAACGTTTTGTCTCCTTACTTTACAGAACTGTTCTAAGCCTCTCAGACTGCAACAGTAAGAAAAGAAAGGATCTCTGCATCACCTTGTGTTTTATAAGTCATTAAAGTATGAGTTTTAACCCCGCTTTCTGCCCCAGGGCAAAAATAATGTAATACAATGTTTGAATTAACACCAGATTAAACAGACTAACACCATCCAAAACCGAAAGTGTAAAATCTCTGTTACTTAGATTCAGAGTGATCTCTCCTCTTTTCCACTTTATTCTACTCTCCTCCCCTCCATACTCCTCTCTAAACTATTCCTCTTCTCCTCTCCTCCACTCTCCTCCCCTCTCCTCCTGTCTCCTCTTTTCCCCTCCCCTCCACTCTCTTCCTGTTTCCTCTCCTCCACTCCCCTCATCTCTCTCCTCTCCTCCACTCTCCTCCACTCCCCTCCACTCTCCTCCTCTCTCCTCTCCTCCCCTCCACTCTCCTCTCTCCTCTCTCCTCCCCTCCACTCTCCTCTCTCCTCTCCTCCACCCCCTCCCCTCTCTCCTCTCTCCTCCACTCCCTCCTCCCCTCTCCACTCCACCTCCCCTCCACCTCCCTCTCCTCCTCCACCCTCTCCTCCTCCACTCCTCCTCCTCTCCTCCACTCCCTCCCCTCCTCCTCTCCACTCCACTCCCCCTCCCCTCCTCCACTCTCCTCCTCTCCCTCTCTCCACTCCTCTCCTCCTCCACTCCCCTCCACTCTCCTCCTCTCTCCTCTCCTCCCCTCCCCTCTCCTCTCTCCTCCACTCTCCTCTCCCCTCCTCCACCCCCCCCTCCCCTCCTCTCTCCACCCACCCTCCCCTCCACTCTCCCCCTCCTCTCCTCCACTCCCTCCCCTCCTCCTCTCTCCACTCCACTCCACTCCCCTTCCCTCCCCTCCTCCTGTCTCCTCTTTTCCCCTCCCTCTACTCTCTTCCTGTCTCCTCTCCTCCACTCCCCTCTCTTCTCCTCTTCCTCGGTCCATTCTTCTTCACTCCCTTCCACTCTCATTCAATCTCTCTTCTCTCCCTCTACTGCACTCCAACATTCTCCCTTAATGCCCTACACCCCACTCCTTTAACCCTCTCTGCCCTCCCCTCCCCTCCCCTCAAACGTGGCAAATTACAGCCCCTCCAAACTCTCACCAGTATGAGCATGGAGAACCAGAAACTGCTTTAGGGCAAACACACACACATGCACACACGCACACGTACACACACACGCACTTTTCCGGAAACCATGAGTTGTTCCTGGTGGTGAAAGAGAACCCTTTTCATACAGTCTTGTGAAAAAATTAAGACACCCTATGAATGTTTTTGTAACATTCTTGGACATACGGATATTTAACACAATTTTAACAATACTGGGAGATTCAAGTAATAAACTAAACAATTAAAACTGAAGAAATCTTCAGTAAAATGTAATCTGAAACAAAATCTTCAGTAAGATGTAATTCTACAAATAAATTAGCACACCCCCACCTTTATTCCCAATTAGAATAACTCAATTCAATAATAATGTAGTGGCACATCAGAGATGCAATATGATATGAACATCCTTACCAGCATTTTGAAGGTTTGTCAGGATTTTAAACTCAGACATTTAGTTTGGTGCTCTGACTGTTAAGATGAGAATGAACCTTTACTCTATAAGAGAAACATCAAGACCAGTCCAAAGTTTGCCAGAGAACGAGAGAAAGACCAGAACTGGAATAATGTTCTTTGGATGATGAGTTCAAATTTAATTATTTAGACACCAGAACAGAGGACATGTCTGACGTAAACCAAATTCAGGATTCCAGGAAAAGAACATCATACCAACTGTGAAGGATGGAGGTGGAAGTGTCATGGTTTGGAGGTGGAAGTGTCATGGTTTGGAGATGCTTTGCTGCAGCAGGACCTGCTCAGCTCACCATCATAGAATCCACCGTGAATTCTACCGTTCATCAGAGGATGCTTGAGGAACATGTGAGATCATCTGTAAGAACATTCCAACATACATGGGTGGCAGTGGTCTAGTGGTAGGGTACTACCTATGGCTCAATAAGTCTCAGGTTCGAGCACTACCACCACTGGGTCCCTGAACAAGTCCCTTAACCCTGAGTGGCTCCAGGGGGACTGTCCCTGTAATTAGGACATGCTAAATACCTTAAATGTAAACGTAAATGTAACATTAAAGCTGAAGCGGAACTGGACCCTTCAACATGACAATGACCCAAAACATACCAGTAAATCCACCAAGGACTGGCTGAAAAGTAAGGAATGTAGAGTCCTGTAGTGTCCGAGTCCAAGTCCAGATCTTAACCCCATTGAGATGCTGTGGGGTGACTTGTGTACATGCAAGAAACGCCTCAAACATCTTAAAGAGTTCTGCATTGAGGAGTGGAGCAAACTTTCCTCAGGCCGATGTCAGAGCGTCTCACTGCGGTTATTTCAGGCAAAGGAGGAACACTAGCTATCGGGGGTAGGGTGTTTCCTCCGTTAGAATAAACATTTTTGATGATTTTTGATCTTTTGTTTAATGAATAAATCAAAGTTGATTTTTGTTGTTTACCTGCAATTAAATCACTTTCTTTTCCAGAGATAAATAAATACAAGATTAGACATCGACATGTGAACAATTCTTAATAAAGAACTGAATATTGAATTTTTCCCATGACTATATGTATGAGGTCAATCCAGAACTAAAGAATTATTTGACATCAACTATGGTGAAAAAATCTAATTTTGAAATTATTTTTGCTATGTATTTAGGTTAAACAGGTAAAGCTAAATCATCAAATGTTTCGATGACTCAGGCTCAGGCACTAAAGACGAATTATATGTTTTTCTACAGGCATTAAAGACGAATTATATGTTTTTTTATATGAGAGAGAGAAGATGAACACACGCATGCACACACAGAAACACACACTCACACACACACACACTCTTTCTCTAGGCGGTCCTGTGCCCTGTCAACAGATTATATTAGGAGCTCTTCAAAATCTTCTCTTGGACTTTAAGGGCTTTAAAAGTTTCATAAAGACACTTCAGACTGAAACAATTACAGAGAGTCTCACAGACAATAGACCTTTAACTCGTTTTAGTACAGGGGTTGGGCTGTCAGCCTAGTATCTTTTCAGTTCTGTATACTTCAGCTCTCAGACAGACTCCTACTCACTGAAGATGAAGAGAGTGGTACTGTTACTGCTGGCTTTGTCAGGCTCCAGAGAAGATTGAGCAATCTGGACTATTCTCAGGTACAGCTTCTGTTTTATTTCTCTTGAAATGTGTTTAGGACTAGATCAGGAAGATTAGGGGTTCGAATCCTCACTAGTAGGTTGCCCTTGAGCAAGGTACCGTCCCTCGTCACTGCTGCCCGGGCACTTTCAATAGTTGCCCTGTGTGTGTGTGTGTGTATGGGTAAAATGCAGAGGGGTAATTTGTGGTTCACTGTGTGCTGTTGTGTGTTTCACAATGACGAGAATGGTCACTTTCACTTGATTATTTGTTGTAATTTTGTTGTAATTTTGATTACACGAAATTCTAGATGTTTAAATCTACTTTGTTTATGTTGCCTTCATTTTTTTCACTCTGTGTGTGTGTGTGTGTGTGTGTGTGTGATAAAAACTTTTCAAACAAACTCACGGTTGTTAGTAAACTAAAGCTGGGTCCCAAACCGCACGGTGGCATGCTGTATTGAGTGCCTCTGTAAAGGGACCTAGTTTACACCCTGTGCAGTGTGCTGCTGCTGCGTGGTTTGGGACGCGGCCCTGCAGAGCCCGGGCCCGTCGGCAGGGGGCGCGCTCAGCGCAGCGGATTTCCCGCCACTCTCTCGGAGGAGCTGGTCGGTCATGGCGGCCGATCCGGAGCAGTCGGACAGCGAGGAGAGGATGATAAACAGGTGGAACTTCGACTTTTACGTCTCCAGAGCGCTCGACTCGTTTCGAAACAGAGACTACGGCGGCTTCGTCCAGTTAAGGGACGTTATCGAAGGTAAACGGCGCGATACCGAGGGTGAAATCTCGAGACTGAAACTCCCGACAGGCCCGTGTTCACACACAGGATTATCACCTGCACACACACCTGTGCACACCTTTATGAACGCTTCAAGGGCCGTCCTGTCCCTTCAGCTTTAAAGGACGCTTTCTCTGTTTACTCTTTCTCCTCTGTTTGACTTCCGGCGCAGTGTCGCTCCGGAGAGACAAACTTTATCCCAGAGAAATTGGACAGCTCTCCAAAACTAACACCAGCTAGAGCCTCCCTCACTAAAGCACCTCCACGTTCACCTCCTCCTCCCTCGGGCATGAAGGGAGCAGGCGGCTCACTTTCCTTCTGTTCCTCGACCTTCAGAGTCCAGGTCCTGGGACCAGGACTTACTTACTTTTAAATCTGCCCTCCATCACTTCAGTACAAATACAGACCTCTGTTTTCAAGTTCAGGACAACAGACCGGCGGTGAACGGTGCACCAGTTGAAGGACCACTACAGAAGGTCATGGGTTCTAATCCAGGATCAGTAGGTTGTCAGCAGGGGGCAGCGGTAGCCTAGTGGTTAGTCGTTGGCTGCATGATCGGAGGATCGGGGGTTCAACCCTTCCCAATAGGTTGCCCCGAGGTACCCTTGAGTCCCCCGTCCTTCGCTCCTGTGTGGAGCTGGAGGACTCCAGCACTTCGCGACCCCACTTCTTGGGACAAGCGCAGAAAATGACTGACTGACTGACTAGGGTTGTCCTTGAGGTACCTTTTAGCAAGGTACCGTCCCTGTCACTGCTCCCCGGGCGCTGGATATGGCCGCACAGTTCAACCCATAAACTGATTGAAGTGAAAGTGACTATTTTTGTCATTGTGAGTACACGGCACACAGTGAACCACAACCAGCTGACACCTTTGCATTTTACCTGCACACAAACATGGGCAGGGATTGAAAGTGCCCGGGGAGCAGTGACGGGGGAAAGGAAGGTGACTATTCTTGTCATTGCGAGGTCAGCACAGCACACAGTGAACTACAACGAAATTGGACCTCTGCATTTAACCCATGCACACACCGCGCAGCAGTGGGCAGCTATGAAAGCGCCCCGGGGAGCAGTGACGGACGGTACCTTGCTCAAGGTTACCTCAGGGCAACCTACTGGTAATTTGCCAAGATGGTCCAAAAGCATGCTCAAGTCTTCTCCTGAGGATCGCTTTCCAGCACTGTTTGGTAGTTCCCATACTCAAACACACTCCTTAAGTCTGGCAGTGTCTTTAAACAGGAAAAGCACTGACCTTTCTGTGCCCATCCTAAGAATAACTGTATGTGTGAGGTTTGATTCGAGTTGGAAGGACATTTTGGTTGTCCTCTTTGAATTAAGTCATGCATCATGAGGTTGAGAAGCTTGTTTACTGGCTGGTCCTTTATAGCAGTAAACTGAAAGTTAAAAAAAGTTTGATGTGTTGTATTTTCTTTTTTATGTTTTTTGAATCATCACAGCTTTAGTGATCAGGCCCATCGATGGAAACAATGATATGAAGATCAAGTTGCGTTTCATGCAGTTTCTCTCACAGATAAATGATGGCAACAAACTTGGTGAGCCTGGCAACTGATACTGTTTGAAACCGATTTTGTTTTATGAAATTCACACTTATTGTTCATGACTGATTTGATTTTATTTTTTTGCAGACGTCACACTTCAGAGTCCCTTAATGCCACTGCAGTTGGCCTTGAAGACATTAGAACAAATCTGTACTGAAATGGATGTTTTACAAAGTGATCTGGAGCAAGTACACACCTCAATCAGAGAAATGGTGAGACTATTTCTTAGCAGTTTCTTAGCAGCACACATGTCTCGTGGGGTAGCCTAATATATCTTTATATAAATATATATTACTTATATATAACGTGCGTAGTATTTATAAATACTTGCATATAAATGTGTATTATTATAAATCACGTTTTTGTGTGAGCGATCAGGCACTATAAAGAGTTATTAATCGCAAATATGCTTTTTTGCTGAATACTCTAATAAAGTGAACACATTAGGGCTGGTTATTGCAAGGGGAGGATCATAGTTAAATTATTTACGCGGATATTTCATCATCATTGCAGGCCAAGGCAAATGTTCAGTCCTTATTTTTGTTGTGAGATGTTTATAAAACCAAGGCACAATACATCCTGTATCATTACACTGCTAAGCAGGTATAATGACAATGAAAAGTAAGTTGTTTTTTGTTGTTGTTGTTAAAGATTGTATGTAACACACAAACCTGCTTCTATTGCAGCTTGTCATTATTTGTATCAAGAATGATAAGTTTGAAAAAGCCAAGGAGATGCTGCTCAAATACTTTCCTAAAGGACGAAATTCAGTAGGCAAGGTAAATTACAATTAAAGGCCTTTTTTTTTTTTGTCGAGTCAAAGGTCAATAGCCAACGATAATGACTTGTTTAAATGCCTTTCTAGTTGTTTTAGGGTAAAATGTTGCATATTTAGTTCAGTAAGTCAGGATTCTCTTGTTGATTGGTCTAATTGTTTACTTATATTTATAATTTATTCAAACTTATTTATTACCGTGTATTATTACTCTTGTAGATATGTATGTGTGTGTATGTGTGTGTGTATGTGTATATATATATATATATATATATATATATATATATATATATATATATATATATATATATATATATATGAGATAGATAGATAGATAGATAATTTATTGTTTATTTATTTATAGCTCCTCTACTCTTTCTCCTGTACTTGTTCCTTTTCTATATCTTTATATTTTTTATATATTTTTTTCTTTTCTTCTTCTGTACATCTGTCACTTTTTTATAAGAGCCCTGTAACGCCCAAATTTCCCATTCGTGGGATAATAAAAGATCACTCTACACTCTACTCTACTCTACTCTACTCTACTCTACTCTAATGTGCCCTCTGATCGTCTTGGTCTTTAGCCAAAGCTTTTTGAGGACCTTATCAGACGGATGTCCAGTGCACACTCTGTGATCAAGTCATCATCATACAGTGATTTCAAACAGGACATGCTGGACTTTGTTGAGAAGCTCTACCACCTTCCAGAGCCTTTTCTAATCAAGGTCAGTCATTCCCTCTCGGTTAATATTGCTTTGATCCCTAAAAGAGGAGATTTTGTACTTTCCTAAAATGAAGGCAATGCTATTGGCTAAAAAAATGATCAAAATGATTTAGTGCAGTAATTCAGGGACAATACAGAGTGAATTATATTCACCATTTTAAATAAACAATGTGCTGCCACAGGATGTATCTTAATAACTAGTCTTAGTCTAGTTCATCTTAATGACTAGTCGATATAATAACCAGAATTTTTGTTAAATCCAGAATCCATTATAATTAATAGTGCCTTCTTAATCCATGATGAGATATAATGTTTATTAATATGCTGTGTATCATGCACAGTTCTATTATACGGGGTGCTGGTAGTCTAGTGATCATACTTGCTACAGACCAAGAGGTCGACGGTTTGAATCGCACCTCCAGCACTACCATCATTGGGTTCCTGAGCAAGTTGCTCGGGGGGGACGACGACTGTCCCTGTAGTTAAGAAATGTAAATCGCTCTGGATTAGTGTCTGCTAAATGCCGTAAATGTAAATTATACTTGTTTGTACTAAGTTGATATGTGGTTGATTTTATTTTTTTCAGCTCGCCAAACAAAGAACAAATATGAATGTTGGGGTATCTAGAGCTGTAAGGTCAATGCCAGAGCAGTCGTCCCCACAGGAACGAACGATTCAGAAAGCAAAACTCCCTAATGAGCAAGGAGTTTCAGAACATTACGCACTGAACGTGGAAGATGCACCGACCAGAAACAGCCAAAGGTACAGCTGGCTGTTCATGCTCTTGTTGTTTTTGTTAATTGTGATGTGCTATACATAGTTTTTGTTTTCATTTTTTAATCAAAACAAATCTAAGCCAGTCTTAATTAATCCAGTGCTCGGACTAATAACATAGTAATTGATATAATCAGTTTGAGTAATGAAAACCAAAAACATAATCACTGTAACACTCTGGATCATAAATGAAATGGTGTTTGATAATGTTGGAGTGAGCCTCCATGCAGAAAGTGCATTTTTGGTTAGTGGTTTTTGGTAGACACAATTTTTACATGTTTACAAGCACTTTAGTAGTCTGTTTAGTCTGGGTCAAGTTCACAGACAGCTCACATGTAGGATTAACATACCTCTTGAGCTTATATATGCATCTAGCAAGGTTCTTTTTTTTATTCCCTTAAGCTGCTTTAAAAAAATGGTAAAAAAGGTTTTATTCTACTTGATATATTAACCGGTTAATGTGTGTATTATCTTAATACACACACTGCTCTAAGAACAGTAGTTTTAGGGGAACAATGTTTAGAGGTATAATTTTTATATATATATATATATATATATAATATTTATTTATTTATTTATTGCTACCTATTTAACATTGTGTGCTACACCAGTATACTTCTTGATTGATATTACTACCTTGCCTATTTAAGTTGTTTTTTTTTATATATCTTTTGTATATACTTTATTTTATATTACAAAAATATTTCAATTATGTTAAATATTCTTTTATGAGGTTACATTTTTCATCTCCTCCTAAATTCTGTCAGGGTATGATGGGTTTAAATGACATGTTTTCCATATGTGGTTATACACTGACTAACTACTTAATGAGCTACAATTACCTTGTATCTGCATTCATTACCCATTTGAGTCGCTCCTCTGATTATACAGATGATGGTTTTCATTTTACAGACTGCAGTTCATCTGCTTGTGTGCATTAGTTGTTAGGTGACTGCATTTTCAGCTATCAAAGATTAATAGTTACTAATAAGATGTTGGAATGTAGTTATTATTAATTGTTATGTAACCGGTGACAGTAATAGGCTGGAACCTGCTTATTCTGGAGGTTCTGTTTTATTAATCTGTGTGTGTGTTTTTTACTACTTGATACTTTTAATGCATTTAGAAAAGCAAGCAAAACACTATTACGCATTCCTAGTCTGATCTGTTGTTTTCTTTTAACTTTTTAGCAGTGCTATGTTCTCCTCTACCTTGATAAAGGAACAGCTGACTCGGAGGAACCTGGAGACTGTTTTTCTATGTCTTGCCAAGGCTTTCTCACCCTCGGCTTCATTTTCTCAAGTGGAGGAGGAGGTGGAGAAGGAGGCAGAACAGGAGAATGCAGTTGAATTTGACCCAAATGAGTTAAATCTCATGCTTTCGGAGACTCCATCGGTTACACCTACGCATGAAGATGAGGAGACAGGGTGCACTAGTGAAGAACGAGCCCCAGATGCTGCTTTAAACACACTTTTGAAAAGCACTGAGCAGACCTTTAGTGTATGTTCTGACGTTGCCACTGAAAGTGAAAGTCCAGTTAAGCAAAACCCCGCTATGGAACATAAACAAAAGAGTCCAGAAGAGAGAACTGTACTAACAGAGAGCACCATAGAGACTTCTGGTAGTCACAGTGGCTCCATTTTAACTCCATACCAAGTCAGAGAGAATCCTTCATCAGTTTCAGAAAGGACCAGTGCAAATCCACTTACTTTGTCCCATGAAAATAATGAGAAAAGTCCAGGTGCTGCTTTATCTGCAGTCACAGTAGCACAGTTAGTGATGGAAGATGACAGTCAGCCCAGTGAGTTAGAAGCAACAGATTCTCAGCCAACGTCCAGCCCAGAAAAAGAAGCATTTAGTGTAGATCCACTCAGATCGCTGCCCACCAACTTCACACCAGTCAGGAAAAAACGCAGGCCAACTACCAACAGGTAAACCATTTTTCTTTGTTGCACTATAGAGACATATGTTCTTTCATTACTTTTTTTATTTTTTTTAGTGTACAGGACTGTGCAAAAGTTTTAGGCAGGTGTGGACAAAATGCTGTAAACAAAGAATGCTTTCAGAAATGGAAGTGTTATTCATTTATTTTCATCAATCAACAAAATGCAGTGAATGAACAAAAGAGAATCTAAATCAAATCAGTATTTGGTGTGACCACCCTTTGCATTCAAAACAGGATCAGTTCTTCTAGGTACACTTTCACGTAGTTTTTGAAGGAGCTCGGCTGGTAGGTTGTTCCAAACATCTTGGAGAACTAACCACAGGTCTTCTGTGGATGTAGGCTTCCTCACATCCTTCTGTCTCTTCATGTAATCCAGACACACTGGATGATGTTGCGATCAGGGCTCTGTGGGGGCCAGAAGAACTGATGCTGGTTTGAAGGTAAAAGGTAGTAACACCAAATATTGATCTGATTTAGATATTTCTTTTAGATTTCTTTTCTTTTAGCTCACTTGGCATTTTGTAAATTGATAAAAATAAACAATCAGTATTTATATTTCTGAAAGCATTCTTTGGTTACAGCAATTTTTCCACACCTGCCTAAAACGTTTGCACAGTACTGTATTTTTGAATGAACATTAAGCGGCTAATTTATTAGTGTTCCCTTCTCATTATAGTGGAGTTTAGGTAAGCAGTATTATATCCTCCTTAATATTTGCTTTCAAAATAACTCTTCCTGTGAAAATACCTTTTCACAGGAAGAGTATTCCAAGTGAACCAGAACCTGCGTCCCCTCAGCAGCCCACTGAGCCGCAGAACTGTTCCACCCCAAGTAGTGGGGCGTCCCCCTGCACCTCTGGCATACCCAGTGAAAGCACACCGGATGGACTCCACAAAGATACCACAAAGAGGTAACCCTCATTCTCTGGCTATTCAGAAAAATGAAGCCCATTTTGGTTTGGTAAATAAATGTGTTCTCTAGGTGGAACAGAAGTGCAGAAAAGGAAGGTGAAGAAAGCATAGGGACGGACACTCCTTCAGCTAAAAGACTCCAGTCCAACCGCAAAAGGTCTGTACCTGCCCCAGCATCATAAAATGTTAACAGTGATATCTGGTTCCCCATTTTTCTGAAATCAGCTCACAGCAGCAATACTAAGCCTTTAAAATGTGTCACATATAAACATTCTTGTAAGTGTTATTGTAATGGAAATAAACAGCCAGAAAACAAGGTCAAAGTTAATTAACATTCCTCAGTGTTCACGGTCATCGGTTTGCTCTGTTGTTATTTTAAGTGTTTTAAATGGTGAGTGTATGTTTAGGAGTACGGCCCTATATATGTTTTTGTGTCTACAGGAACAGGTGGCTAGATATGTCAGGGGTCCAAGAAGAGTGGAGTGAAGAAGAATCTCTGTTTACTAACGCCACACTAAGATCTACCAGAGGTACTCTCCACCATTCAGAAACAAACATAATTTGAACGCTTTGATATACATATTACACATTTTGATTGAACACATTGATGTGGATTGGAAATCCAAAAGAATCGGCAGACATTCAGTTTTGTCTCTTGAATGAAACTTGACAGTGATAATGACAGTTATTGTAGATAATTATTTCACAATTCAGCAATAGAGGTAAAAAATTTTTATTTTTTATTCTTTTTAATGCTTTTTTTTTTTCTTCTTTCATTTTAGCAAAACCCTCATACAGCAGCGAAAGCCAAGGCAAAAGAAAGGTGAGAAATAGCATTTCTTTTTACAAACAGTATAAGCTGAAGATCTCAGTCACTGCAAGTCCTTTACTGCAGCAAATGAAATGTGTACAGTGTGTTTAGAATACGATACTGTGAAGGCAAGGTAGCAGCTAATCTAAAACCAGTTGATTAAGTTATGCTATTTTGCTGTTTGATTGAGAGACTTGTACCATTGTCTATGTGTTCCAGATGTGGACTGAAGAAGAGTCTGACTGGGTTAAGCAAGGAGTGGCTCGTTATGGAGAAGGCAGATGGGAGAAAATCAAGAGTTCGTACCCTTTCAGAGGGCGCACAGCAGTAAATATCAAAGACCGTTGGCGCACAATGAAAAAACTGAATATGGTATAAGACTTTTGCCAGACCTGGAGAGTACCCTTGCTTTGCATACTTGATTAACCAGTCTTTCCATTAAAGCGTTAATACATTATCCAGGGCTTTCATAAATGTAATAATTTTTTTTTTTTTGTGATCTTGCTGATCCATGTAAATATTTTCCAGTGGCTTCTGTTTGACGAATGACTTTTCTTAATGTGATTTTTCACATTACGTTTTTTGGAAAAAAATAAATAAAAATCCCCTGATCTCCATCACAAGGTCACGCTATGTGTAGAAATCTTTTATTTGAATCTTTTGATTGAAGATATTTGTTTAGATTCATGAAATTATGAAGTCTTCAGCAGTCTTTAGGAGAAAATATCCATTATGTTTTGTTTGGCCTTCTCTGGCATTTTGAAGGAAATTATTAGCAATTTGGTTTGGTGTTTAATGTAAACTGAATTCACACAATGTGTGTATAAAAAGTATATATATGGTCTGACATCTCAATGACAACATAGGCCAGGAGCCAGGGCCAAAAAGTGCATGTTTTGCCAACACATCTGCAATCGATTCCTGAAGAGGCCTTTGCTGACAGTTTCCATAAGCTTTATGAACATTGCCAAAAGCATTGTGTCACTTGGCAGTTATATTGAAGGCCTTGCATCTTCTGTTTCTATTGTTTTCTGATACCTTAACTTTTTAGACACCTTGTAGTACTGAACCTCAGGCCCAACAACACTTGCCTTCATACACATTAATCCAGACACTCAAAAGCATAGGTAGTGCATGGTTTTAAACTTGAAGTTTTATTTGGTTAATGTACATTGCTGTTGATTGGACACGTTGGTTCTGTTATAAATTGAAGGCTGTGCAGTGGACAGCAGTCTAAATTTGTCATTAGTAGTGACCAAAAATATTCAGCAGTAACTTGAAATCTGCCTGCCTGATATTGTGAAGGTCAGCCTAGGGCTACTACAACTAGCCTTTGCTTCTCCCATGTATCAGTGAGTGGGCCTTGAGTGGTCAAGGCCTTGTCTCCAGTATCGCCATTTATTAGGAACACCCCAAAAGACCCGTTAATGATCTTACCCAGTCAGAACTAACTGCTCACTGGCTGCCTAACACCCTTTGATGGATGTCACCGTAATGTGATAAATCACTGACAGGTTAAACATTGTTTAAATGTTGTGGCTGATTGGTGTATGTAGGACAACTCAAAGAAGAAACCATTTTAAAACAATCAGTAAGCCTGTTGGGCCACAGTGCACAGACCTTGGTTTTGAAAGTGTAGAGATAATTGGGGGACTTGGCTGGTTTTGCTTCAAATGAGTTTATTTCAATATTTTGAACCTCTACCTTTTGCTCACTGACCACTTAAAGAACTCCACACTATCCAGATCCCTATCCAGATGTTTGACACGTTTGCACAGAACTGTTGAAACACATCCTTTGTTTTGCACAATTCGTTAGCCACTGATTTGTCTTAAAACCAAGAGATCGGAGGTTTGAATCCCACAGCCAGCACTACCACTATTGGGTTCCTGAGCAAAACCAGGAACCCCAAGTTGCTCCAGGAAGACTGTCCCTGTAACCAAGAATTGTAAGTTGCTCTGGATAAGAGCGTCAGCTAAATGCTTTAAATGTAAATGTCATTGGACAGGTGCTAGCCACCTGTCTTTCTACTGTTAATCACATTTACGTGTTGAACTGTACTCAGAGGCACTGACTCAGTAGCGTGTGTTGTGCTACCACTGAGCCAGGTACAGTTTTAGTACCACAAAGTTGAAAATGAACCTCAAAAAAAAAGAAACTAACTGTCTGATACTCACTGTTGATGGAGTACTTGAGGCTAGCACAATTAGTGGGTCAATAGATCACAGTTTCTACACCAGCAAGGTGGAGTTGCAAGCAGGTGGTCACTTAATAAAGTGTACAATAGTGTCACTGTATCAACTGTACTTACAGGTTTGGGGGGAAAAAATACAGAATATTCAGATTGCATTTACAGCATTACAGCACATTCAGATTGCATTTACGCTCTTATCCAGAGCGACTTCCATGTCCTAATTACAGGGACAGTCCCCCTGGAGACACTCAGGGTTAAGGGTCTTGCTCAGGGACCCAGTGGTGGTAGTGCCAGAGGTGGGCTTTGAACCTGGGACTGTTTGAGCCATAGGTCCATAGGTAAGTACCCCACCACTGGACCACCACCACCCCATATGCATTTTGGCACAATCTGTTACATAATTTCTACTTGGATTCAGATTTTACATTCTGGAAAAAGAAATAATAAGAAATTTTATAATGCACATTTTTTTTAGATATGTTAACAGTATGTTAACCTAAGCAAAGAAATAGAAGTTATGCACTAAAATGAGCGGTAAACGAGTTGTCTTTAGTGGACATAAGGATTTTCCCTTTTGTGACTGACTGTGCCATTTTGTCACCCCAAAAAGCTCATTTTATTTATAGCTATAGCTGATAACAGTAGCTCAGTAGATATTCCCAATTTCTCCTCAGTTCTACAGACACTGGAGGCATGAATCCACTGTCAGGCCACTGTTTTCCACTTTCATACTGAACTGGTCATCTTTCTGAACTTCAATCAATGCAAAATGAAACATTCTGCAAGCATTCCTATAGTCTCTGTTTGAGTCTTCTCAAGTGTTAACACTCGCAGCTCTTTTTCTCTTGGGCTTGTGTGGGGCTGTTTATGATCCTGGAGCTGGAGCGTAGTAAGATACTTGAAGTGACTCGAGAATCATCGTCTTTGACTGCCAGTCCATTCCGTGCCAACAGCTCACGGGCCATCATGATGAAAGCCTCCTCTACGTTTTGGCTCTCCTTTGCTGAGGTTTCCAAAGCTACTAAAATCCCTCTCTCATTAGCTAGTGAGCAAGCCTCAGTGAACTGCACCTGTCTCTCAGACTCCAGGTCACATTTGTTACCTGCAAAAGAGGGTGGACAGTGAGGCAGCAGAACTACAAAGACATTTCCCATCTCAATTTGGCCACATACGTCAAGAACTAAAGATATCGCTCAATATGAACTTCAGGAGGATATCGGCCTACAATCCAAGGAACTATAGGACTTTCTTGAAGGGTTAGGGTTAAGGTTAGGGTTAGACATACAAGAACCTTTTAAGATGCCAAAGGAACCATATTTTTAAGATGAGTGTGAAGAACCTTATAAGGGTATCAAGAACCTTTACATATAACTTTTACATCTTTACATATACCAATTTAAGGTTCTTCCAAGAATATTATCATTCATCAAGTTATTTACTGAGATATCCCTTTATAAATATGGTTTAATAAAGAACCATTTACTGAAAGGTTTTTTAAAGCACCAAATGGTTCTCCTTTTGACTTATGCCAAGATCCCTTTCTAGCTGCTTTATTTTTACAAGTGTAGACTCCAGTACAGTTAGATGTTAATCAAATAAATGTGCTAATCAGTTTTCCATTCATTCTTAACAGTATAATAACTGAGTGCACCAAATGATCCGAGACCATCTCTGGAACTGTTTTGACCTGTCTGGGTAGGACATGTAGCAGATCCTGGAACAGTAGGGGCTTCTCTGAGCTGTTTTTTATGTACACTGTGCAGAAGCATTTACCTATAAGGGCTAGAAGGACATTGGCGGCCCCGTACTGCTCCACCTCGTTGATCCAGTGTGGAATGGAGTCGAAGGTGGCCTTGCGAGTGATGTCGTAGGCGATCATGGCTCCATGTGCACTGCGATAATAACTCTGGGTAATGGTGCGAAACCGCTCCTGCCCTGCCGTGTCCCAAACCTGCATCTGTCACAGAAGATTGTGTCGGTCTTTACCCACAAAGGGCTTCGGCTAGTGCTGAATAAAGGACATTAATAGCCAATAATATTCACTTTTTTATTTGTTATAAAAAATTGTTCTACTTATTTTTCTTTTTGTTACATTTTTGTGCAGTTTTAAAAAATCATTTGCTTAAATTAAAAAATATATACATTTACCTTCTGTTTTATTACTTAAAACAAGTCAAACAAATGTTTGTTTAGCTACATAAAATACGTAAGTAACAACTAAAAACATTTAGTAATAACTCCATAATAATCTCATAATAAGCAACCAATCCCTTCATAATCAATTATGAATTATTCATTATTCTTTATTATTTTTATCATTCATTATTATGTTTATTGTTAACTGCAGTGTATGTTAATTGTCATTTTGGTGTTCCATGACCCTCGTTTACTAGCTGACATCTTTGGTAGGACCACTGCAAACCCGTAGTAACCCGACAGTACCCATCACTGTTTAGCCCTTGTCAAAGTCATTTGAATCCTAAAATTTGTTTCCTGCTTCCAACAAAGCAACTTTTTAAACTAAATGCTGTCCAGGATGGTATAACCAGCACATTGTAAATGCTATTCCTTGTCAATTACAAGGCATCAGTATACAAAACAGAATGCTTCATCTCAGACTAAAGACGGATTATGTTTGAGTAGCTGGAATTGTTTGAAGTATTAAAGATACCCAAATATTAGACTGTTTAAATGATATGAAAGCTCATTTACAGAAAGGGCTATCTTAGCTGGTGAATACAGCCCATACTTTGAGTGTTGTGTTAAACTACTACCTTGGCAATGGATAGGTGAATAGACACTGCCTCAGTGTTTGGTCCCACTGAGATTTATTCAGTCTCCTAACATCTCTGCTCATTAGAGAAGATGCAGCGCCATAGCAACCTACACCTGCTGCAGCTCCGTCTGGGGTCTGAATTACTCCTTACCTCTCTCTGCTGAACTATAAGTTATAATACGCAGTATATTTTCTGGTGGATTTTCTTAACTTTAAATGCCTGAACTTATGTATTAAACAGTACAAATGATTACAAAAACTTTCTTTTTTAGATATAGCTTTGCGGTGACTGAAAAATAATGGTGCAATGGTAAAAAATTAGATGCGTCTGTTTGGTTATTGATGAACACTGAGGAGTTGAGGAGAGGAGTTAAGCTAGTTAGCTTATTTCATAAACTTTATTCTAATCTGTCTCAAAGTAAATATGTAAAGTAAGCATACAAAATACTGAGGAGCCCTCCAACTGCACTGAAAATCAGTTTGAAGCTGAGAAAACTGTGCTCAAATTGCTCAACATTAAAACAGGTCTGTTTAAAATAAGTTCTCAAAGAGAAATGTACACTTGTATCATTCAAAGATAATTTGTGATCACTCATAAATTTGATTAAACCTTAGTTATTAATGTTTTTTTAAATGGTGGGAAAAAGTGAAAGTGACTATTCTTGTCATTGTGAGAACACACAGCACAGCACACAGTGAGCCACAATGAAATTGGATCTCTGCACAAATACACACCATGCAGCAGGGGGCAGCTATGAAAGCGCCCAAGCAGTAACGGGGACAGTACCTTGCTCAAGGGTATCTCAGGGCAACCTACTGGTAAGGGTTTTTTTTATGGTTATAATGGTTTAATGGTTATGACATGAGTGTGAATGACATTTTGATGGACATAAAATGCAACTTTATGAATTTTGAAACTCTAAAAAATGAACTGTAGTAATAAATACCTTATGATTATCTGATTTGCATTGTTGTTTATTTCTTATGTGGCAATAAAAGTGTACTCTGCTGAGCAGGAAACAGGTTCCTCATTTCTGCATCAAGAAATGTGTCACTTAGTATAACCTGTGTAACCAGACACCAGAGCCAAATGGAAAAGCAGTGTGTGACATTAGTATTTGAAGGAAGGAAATATGGAGGGCATGGAGATTGGACTCATATTTTTGGACCTGAGAAGATTCAAGACAAAAACACAATGTCTGTGGAAACTGAGTGAAAGAGTGATCTTATGATTCAGGGTCTGACAGAGTGTCCTATAATACTTGTCCAAAGATATAAGGTCCTAAAAGCTGGCCTAACGTCCTCATCAAAGGCCTCATTGAAATAGTAGTCAGGAGAAGGGCAGGAGACTAGGGGCACCTGTTACAGTCCAATAAGTGTTAGATGTACTGCCTGTACTGTATCACACTGAATAACGTTATTGGCTGTAGGAAACTCAGTTATGAGGTAAACTGAAACAAATTTCATTTTATAGAAACACCCAAACATCTGCTTTGTCACCATGTTGATGACAGCTCCCCTTCCGCTCTGACCTCAAGGAATTTTAGGTGAAAGTCTGTACCTGAACCACACAGGCCTCAGTTAAGGTGCATAGACGTCTTTAAACACCATCATAAGAAAATGGGGAGCGCGTGCTAAAGACAAAAACTCGACCAAATGGGAAATCCATTGATAATGGGATAAGGGTCCTCTGTCAACCTAAATGTTGGCAGTAGAACAGAAGCACCATGAGCTTTAAACACTGTCAGTGCTGGAAATCCTACAGTTACACACATGGCAGAATGCTGAGCATACCACACATTCCAGTTTACCAGTCCCTGAGGTTTAGCAGGTTCTTCAACGGAGCAGTCAAGTAGCTGAATCAAGTTAGTCATTACATAACCTAGACATCTGCATAACTTAATCATCCACTGCCCACATAAAGGGTCATTCCCAGTGTGCAGCAACGTGAAACACAGCTGGCCCAGTTGCACATGCTATAGGCTACCCGAGGAAGGGGTCGGCTTAGGTGGCTTCGGGTGAGGAGTGGGAAACAATGCAGGTTGTGTGCTCAAGTAAACCTGCAGAGCACGTCCTCCGGGGCCACTGCTGGTTTGACTGGTTTACATTCAGCCGCTTCGTCTGAGGCAAGGATACAGTGAAATCCTGATAAGGATCTAACGACACACTGCATGTTCCTCCATTAAAAAAAACACTTTCTGTAAAGGACTGTTCTGCTATTTCACCGCTCAGTATCTCTCTGCCAAATCTGTAGAAAGCATTCAGTTACCATACACATAGCTTACAAAGTCTTCTTTTAATAAGCACAAACAAAAAGAAACTATTGACTTAAGGTGGAAGTTAAACAGCACTTCCTTCAGCTACAAATGTGTGAGATATTCGGCTTATAAATGAGTTCCTTTAACAGTTTCATGTCATGGCACCCACATCTCATGCATTACACATGACTGGAGAGATCGTGACTGAAAATTCAACTGACCTTCACTTTTTTGCCCTCTATATTTAGAGTCCGTACAGTGAAGTCCACTCCGATGGTGTTCTGCTGCCTCTCTGAGAAAATGCCAGTCTTAAAGTTTTGAACCACACAGGTTTTACCTACATTTGTGTCTCCAATTAAGATAATCTTGAACAAGTAATCAAAGCAGTCATCTTGTTCTGGTCCAGCCGGTTGCATGGTTGCGTCTTTAGTCAGTTTGTCTGGTGTAATTTTCGAGCAGCGGTTGGCAGTAATTCAGCATTACAAAACATCCACATCAGGCCTCATGCTGTCTGCTGATGCTGTAACAGAAGTTGAGGCCATATATAGGCCCTATATGATCTTCTAAAGTAGGACTGTTCTTTGCCACTGCAAATGTTCCACCTTCAGTCTCCTTCACACAGGTGTATACAACAATGAAATCCAACTGTAGAGTGTCCGCCCCCTCAGGATATTCTCAAGTGTCCTTTCTTTTCATCTCCCATGGCACTGCACTGAGCTCGGCAGACACAAAGCCTCACTGATGCTGGTAAAGCCCCTGCTTTGAAGGAATTTCTGCTTCTGCGCTCTTTATATCGTGCACCTGTTCCTCCGGACAGTCTCACTCTCTTACCTGCTGTTTTCTCTTCCTCTTGCTCACTCCACCCATCTTTCAGTCATTCACAGGCTTTATCTGATACTGTTCCTGCCCGGCCTACTCAAGCAGACAGAGTCCCACCCATCTCCTGCTTATCTGCCCTCTACTGCAATACCACTTCCAAGCACTTCCAGCAGAATTTTGGAATGTTAAACCGTTTGAAGATTGGAGAGCTTTGTTTTTTCATCCTTTTAAAGTGTCCTTTAAAATGGGTGCCAAACGCAGAGCACATTCCCTTGATCCTCTTCTGAAAATGAACAAAGTCATCACGCAGCTTTGGTGTGATAAAGGTGCTAAAAGTGAAAGTGACTATTCTTGTCATTGTGAGAACACACAGCACAGCACAGCACACAGTGAACCACAACAAAATCTGACCTCTGCATTTAACCCATGCACACAAACACACACCATGCAGCAGGGGGCAGCTATGAAAGCACCTGAGGAGCAGTGACAGGGACAGTACCTTGCTCAAGGGTACCTCAGCGCAACCTACTGGTAAGGGGTTTGAACCCACAATCTTCCAAGCCTGCGGCCAACTCCCTAACTATACTGAAATATATTATTATTATTATTGATGTTGTTATATAATGGCTATGGGAGCCTAGGTTTGTAAGTCACATCTCCAAAACCTTGCATATGCTAACAGGGATTTATTTTTTCCTTTGTTATTTTTAAATGCAAGGGCCATGGGATTTACTGATTACATTTTTTTTTTTTTTTGCTTCTGAAAAATAGGCAGCTGAGAGGTTTACATCCATTGTATGTAACATGAGTTCTTGAGGCCTTCACTGTACAGCCTTCAGTTCAGATCAGGGGTCCTGTCTATTATTTAAGCAGAAACAGAGGACACTTTTTTGTCTTCTTTTGTAAAGATAGTAATTAAAGAAAGTGCACAATTGTCTGTTGTAAAATACATGTTTAAAAATTACAAAGCACTTTTAAAATGGGCTCAGTTATAGACTACATTTGCAGGTACATTTCTGACGAAAAATAACCTTTAGCAGTTTAAAACTTTACAAACACTCGTTTTGACTAGTTTATACTGGAAATATTAACTCTGAAAAAGTGCTTTGAGAGGCTTTTATTTTGAAATGGAGCCACCGGCCGCCCCATTACTGTCCGCTCTTTGC
Source organism: Hepsetus odoe (assembly GCA_017165825.1). NCBI lineage: Eukaryota > Metazoa > Chordata > Actinopteri > Characiformes > Hepsetidae > Hepsetus > Hepsetus odoe. The sequence goes on from CM029392.1 coordinate 8,025,037, forward strand.
CGTTGCCGGGTTCCTGCTTTCGGTGCGCGTGCGGCACTAATCGACCAAGAGCAGCCATGGTAGGTTTTTATGGGAATTAAAGTCATATTTTTTAAAACGTCTGTTATCAGTACGACTGATCAGCTTTGTCGTGGAGTTAGAATATTGTTGGTAACTTTATCACTACATACAGACATTTAAAAGGGTCCAAAGCAGCTCCTGAGGATCTTGTGCACATGCTGCCCCTTAGTAATACCAATATGGCCGCGCTAGCTGTGAGCTTAGCCGCTTAAAAACCGCCTGATCTGAGTAGCATCCCTTCCAAAAAAATCATCCACAGCCGCCCATAATGTGTCTGTGAGAGAGATGCACGGGACGGTCTGCTGAAGGGGGACCTAGTTTTCCGTGATGGCTTATAATCAGTGCTCGGTTTAGCGTCCATTGTTTAATGGGCTGGGTGTGTTAGCGGTTCCCCAGCTTGACTCTGACCATAAAACTGCTCTTCCTTAAAGATGAATCGTATGATGAACGTCTTAATCTCGCGCTGGACAGGTGAAGCAGCGATTCAGCACATGTGTGTTTAATGTGAGAGGTGTATTAGGCCAGCCGGAGAGCGAGACTAACGGGGTTTCTAGTGGTTTCTGTGGAGAGGGGGCGGAGTCACGCACCCCTAATCTGCATATTCATGACTCTGAATAGAACTAATTAAAACTAAAGATTGAATAAATATTCTAAACAGGTCACCAAATGCAGTTAAGGTGTTTTCTCATAAGATTACGGTTCTGATCAAATTGGAGGAAAAAAAATTACAAAAATGAAATACATCCAGATGTTGTAATTGCTTTAAAAAGTGAAAGTGAAAGTGACAACCCTTGTCATTGCGAGGTCACGGCACAGCACACATGAATCACAACGACATTGGACCTCTGCATTTAACCCATGCACACTCAAACCCATGCAGCAGTGGGCAGCTATTGAAAGCGCCCGGGGAGCAGTGATGGGGACGGTACCTTGCTCAAGGGTACCTCAGGGCAACCTATTGGGAAGGGGTTTGAACCCCCGATCCTCCGATCATGCGGTGAACACCCTAACCGCTAGGCCACCGCTGCCCCACAGCAACAAGGAATATAACTATTTATCATTTGTATATTAAAAAATGTGTGTGTGTGAATAAAAATTTATGTACAGTGTATATATGGTGGCTCACTACTGTTTTTATATTATACATATGCTGTTGTATATGTTTAATGATATTTAATTAGCTTTTTGTTACTATAGTTACAAATCATGTAAATCAAAGTTTTCCCTTCATTGTTATGCAATTGCCTGCGCCTCTGGACACATCGCGTGTTCTATAATAATTGTTTCAAATGATGTTCGGTATAAGGCATTGCAATAGTGATGAACTCCCGTTTCTGTGACAGGCCTCCATATCTATGGCCCCAGTGAACATCTTCAAGCATGGAGCGGATGAGGAGAAAGCGGAGACTGCTCGTTTGGTGAGTGTTTTCCTCTGCGCTTTAACCTGGGATGCCTCATATGATACAGTCCTAGTGAAAAATGTCTTGTAGCTGTGTAATCACTCTGCAGTTTTCATAAGCCTGAGAGTCACTGGCTTATTTTGCATTGTTTGAAATGTGTGTCAAATGTGTCACATGTGCAAAAATTCTTTAAATGGGGGTTAAATCAGATTATCCATATAGGTTTGTGCAGTTTTATTAATTGTTTTTTTTTTTTTTTTTTTTTTTTTTTTTTTTTTTTTTCCCCCCCTCTCTCCTCCCTCTTATAGTCATCCTTTATTGGTGCCATTGCTATTGGTGATCTTGTGAAAAGCACTCTTGGACCTAAAGGAATGGTAAGGATCGGTTTCTGTAACTGTAATGACTCTTCATATCATTTTCTTTGATGTCTTCCCTGCAGTATGTTATTGTGTTTTGTTTGGTGTGTTCTTCTGTAGTCATGTCTTGTGGTGTTCTGATTTTCTACAGGACAAAATTCTCTTGGGTGGTGGACGAGAGGGTTCTGTTACAGTGACCAACGATGGAGCAACCATTCTGAAAGCCATTGGTGTGGACAACCCTGCTGCCAAAGTGCTGGTTGGTGAGTCTGGGATTTTTATTTCATTTTTTTTTCCCTGTACTAACAGGTCAAGAAGATATAGTCTGGTGATGTATTTAACATGGTTGATTTCACTTCTTAATATGACTGCCAGGCTGAGACCCTGTGTCTTACTCAAGGGTCTCTCCTTGTGAACTTGTCAAGTGCCTTTTGCCACAGATACCTTTTGAGGGAAATATTTTGCTGTTAGGTGTTTGGAAATAACATGAAATGATATATTATTTTTAGCCTTTAAATAATGACTTTGGAAAAGGTGTAGACCTTGTTAAGGAATTGCTTAAGTTGCTAATGGTGGATGGATTAAATTCTTCTTGATCCACAGATGCATGTTCACCACAAGCAACTTCTCCTTTTGTATTGCTTTACACTAAAGAACAGTATAAACTATAAAATATATACCACATACGCATTTGCCATGTAGTTAAATGAAAAAAAAATGCTGCTAAATGCTGTCTTCATGATTACATTTAAAACTGTTGGGATTTTTGGCTGAAAGTATTTATTTTACTCTTTTCTGGCTAACCCTCCAGGAGTTAACTTTCTTCATATTTTTTCCTTTCCCCTCAGATATGTCCAAGGTCCAGGATGATGAGGTTGGGGATGGCACTACCTCAGTGACTGTGCTTGCAGCTGAACTTCTCAGGGTGAGGCTGCAGTGTCTTAGCCTACTGCTGGTTGTGTGACTAATGAATGTGCTCGAAAGCATCTGGTCATATCTTTTTACCTTTGTGTTTGTGCATTGCTGTTATTTATTCTGTGGCTTAGGAAGCAGAGTTGCTGATTGCCAAGAAGATCCATCCTCAGATCATCATTTCAGGTTGGAGGAAGGCAACCCAGGCTGCACGTGAAGCCCTGAGGGAGGCAGCAGTGGACCATGGGTAAACTTATTTGAATATTGATCAGTACTCTCATTTTAAATAGCAGTGTTCAAATAGAGAAAATGGATATTAATCAAAGCACAATGGTTTATATATTTGATATTTTTTTATTTGTCCAGGTTTTTAGCTTTTTTGTGCATAAGAGGCTGTGTAAGTTTATTTGGGCTTGAGTGTCTGATTTATACAGGATAAAGTATTTGCATAACTTACCATAGGTTACTATCTTAAAAAATCATAGCCTTAACACTCTGACTATTAGTAATATTAGTTTGTCATTTCATTGGCATGAAATGGTTTGGAAAAACAACCACTGTGCACTAACGGGAACATTTGGGTTCAGTAAATTAGAGAGAAAACTATTTACTGTACAGTTATGAGCCACTAAACCATCAAATATTGTGGGTTTGTAGTGGTCCATTCTTTAAATTGCAATGCGTCCTCATGTAAGAGTAATGAAAAAAAGTGAAAGTGACAACCCTTGTCATTGCGAGGTCACAGCACTGCACACCATGAACCACAACGAAATTGGACCTCTGCTTTTAACCCATGCACACAAACACTGGTACCTTGCTCAGGGTTACCTCAGGGCAACCTACTTTTGAGGGAATCGAACCCACAATCTTCCGATGCAGGGCAACTCCCTAACCACTAGGCCACCGCTGCCTCAGTGTATCTGTTATTGGCCTGGGTGACTGTTCTGTTGGGAATGTAAGTCATCCAACCCATCCAGTGTTGTCACGGCTATCTGAACCCACATGAATTTATAGAGCTTTCCTTTTCATGTTTACAGTAATGATCAGGAGAAATTCCAGGAGGATCTGTTGAACATTGCCCGCACCACCCTGTCTTCCAAACTACTCACTCATCATAAAGACCACTTTGCTAAGCTGGCAGTGGAGGCCGTGCTCCGACTGAAAGGATCTGGCAACCTGGAGGCCATCCATGTAATCAAGAAGCTGGGAGGCAGCCTTACAGACTCTTACTTGGATGAAGGTCTGAAAATGAATGTATTTATTGTATTCATCAAATGTAATTTTTTTTTCCCGGTTTGTGCCGTATGCTTCTTTGGTTAATTGTGATTACAATATATGCTTCCTTAGTGGTAAGTTTAAAAAGTGTTAATGAATCCTTTGAATAATCTACAGAAGTGTTTTTATATTTTTATATATATATATATATATGTGTGTGTGTGTGTGTGTGTGTGTGTATGTATGTATGTATTAGTCCCAGGCTTTACAGATTTACAGATGACTTGTTTATTTTTTAGGATTCCTGCTTGACAAGAAAATTGGTGTGAACCAGCCTAAGAGGCTTGAAAATGCAAATATCCTCATTGCTAACACTGGTATGGACACAGACAAGATCAAGGTATGTCTCTGAATCCTCACTGTCGGCGCTTTTCTAAAACCAATGTTTCTTCCTTTTTTCTCTCTTAGTGTTGGTAACAGCCCCATTCATTGCCAGTGTGTGTTTTCTTCTCCAGATCTTTGGCTCTAGAGTCCGTGTGGATTCCACAGCGAAGGTGGCAGAGATTGAACTGGCTGAGAAAGAGAAAATGAAGGAAAAAGTAGACCGCATTCTAAAACATGGGATCAATTGCTTCATTAACAGGTACAGACATACTCCAGCCTCAGCACCCAAGTATAGAAGGGTTTACAATTCTATTTGAATTTGGATGTGTTTTTTCTTTCTCCCCATCCCATCAGGCAATTGATTTATAACTACCCTGAGCAGCTCTTTGCGGCAGCTGGTGTCATGGCTATTGAGCATGCAGATTTTGTTGGAGTGGAGCGTCTGGCGTTAGTCACAGGTTTGTTAAAGCATAGCAAATATACTTCTGCTTTTTTGGGTGTCCCTTTGTGTGTAAATATATAGACAGCATTGTTACACAGTGCCAGAAAGTACATGCACGTCTTAATTGATGCAAGTGTGTAAAGATCAAAGCATGCAGTTTTTGATGCCGATTGGTCACAGTCGCTTCTATGTTTGCCTCATAGATCCAGTAACCTTAATAACGTTTAGCACCAGGTGTTCTGGCTAACTTCCTTCAGACCAATGGGCAATGCAGTAACTTGATTTTTCAATGAGCTTTTAACGTCAGCTTGTTTTTAATGCTGGTCCTTTTTGCAGGCGGAGAGATCACATCTACTTTTGACCATCCTGAGCTGGTGAAATTGGGTCGCTGCAAACTTATTGAGGAGGTGATGATTGGAGAAGACACACTTATCCATTTCTCTGGAGTGGCCATGGGTGAGTTATAATGCAGATTGCTATTGGACTCATTTTTGGGAGAATTTTTTTTTTTTGTCTTTAAATAAAGATCTCTAACAGTTAAATTCAACTCCTGTTGATCCTTTCACATATGGGGGGGGGCTTTTTACTTAAGGGGGGGTTTGAGACGCCACAAAAACCAATGCACTCACATCTTTCTGTTCAGCCAGTAGCGGTACCCATTTACAATTAAAGTCAATGTTGTAACTTGGACTGCTTGTTGACGGAGGCAGAGGAGGGCAGGCAATTGGAACAGGGAGAAATTATAAATGGGCCTTAAAGGCACTGCCTGAATCGTATGGAGATAGATGAAGTTGGTAAGGGGAGGAGAAATAGTCAGTAAATAGTCATGTAAACACAATGTGATTTTGGTGATCTCTTTGGCGATCATAAATATATACACAACAATAATCCTCTAATGAGCCAGGACCACTGATTTGGTTTGTTGGTCTGAACTCAGGTGAGGCCTGCACTATCGTTCTCCGTGGGGCGACTCAGCAGATTCTGGATGAGGCAGAACGTTCTCTCCATGATGCTCTTTGTGTATTGGCTCAGACTGTAAAAGAAACTCGTACTGTTTATGGTGGAGGTAAGCAGTCTCGTTTTTTTTTTTTTTTCCTTCTTTGCTTGATTGAATCATTATCTGCTTCTGAATTGTTTTCTCCTCTGTTTTTCTTAGTAGCCCCTTTTACATATTTTTGTTTGGTTCCAGTTCTCACTACTAAATTATTATTATATATTTTTTTTTCTATCTGTAAATCGAAAAATTAATGGTTGCTTTTCCTGCAGGTTGTTCAGAGATGTTGATGGCTAAAGTGGTCACAGACTTGGCCAACAAAACCCCAGGCAAAGAAGCGGTTGCTATGGAGTCCTTCGCCAAAGCTCTGAGAATGGTGAGGCTTGTGGCCTGTCTGTGTATCATGCACAGAGCTGTTGAAGAATTGGACTGTAGTACATTACTGAAGTCCCTGATAAATGCCTTATAACTAACTAAATGCCTCTGAATATGTTGGTAGATTTAATACGCTACCTGTGTGTGGCTAACAATCGTGTGGGTTGTGTGTGTTTTCCCCCCCGCCCCCCGTAGCTGCCTACCATAATTGCTGACAATGCAGGTTATGACAGTGCAGACCTCGTGGCCCAGCTGAGAGCAGCTCACCAGGAGAACAAGACCACTTTTGGACTGGGTAAGATCACCACACACATCTTTGTGATTTTTCTTTTTCAAAGATCAAGCCTTTTTTGTTTTGTTTCTTAATAAATATTTGCTCCATTGTGGCAAAAAGGTTTAGTTGTTCTTATTTAAGCTTTACCTCTGACTTCTAGTGTGCTCTGTTTCTGTTACAGACATGACGCAGGGCACACCTGGTGATATGGCAAAGCTAGGTATCACAGAGAGTTTCCAAGTGAAGAGGCAGGTTCTGCTGAGCGCGGCCGAGGCTGCTGAGATGATCCTTCGTGTGGACGACATCATCAAGGCAGCACCCAGGTAAGTCTTAAAACTTGCTGACCTTTTAGACCAACTGCCCGAGAAAGGTGGAGTTTTCATTACTTCTCCATGTAGGTTAGTAATTGTGGTAGTTCTGCTTTTCATTTCCTTCACACCACACGGTTTCCACTTCACCTGGGGGGGGTGACGCAGTTTAGAGTGAGAGAAATGCTGCATCACCTTGTGATGCGAGTTATGATGACTCATTGGCTGCCTTTTCATATATTTATTTATTTCTTTTCTTTTTTCAGGAAACGAGTACCAGACCACCACCCGTGTTAAGGCTGAGCCAGGAAATGAACAACTGCGAAAATAGTGAGGAGCAGCCTGTGTATTTATTTCCTGAAGTGGCATCATTCTACTTATTTCACTTCAAAGTCACCGTCTTGTTACAGTGTTAGCACTGCAAAGGCTGTCTGTGTGTCCTGCCCTTATTCAAACACAATGACTGTGGCATTTTTTTTTTTTGTTTACACAATAATAAACATTTAGGACATGTTTTTTGTGCCTTTTCTCTTTTCCATTCAGCTATACTGTGCATTTACACAGAATACATGCACGGAAATCACTTTAAAGCTTATGACTGTTAGCAGTATCACTTAATAGGTATTCAAAGTGTAGCAAAGTGTAGCATTTATGTAAAATACTTTTGGTTAATTTCGCTTGTTACCTTTTTAAATCCCTGGTGAATCCTCTCCGAATGAAGTGTTATACCAAGAGTACAGGAAAATATGTGGAAAGCTAAAATTGTAATTTACAGAGATCGGTCAAATTTTTTTTTTTAATCTAACATTTCTGGCCTGATAGTGCATTAATGTATACAGCAAATAGAACGAAGATAAACCTGTACTAATCTGGTAACCCTATATTTGTTGGGGGATATTTTGCGTATTGAATATGTCTGAATTCTTAACTCTTTGGAAATAACAGTATAGGAGGGCATCAAGTATGAAGCAGGAACTTTGGACCTTCTCTGTTTTTCTGTGACCTGATCCACACACACTAAACACTATCCTGACTGGCTCGGTCGGAGTGACCACGAGCTGAATAAATGGCCAGGTCAGTACTCCTGTGTGACAGACACAGGCTGTCGAATAGCAAGGATGAATCGAATGTTGCTTCTGCTGCTGGGGTTTCTGTGCGTTGCCCGAGGCTTGGTAAGGTAAGAAAATGGAAAAAGACTTAAGGATACATTTCCATTGTACTTCAAGAGGTTGAAGTGAGTCTTTATCTGACAAAGTCTGTTGATTATCCATGAAGAACTTGAAAGAAATAACACTGAAATATGTTCGTGACTAACCACTGAATTCAAGGGTGCCTCTGAATAAGAAGCCCTCTTTGAGGAGCCTTTTAAGAGCCAATAACCAGCTCGAGGACTTCTTAAAGGACCACCAGGTGGATTTTTTCTCACGGCGCTATTCCCAGTGTTACCCACCCACCCTGGCATCTCTAAAATCAGGCAGAGCTGCAGAGAAGTTGTACAACTTTATGGATGTGAGTGGCATCAGCATTCAAAAACTCATTAAACTGGCTGTAGCAACTGAAGATGTCATGAGGAGCTTCTGTCATTTTGACATTTACATTAAGATCTTTAGGCAGATGGCCTCTATCTTTGCATATATGCATTTCAAATACAGTCATGTACAACAGTTTTTGTTTTTTGTTTTGTTTTTTTGTACAATAAAAGATTTTTTATTACACATTAAAGCCACAGTTTTTAAGTAGGTCCCCAATAATTTTGCCGCCATATTTATCAAACTGTAATTATGGATTAAAATGTGCTCTTTGAAGGATGTGTACTATTTAAACTTTGTATGGGGCAATTTCGAATGCTTGTCAAACAGATTTCTGATGTATATTGACTGATAAAAAAAACAACCACTCAACCAAAAAAAACATTTGATCAATTGACAAATCTGTTGCTCATCCAATCAATCAATCAATGGATCATCCAATCAGTCGGTAGGTCACAAATAATATGGACTGTTATGGCTTTATTTATACTCATCATTGCGTACTGGAGTGAGAATCAGCTCTGGTATTGGACCTGAATGGCTAAGTTGATTTATTTTGTGTTGTGAAGGCGCAGTACTTTGGTCAGATCAGTCTGGGAACGCCAGAGCAGAACTTTTCTGTGGTGTTTGACACCGGCTCAGCCGACCTCTGGGTGCCCTCATTCTACTGTGTCAGTCCAGCATGTGGTAATGGACACAGTCACTATCCACACTCTCCCTAAGAACAGTTCCACATTATTTCATTCCTTAAACTACAAGGCCGAGTTCTTTGGCTCACACTTCCTGGTGATCTTGTTTTGCTTAGTAAAATGAATGATTTTGAAGTCTTTTCTTGATGTTGTTTTAAAGACGAGTGTAAAACGATGTATTTCAGCCCCATCAGCCCATGTTTGTCTCTGATAGTGACTGAAGTTATAGGGTCAGCAGGTTACTGTGTTCCTTTCTTGGCACAGCTTCACACCAAAAGTTCAAGGCCTTTGAGTCGAGCACCTACGTTCATGATGGCCGTGTCTTTGGCATCCATTATGGATCTGGGCACCTGATGGGTGTGCTGGCCAGAGACCTGCTGAAGGTAATATTCAGGAGCCACTGTCCATTAGAGGTTCCCTTTATTAGGTCTTGTTCTCTAAGCACTATATTGTTTTGTCCAAAAGCACGATATCTTGGTGCCTTTTAATCTACAGCTGGGATTTTTAACATTTATTCTGGCAATCATTCAATAAAAAAAAAAATGCATTAGTCACATATATATATTACCTTTCTAATACAGAGACTAGAGGTCTAAACTTAGTCTTATTTCTAAATTAGAACGTCTGTGTAACAACAGAGTCTCAAAACCTACAAAAAATAATTTTCCTTGTGTATATTTTTAAGGATACTGCCAGCATTGTGGAACACAAGCATTAGAGACAAATATCAAAACCGATCCTTCAGTCTCACATGACTTGCTTTGTTGTTATCCCAAACTTAGTGTGTGTTGTTCTTGTGTAGGTGGGCTCATTGTCAGTGCAGAATCAAGAGTTTGGGGAGTCTGTTTACGAACCAGGCATGTCCTTCGTCATGACCAAGTTTGATGGGATTTTGGGCCTGAGTTACCCCACACTTGCAGAGGAGGTGGGAGCGCCCGTCTTTGACAACATCATGAAGCAGAACAAAGTGGAGCAGCCCATTTTCTCTTTCTATCTTAACAAGTGAGAATATGTATGTATTTTTTATTTCAATTTCTCAGGGATGGCAACCTGTCTGGGGTGTCTCTGCACGTTTTGCCCAATGAAACGCTGACATAGGCGTACAAATGTCTTGAACCACCCCTCATTACTTGATTAAATTGATTAAATTAAAATGGGGATAAATGTTTTACTGTGACAGGTTGCAAAGGGCCTAAAGATACATTCTATATTATTATATATAAATAGCAATATTAAGTACTCTATAGAGCCTCGGTACAACACCGTATGGACTAAGACTCACCTGATTTAATTGTTCTCTTGATTTCCAAATTTGATAGGAGTGTTACAGCAAGTTAATCACCATGCTATTCTCCATCAAAACTGATTTCAAATATAATAATGAATTAAACATTTAAAAGAATACTCTGGGGCAGCGGTGGCCTGGTGGTTAGGGCGTTGGCCACATGATTGGAGGATCGGGGGTTTGAACCCCTTCCCAATAGGTTGCACTGAGGTACCCTTGAGCAAGGTGCCGTCCCCATCACTGCTCCCTGGGCGCTTTCAATAGCTGCCCACTGCTGCACGGTGTTTGAGTGTGCATGGGTTAAATGCAGAGGTCCAATTTCGTTGTGGTTCACTGTCTGCTGTGCTTTGACCTCGCAATGACAAGGGTTGTCACTTTCTTTCTTTCTAATTGAATGATCAAATCACAAACCACTGGAGCATATCATCACTATTACAAACATTTCCCCAGTCTTTATAATAGAGCAAAAAGGGGTTGATTCAAAACAAGCCAATGGGCAGATGATCAAATATTTCAGAATTGCAGATGATCAGATTATTGAACTTGTCATACTTTGTCATGATTTTGATAATATAACATATTTTGCCATTTACATTATGATAATATAATGATATTGATCATTCTTCATGAATTTTCCGGTTCAGGGGTGCAAACACGGAAGGAGAGCTTTTGCTGGGGGGTATTGATGATGAACTTTTCGTTGGTCCTATTAACTGGTCTCCTGTCACTGTAAAAAGCTACTGGCAGATCAAAATGGATGCGTGAGTTTAATTTGCATTATTCACATACAATGAACACTATTTTTTCACTGTTTTATTTGACATAATTTTGATGAACTATATTTAAATGGAACTTTCCACCATGGGACCATGACTGATGATGTTGCTTGGGTTACTTGTTTTCTCCTTGTCAGCAACACATGACTTCATGCAGAAGCTATTGATTGGTTTATTGAATAACAGAACACTAAGAGCAGCTTGCGACTTCACCAAGTACAACTGAGAATCCATATACAGTAAGAATTAACAACATAACTCCTGACAGTAAGTGCCACTGTGCACTGTCTCTTTTTAGAGTGAAGGTTCAAGGGACCACTGCCTTCTGTCATGGTGCTACTTACAGTTGCCAGGCGATTGTTGACACAGGAACGTCTCTGATCACTGGGCCGACTATGGACATCATGATCCTTCAGCAGCTTATTGGAGCCACACCAACTCCCATTGGAGAGGTGAGACTAGCCTGAGCTTAAGAAATACTAAAAGCCCATCTGTATTCTCTGTTATCACTATCATTGGTCAAAGAAAAAGCTGCTTACACTGTAGGCATTCGGTTACTGATTTACGTGAAATAAATATGTCAACAGCACATAAATTAACACAATATTACTGAAAGAGTCAGGATACATTCAGTGCTTTTTAAATGACCACCAGGAAAACTGTGTGGTCATTTCATTCCATATTCAAATCAGTTCAAACCTCATGCTTGGACTTTATTCATGCCAGCTCTCAAGTAGCTCTCAAAAGGTTGCTAAAAAATGCCTCATACGAATTTAGGGTGTTGGTGGTCCAGTGTAAGGTAACTTGCCTATAGGCCAAGAGGTCACAGGTTCAAATGAAAAAATGGGTAGGTTAAACCAAAATAGGTCCCTCTAACACAGGTGAACATAATGAAATATTATTCCATGTATCTACTATTTCTAGTGGTTTATTCATCTTAAAATATTACATGTACCACGAAGGCGGCCGCTGAGCTTAAGTTATGAAAAAAAAACAAAAAAAACTGAGGTATATGGTTTTGATTTTTATCTTAAGATGACTTGGCAAGTTTTTGAATATAAAAATAAAATGCAGTCTCCTAATATATGCCAAGTGCTTGCATGCTTGCATCATCTTGTGTCTAAAACAGTTCTGAGATCTTAGTCAAATATTCAAATAAGAGATGTATTAACTGTGCTTTTGGTTTCAGTTTCTGGTAGACTGTACCAGGATCAGCAGTTTACCAGTGGTAACTTTCGTACTTAACGAAGTGGATTATTCCCTGACTGCAGAACAATATGTCAGAAAGGTGAGTGTACACATAGAAATACAAGTCATGGTTACTCTTTCTACTACAGTCTGATATAAAACAGCTGGATGTCAAAGGAATTTTTCCAGTCTCAAACAGATTTTGGAAATCTATTAGTTACATCTACAGTACTGTGCAAAAGTTTTAGGCAGGTGTGAAAAACTGCTGTAAGCAAAGAATGCTTTCAGAAATGGAAGTGTTAATCATTTATTTTCATCAATCAAAATAGAAATCTAAATCAAATCAATATTTGGTGTGACCACCCTTTGCCTTCAAAACAGCATCAGTTCTTCTAGGTACACTTGCACACAGTTTTTGAAGGAACTCGGCTGGTAGGTTGTTCCAAACATGACTGTGTTTCAACCTCCGTGTGACATTGATGATCATCAGCACCTGTTTGGTGAAACTGGTTGATCATACACCGACTATAATCCTACAGAATCCCTGACTGTGTGTGAGTGTACCTAGAAGAACTGATGCTGGTTTGAAGGCAAAAGGTAGTAACACCAAATATTGATTTGATTTAGATTTTTCTTTTGTTCACTCACTTTGCATTTTGTACATTGATAAAAATAAACAATCATTATTTATATTTCTGAAAGCATTCTGTATTTACAGCATTCTTTCACAGCTGCCTAAAACTTTTGCACAGTACTGTATAAGTTCGTGATCATAGCAACAAAATGGTTTTAACATTGTGAGTTTTGTTGGTTTACCAAATGAATGGGAAGTTCCTATTTTAATGGATTATCTAGGGCTACAGGTTTGGTTTTATGGACTTTTGAATTATGTTCCACCTTAAATGGTGCAGGAGTCAGAACACAACGTTGCTGTAGTTGAAAGGAGAACAAGGATTCATTTAAGCTGGAACCGAAAAAAAGCGCAAAGCATCTTTAGTAAGTCAGCAACGTTGGCAACATTGCATTGAAATTCATTGTGTAACTGAATAATTTTCTTTCTTTCTTTCTTTCTTTCTTTCTTTCTTTCTTTCTTTCTTTCTCTCTCCTCTGTGTAGGACATTATAGCTGACAGAGTGGTCTGTGTGAGTGGTTTCCAGGCAGTAGATATCACATCCCCATTTGGCCCGCTGTGGATTCTGGGAGATGTTTTCCTTTCTCAGGTCTACAGCATCTACGACAGGGGTCAGGATCGAGTGGGCTTTGCAAATCTCAAAGCGCACCATACCGACTAACATGTGTCCCAGTGGTGCTAAATTCTCTCTGACTGCAAGAAGAATCACCCCAAAATACTAAAACTAATAATAATTATAATATTTGACATTAATGTAGGTTTAAAAACAGAAATACCCCAAATACTGACTTCTAATATCAAATTATAGAGTATTAACGTTGGATCTTGAAGTACAGTATCTTCTGCTGTTAACAATATGAATGTGAAGTGATTGATTTTTATAACAATGACTAATTGAAATGAGTTCAGCAAACCACACTGTACAAGAATATTTCATCAGACATGACAACGTTGATATCAATGCATACAAATAACCCATGTAGTGTAAAGGACTCATATTCTTTATGGACTTCTTTATATCTATATATCTATACTCATATCCTAACTAAAACAGTGTCATGTTAGTACAGAAATTATGACAATGACTAATCATAATAATAATGGGAAATGTTTTAAGACTGACGAGTTCACATTAAATGAACTTAAAAACATATTTTTACGCAAATATGTCCAAATATTAGTAGACACCTGCTCATTCGATGTGTCTTCTTAAATAAAGGGTATAAGAGAACGTTGTTCTCCTGCTCTCTGTTTCGGGAATGCTTTTAGAATGTAGTGGAACAAGAGCATTAGTGAGGTCTGTTATCGATGTTGGATGTTTTGCTCTGAAGCACCAACATCAATTTAACGGTAGTGGATGGAGCTCCAGAGAATAATCCATCACTCCAGAAAACCCAGTTACACTGCGAAAGGGCCTTGTTCATATGGTGAACAGGAGAACTAGTAATTATAGGAAAAGTTCAGCCATACAGGTGACTAAAGGTTTGACGCATCAATGTTTGTGAAAGTTTGATCAGGAAGCCAAGACTATAGAAAAACATTTGTGTCACATTGGTTGTAGGCTGTGGTTTTGCCTCATTCTTATACAATTAGATGATTTCCCAGCTCAGACATTCCTGATCTTTTGATTTTTGTATCATTTCTACTGACTCCAGACACCCCTGAGAGGAATTTTCTTTCCTCTATTGCTTGTAGCTTACATCAGAGCTCAGGAACCAGCATACATGAGTCCATCTGCAGAATATCAGAAAGGCTAAATAACAAAGTCTCTTTTTATTTATAGACTTTACTGCCAGAGCATTTCTTGGCAAATGGATTAGCTGATTATATGATCATGAAAAAAACACTGTTTCATTTGTCAATGTGATGTTACTTGGATATTTTATTCAGATATTGACAACATATAGAGGTAAATTAGTTGCACAGATTGTCAGGCTATCTTCCTATAGGTAGAACGACAGATGGATGGGAAGTGGAAGAAATACTGGAGAGGATGGAAAGCGTGGCACAATCGGTTATTCCTTTGTCCGTACCATTCATGAAAATTTAAAAACAGAAGGAAGGAGAGGAAGAAAAATGTGAAATTCTTCATGGCAGGTCAGTAATAAGGTGGATGACTCCATCTATGACGAAAGTGAGTCCATTCCTAGAGAAAGTGAGTTTGGTGTGCGGCAGGATAGAATACAATCTTTAATATTCCTGAAAGGCTCTGCATTATAGATTTATATGATGTAAAATTTACTTCTTGTTTCTACAAAATAAAACCTGAAAACTGTATGTGCCATTGCAGTGCATGATCTAACCACAGGTGGAGACATAATCTAATAAAAACAGGAATCACCTAATTGGCCCATATCGTTAAAATGAACATTTCCATTAAACTCACTTTACCCGGTGGAATTACACGGGCTGTTATTGTGCCTTTAAGAATGTAAATGATCTTAATTCTGATTGGTTGGTTGTATTGAGCTTTGTTAAAAAAGCTGCCTGGAAAGAAATGCTCCTTATGACTTCAGATTTAGCATTTTAGGGTTAAAGATTTTACACTGTTTACATACATTATTAAACAGCTGGAAAAAAAATAGAGATGAAAATGTTTTCTTTTTTCCATGACACTGCCTCATTACAATTGATGACTGAAATCCTAAGCGCTCGACATCAATGGAGAACCTCAACTTCCAATGTTCAAGGAAGGGCTAAAGGATAGTTGTAGGACTCATATTGCAATATTGATAAATATGGTGATATTTGGGACAAAAAATCAGTCAAAATATTACATGTGCTACTCTAAACCGGAGCCAACCAACACTTTATTAACAAAAATGATTATTATTCGATGTGTGGTTATGTTACTATAATAACCGCATCCCATTAATATTCACTAAATGAAGTGAATAAACGTGATGTACAAAATACCATATTGTGACATTATAAAATAATAATCTTTTGCAGGTTCACATTGATTAAAACATTGCTTAAGCTAAACACGGATACCCATGTAGTCCTATATGTAGTCCTAGTGCAAAAGAATTTTAACATGCTTTTAACATCATTTAACAGTAAATGAATCATATATTCCCCTTGCAATCTTTACTGCATTCATTTTATATTCATCCTCACCCCCCGGTGTGTATTCAGCAGCTGCTGTCTCTCTGCGTGGTGGCGGAAGAAAAGGTCTCCGATTCCTGCTGGGGCATGACTAGACCCCCACATCCTCCTAGAGAAAGAACTTTAACCCCCTCTCCTCCTACACACCTCTGTGCTGGCCAGCATCAAAAAAAGATTGACTTTTCTTTCTTTCTTTTTATTTTAATGGCCTCATCACTTTCACACTACTGCTACACTTTCTCTCTAAAAATTATTCTATTCCCATTTCCTCCTTTACAATTTTAGTATGTTTATTTATTTTTCCAAAGTTAATTTTTAAATGAAATGTTATTTTGAAAAATTTAAATGTCCCTCTCTTTTAACAATGAGGAAATACTATATTATCCTGTAAATTCACTCCAAGTTAAAGAGACGACGGAGGGCAACAGGTGACAGCGCTCAAGCAAAAATTCAAGAGTTAAAATGATTCAAACCAGCCTGTTTTATTCCAAGTTTAAGACCACTTTTATCACTTTGGCAAAACTGACTATTAGAGGAAGACATTTAATTCAGACCATACATTTCAAAATGCATTGAAAAACAAGGACAAAGCCCAAATGAGAGATAATATTTATTTCTGTCATGAGAACCTTTATTGGATTGTAGCTGTAACACTAAGCTAACAACACTGCCCATGAGTATTTTGGTCTGTTTTAGCCACAGATGTTACAGACATGTTAATATATAGCTGTTAACGTAGAATTGCTGCTGTTTGTCACAGTTTGGTTAAACTGCTGCTTTTAATATTCACAGTCAGTAACGCGTGGAACTTCCAGACAGTGTCAGGCTTTCTCTCAGGGAACTGGTCTCCCCCACAATATGTGACATTCTTGTTTTCAAACAAACCTTAAAACTGAAGAGAGAGTAAAACTACAGCGCTTGCTGAAATAGGAGTAATACTGCACTGCTGCATTGTTTTTTTTAATAAAGTAATACACAGCATTACTTGTTGAACGAAAGCATTACTGCAGTATGTATTGGAGTAAAATTACAGTATTCATCCAAAAAAGAGTGAAATCGCAGTACTTGTTGAAATGTGAGTAATACCTCATTAGTTGTTTAATTTCCAACATGACTCTATTGAATAAACAGATTTGCATAAAAATGATTTGCAGAAATCATTAGTCGTTCTCAGAAGGCAGCAGTAAATGTGAGAGATGATTCTCATCTTTAAAGATAAATATCCCGTAAGCAAAGGCTAGGAAAACGCAAAGGCTTTATAAAGGCTTTATAAGAGTTACTGCAGTTGATTTCTGTGTGTTGTGTGTGAACATGTTAGACGGAAACTTCACACACAAACACACACACACACACACAAACACACACACTTACCCACAAGCAGCCCACCTCCTTCTTCTGTTATTGTTCCCCACTCATAATCTTCATTAATCTTCATCTTTGTTAATCTTTTCTCCTTCACAATAATGAATGATCACACTGCTATATTAGTATCCATAACAGGCTGCTGTTGGTTGCCCATACCACTTGAGCATGTGCACTTGAGATTCATTATCAGCCACCGAGAGGGACACTCATTATCACAGCTATAAAAGCATTAGAATTATTTAATCATTGCTGACCTCCGATTTCCATCTCATGCTCCACCTACGCATGCACTCTCTACAATACACTGCAGCTACAGTCCAAATGCATTTGCCATTCATTTTTCATTAGCTGGGGTGCAGTATCATGAATCTGATATTTAAGTGTTTTGTGAGTGGGAAGCTGGTTGATGCACTCCAGTGAATTCAGTCTGGAAGTGAGGTTCAGGAAGCTGTTGGCCTATAAAGAGCCCTGGGGGTGTTGCTTTAGGACAGGGCAAGGAATTAGCACAAGCTATTTTTTTTTATTGTGTATTACAACATGTAATCCTAAACTAAACGTTTAAACAGTTATTGTTTAATTGGATAGAACTGAATGAAGGATAAACTCAACAAAAACAATGTAATCAGAGGTGTCTTAACTATTTCAGTAGTTTAAATTGAAAATAAAACTAAACCTGTCCATATAATATCATGGAATATAATATGTTTTGCTTTGTTCTGTAGTTCTAAGCAGAGCGTTTCTTTGCATTTGTATTTGCAGTGTGTTACACATTTGCTAGAGAGTTACTCTTTATCAGAAGCAAAAAGCATTGAGAAATATTCTTAACTCAAATAAGGACAATGAAATGTAGATCAAGTTGAAACATTCGCATGTTTTTATTTCTTGTTCACTTTTTAACCTTTTAAATAACTCTCCATATTCAAAACACCTTCACCCTCAAATTCGTCTGAGAAAATATTAGTGGTGTCATTCATTTCACAGAAAAAACAGTTTTTTGTAAAAGTGTAAGTATAGCTAATCAAAACGATGATGTTTGTTAGAGTATTACATAAAGGCTCAAAGCTGCCAATCCTGAAATGTACTTTCCGTAACAATCCCTGATAATGCTACCTTTTTTTTCTCTGGGTGGGTCCTTACTGGACAGATGGGCCCTTTTGTCCTATAATGGCCACTGTCCAAGCGCTGTCTGCACTGTTGTGGGTAAAGGATGTTCTGTGACAGGCCAAGCGTTCTCTGCTACTTTAGATATTAATGGCTGTGACATTCAGAGTCTAGCTCAATCTGCACCAGCCCTTAAAGCATTCAGTATACTGAACTCACTTGCACTGTGTTTCCAGAGCATTGATTTGTTGTGGTTTATTTATTATTTTTAGAACGCTTGTGACATTTTTAGTTTCTTGCCAAAGGGGCACGCTGTAGACGTTTCATTTATGTGACGTGTCTGATAGCAGTGGGTTGGATCTTGTCGAAAACAAGGCGCCTGCATGAGCACATTTTTCCATATTTGCTGTGTCATAAATTATGAACGATGCGAGGATTTTCTCGCTCCTGTGAGCTGCTGCCTGCAGTACATCTCCAGCACCTCTTAATGATATTACTGTTAGGCCTGGAATGACTCACAATTCAATTTGAGTCTCTTGTGTTGCCTTCAGTGCGAAAGAAAAAAGAGAGGCTTTCTCTTTTTTATGATTCATGTCAACTTATCTCAGTTTCTTGTATCTCTTCTACCATCTGCCCCAACACAAGACGCAAACATACTTCTCAAAGACATACAATACACAGTATAAAAAGAAAAAAAAAACGGTTTTCCCAGACATCAATGCTTGAGTACCACTTGGTGAGCTTGTATTCAGCGATGGATTCTCTGAGCAGGCAATGCTTCGGCATGCTGTTCTTTTGCACTTTCGTTATCAGTCATCTAAACCACTGGCCAGCTCTAGCTACAGGGCGCTCCATGTGAGACTGATAATGGGCAAGAGGAGAAAATATGCCAAGGAGGGACTGAGACCAATGATTAATTTCTTCTTATCTGAAATTGCATTAGTCAAATGTGTTAGGGGAAACCGTTTGGGTGGAATCAGCTGGTTGCTTGAGAGAGGGTTTGAGCTTCATTATTGCCTAGAGGAACATTGTAAATCCACTTGCTGAGCCAAAGTGGACATTTTATTCATGAAATTTTATTAGTGACATTGCAATTTCCATATCCAGCAAATTAAGCTCCTTTTAATAGGTGAAGTACATTTGAGTGAAATTCTAGAATTTACAAATGTTGCATTCGCCCATCCGTCCATCCACCTGTCCGTCTGTCCATCCGTCCACCCATCCATCCATCCATCCATCCATCCACCCATCCATCCATCCATCCATCCATCCATCCACCCTTCCATCCATCCATCCATCCATCCATCCACCCTTCCATCCATCCATCCATCCATCCATCCATCCATCCATCCATCCATCCATCCACCCTTCCATCCATCCATCCATCCTTCCACCCTTCCATCCATCCATCCATCCATCCATTCATTCATATATACTTGGACTATACTGTAGTATTCTAATCTGATGCTTTGGGTCCATAGTTTTTAAGCAGTACACCTGAAGTTCGTATCACGTGACGTGTTGTTGGTGAGAGGCAGGGCGTTCTATGTTAAACTAATGCAATGTCAGTTTCATCACACTTCTATCAGTATTTACAAGACTAAATGCTATAAAATGAAATAAAAAGATCTGTTTAAATTGTCCAGAATTTCACCACATTTAGTGAGCGAGACAACACAAGACCAAAATCCAAAAACACAAGACAAAACAAGAAACACTCCATCGGTGGCTACACTGTACATCACTAACTCATCCCAAATTGAATCAACAATATAACTTAATTTTCTCAGAGGTCAAAAGATAACTGTGCAGTCATTTTGGAGATAAAGTGCCCTTGTATGTGTTCAAAGCATCCTGATTTGGAGTGTTTAAATACATATAAATAGATATGTTGTAAAAAAAGACATCTTAGAGTGTTTTTATGTGCCACCAACTACTGCATGTTCTATAGACTTATTTTCTGCGGCGAAAAGCATGGTTTGTTTTTCAGGTGTTAGTTTTTCAGGTAACAGGAAACTGCGTCCCAAACCTCACACTCTTGTCTTTCGGTCATTTGGGACGCAGCCTTTGTGGCTAGCATGAATTTTTTTTTAGCTATTTTAAGATGTAGGCTAACATGTGTTAAACTTTTTATTCTCCTTTATTTATATACCTTTATCTCTGTCTTTTTACCTTTGTGTTTATAACTAACAGCATAATTTTAATGCAGTTTTCACTTGGTTAGCTCATGCTAACCTCTCTAACTTGGTTTTTTTCGGTTTTTTTTTACAACGGGTTGAACACTATAAGCCAAACATCTAAGCTAATGCATTTCTTTAAGCCTTTAATACATCTCCATTAGTTTTTGATGCTTCGGTAGTGCTAAAAATGTCGACATTGCTCTGCTTTTAGAGAAACAGGCGCTGCAGAATTCGAAAACCGTTGCTAACGGTTCGTTCCGTTAGCGATGCTGATTTAGCTTTAGCGCTTTATAATTATGATTACAGATGCTATACTTACAGAAAACGTTTTATAAAAACGTGTCTTTAACAGAATGTATGTGTGTAAACTGCTGTTTTGTCCCATTTCTTTGAATCTGGACTCTGAACCGTGTTTTTTGTGTTTAGGGAACCCGAGGCACTTCCCTGCTGTCTCAACGGCCGGTGGCTCAGGGTTTGTTTGTTTTTTTTGTATAAAAATACATTTTATACAATAAAAATGAGCATTTTATAGTGTTTAATATTTTATAGTACTATCAGTAGTGCCACAAACATCATATCTAGGTTTATTGCGAGTTATATTTGTAACTATTCACTGAAAACGGTCGTGTGGAGCGTGGGCATCGTGCCGCTGCGTCCTTTAACTGCAGAGGCGACGGCGAGCAAGCGCTTCAGTCCGTGTGTGTGTGTGTGTGTGTGTGTGTGTGTGTGTGTGTGTGTACGTACGTGCGCGCGCGTGTGTGTGCAGTCAGCCCTGCACCCTGTGCCCTACTTTCCTACAGAGGGATGCTGCTGCACTGACAGTGGAAGGCAGATACGAGCAGGACTCTCTCAGCATGCGGACCTGGGCCGCCTTCGTGCCCCGCTGCCGTTTCCAGCCTCCAGCCGCCTAGCTGGAGCTCCCGGTCGGCGCGCTTGAGCAGCTTCGCCGCGCTTCAGCCGCTCCAGTCCCGTCTCCCCCTCCACCTCCGTCCGTCAGTCAGGGGGGGTGATCAAGAGCGAGGGAGGAGGGGAAGGGGGTCCACCGCCGTCCGGAGCCGGAGCATGGACCCCCTGACCGAGCCGCAGGACGAGAGGAGCCCGCCGGGCTGGAGCCTCGGAGCTGCGGGCGGGGAGTCGTGCGAGCAGAGGCGCGGGAGGGCCGAGGCCAGGCGGCCAGGGGAGAGCCCGAACACCGCGGAGGACGGAGAGGAGCCGCTGGAGGAGAAGCTCAGAGGGCTGGCCTTCAGGAAGCAGACCTCGTACAGGTGAGTGTGGCGCCAAAAGAGAGTCCCGTTGGACCACACTGATGTAGATTCAGGGTCAAGCGTGGCATCGGGGACCACCATGGCATCTGTGCTTTAGACGATCAGGCTTTGTTGGAGGGAGAAGAGAGCGGTTCCTGGCGGTTCAGTCATATTAAGTCTATCTGCAGCCTCTGAAATGAAGTGTTTTAGGTGCAGGAACTGAGAAAACAGAACAAATGGAGCCAAATATTATGGGGTCCTGGGGAACAGGGGACCCCCTGGTTTATTATGTGTGATTTTGGATGGAGGGTCCAGAAGGGGGGACCTCGGGATGTGTGTTTTTAGATGACCAGCATGTTTTTTGATTGAGGGGCTCATGGATAAATGACCAAGAGCAGAACAACACCCCCCCCCCAGCCCCAAAAACAGAGGCAGAATGCAGGGTTCAGGCTGTCTGTCAAGCTTTAATGGAAGACTGCCATGCATGTCCAGGCTTTGTCTTGCTTCATGTCCTGTCCAGCTTGATTGTAAACACAAGCGTGTGCACGTGAAAACATGTGGAGTAATCTGGAGGTTTTATCAAAATTGTAAGAATTACAATCCGAGCTTGGGCTCAGGAGACTGTGGGGTCCTTCAGAGTGACCGTGGCCGTTGTGATGTAGCATTTTTTCCGTGTGTGTGCTTGTGTGTGTGTGTGTGTGTGTGATGGGGAGATGGTGCGTGCACACACGTGTGTATGGGTGAGCCTCGATATTGATTTCATCCAGTCTGTGTGTGGATTTCCTGTTGAATGTCAGCCCACTTCTTTGGGTGGGCATCTTTTATGGCTTTAATTGGTGTAGATGCAGTCTGACATTAAGAGACAGTTCTGCATTCACACAAATGGTGGCTGATGTGTCCCATATGTCTTCGAGAATGTGGTCTCTGTGGTTATTATGCAAATGGCTTCATCAGACATATTAAAGGTCACGCAGAAAGATTTGCAGTACCTCAGTGCCATGGTGTGACAAAACATTATTAAAGTGAATTGGATAGGATTGCATACACAGATCCATGTTTATCCTGTTGCCAGATATTGTGAGGTCAGAAGGACTGGAGGGGTTTGTGTTGATGTAAATGAGGGTATTTAGTGGTCCCAGTCTACTGGGGGATTGCAAAGCTTAGCCCGTATTGACCAGCCTGTATCCACCAAAACACATTCAGTCCCTCTCCTACGCTTGCAGATATTACCCTGCAAGCCTATACCAGTCGCTTTGGCTCTCAGGTGATATAAATCAACTTGTGCAGAACAACTGAGGGCATGTTCACTCCAAAAAAGTTATGCATTGAATTGACTCACCTCCTTTTGATAAAACCCCATTTTGCCTTTTAGCATTCTCACTCTTGGCAGCAATAATTGTCTTGATGTGATTGTATCCAGAGGGAATGTTCATGTGCAGATTTAAAATAGGTTTGATACATTGCATCACTTTTTCCTGTGCACCGTCTCGCTAATCCTCAAATTCAGTCTGAGTGACTATTAGTTGTGTCCGTATGCAGTGTAATATTCATGATGAGACTCAACCACTTGCAGTCCTTCAGGATTAAACGCTATTACAATCAGTGACTCGGCTTACTAGGCCTTCTCATCAGAAGGAACTAGGTCGCCTGTGGAAAGTAAGTGTGAAGAGGAGCTTTGGCACGTTTAATCGAGCCTGTCTGTCTGCATCCAGCCAGAGAACACTGTCTACCACAAGAGCAGAATACTAACGGTGGTTTTGAAGTGTGAAGGTGTTTGCAATACACAAGTGCTCACACACACCAAGAAACTCGCTCCAGGGACAGAGAGTGGTCACAGAACAAGATTCAGAATAATTTTACCGGCCAGCTACAAGTTTTCTTGGCAAAGGTGTGAATATAAATTGCAGAGCAAATAGGGAAAATATGAAATGCACAAGCAAGTAAAATTAAGATCTTTGTGTACATTTCACATATTGAAGGTAAAATGTGTATGTTTTACCATTTACCGATGGCCCACAGATGTTTTCTCTCATGACAACTTGATAGGTTATGCATGGGCTTAGAAATTGGATTCATTATAATTTAGATTTTCCTACTGAGTCGGACAATGAAAATAATGTAATTAATGCTGTATCATTATAGTTGAAATACTCAGCAAAAAGTAAGCCTGTTTCCATCATTGTGATAATTCACACACACAAATAACAAACATAATATGAAATAACTTCCACTTTAGAGTTGTGTATTGTTAGTGGATAAACAGTAGATATATGTACATTGCATTGTTTGCATAGACCAGGCATCCTTTTTTCTCTATTTTTAGAGAAGTTTGCCCCCCCCCCCCCCCCCAAACAGCTGTTAAAAGACAAGAGCAGTCATCCCCTGTTCCCCCCACCCTCAACCTCCGTTTTTGATCAGATCAGCTCCTCTGCTCTTCCTGTGGGGTCATGACTGAAGCGAATGATCAAAGCCATCTAATACTCTCCATTTCCAATTCAGATAAGATGCCAGATGAGCCTGTAGAATTGAAGTGTAGCAAAAAAAACCAAAAAAAAAATACAGACACAAACAGAAACTGAGCTGGAAGTAAAATACACTGGCATAGCTTTAGACATGCTACGTCTCAGATAATAGTGCCTTGTTACTTTTGGTAAACGTAGACTTAAAATGGAGCAAAGGAAGTTTTAAACTTCCCTCAAAGATACAGAGTTGTTCCTCATTTGCCGCAGTCTTCAAAGAGATTATTTAACTTCTGAATATAAAGAGGCCCTTGTGGATGGCTATGTTCCCTGTTGTCAAAGGAGGATGTGTACAATGTCAAGACCCAAATGAGAGCAAATTAGGGGAGAGTGTGGTTATAAATGCCTTATGCATTGTTGAGAAGCTAACCACATTCTTTATTTTAGATTTAAGTATCTCATGGGCATTTTCATTCTGGTTTGCCAAGATGAAAAGTAGTAAAACATGCAGTATTTACTATGCTCTGCATTGCTTACACAAAAGAAGCCTTGTTGTGGAGTGTGCCTTCTTGCAGAATGTGGACTTGTTGCAATGTTGGTTGAACGTCCCTCCAGTTTCTGCAACTACTGACCTCATGTCATGAATAAATTAAGATAAAAATGCAACACTTTTCCTGTTCACTTTTGATCATAGTACGGAGGAAAGCGGTGCGTTTAAAAGACGAGCACATTCAAGTTTCTTCTTTTAGATATGAGAAAATGTAGTTGAGAAGTATCTTGAAAGTAAATTAAGGGGAAATGGTTCTAGTCCACTTAGCACTGTGTATACTGTGTGCCTAAATCATCAGTCACATGCCTCAAATTGTGTTGTTACAGGGACACAAAATAAAACAAAAATGAACTGCTAAATCTGTTGTGAATATGGATCCTTCTGCAGTGCTGTGGCTCTCTAGCTGTGTTTAGTGAGATTTTCCAGTTTAAAGACTAGAAAATCCACCATTTTGGATGATGTGGGAAGCTTGTTTGAGAATCTTTTTTTTCTCCAGTTGGTGAGTACACAAGAAAAACAGAAGGCCAATATTACTGCAATGAATCCAGATATCTTACTGCAGCCACAGAACTGTCTTCAGATCTTCACTACAATGGGCAGAATGGATTACTGAAAGTGTGTTGAGTTTTCTCTTGCTGAATGGGTAAAAAAAACTAGTACCTGGCTTCCATTTTGTGCTGAATAGAGTTGAAATTGCTGTTTTTTAGCAGTTCTTTAAGGGTTTTAAACTTTAAGGATTCAGGATGGCTGCATATCCATCCATACTACATCCATACTATCCATCCATACTACATACATAGTTTGTAGTAAGTCATGCGGTGCAAGAAACTAGTCTACTTGAAATCAAATGGCTGCTTATCTCCCAAACCTTACTACTTCTTATTATAAAATATGTGGTACCTACCATGAAAGTAATAGGACGTTAGAAATTGACAAACTGAAGCGAGAACCTAAGTGGGCGTCATAGTTTAAGGCTCAGAAGGATTGTGATGTTCTATCCAAGTGATTCTGGACACTTTGTAAAATAATGATAAACCCAATACTGAACGTCTTCTGTGATTATTTATGGATTTCTCTTTGTTGTAAATAGTTATCATTTTTACCATGGCTGTTATCTACTACTGGCAATGCCATGATACCTTAATTGAGTATGTCAACCAATCAGAGGCATTCTGACTGGGTATGTGTGGCAAGGGACAGCTCAGATCTCTAACCCATTGGATGGACATTGCTCCATAGATCTATACTGTTAGACCACAGATGGAATTCTTATTTTTCACATGGAGTTTGCAAAATATGAACTGGAGTTATGACTGCAAATGTCTTGGTTGATCAAAAACATAAAATTCTTTCTTAAGTTGTCATTTGAGCATAGCCTTTCAGCATTTGGTTTCACACAATGTCCTCTACTGTGTCCTCGTCTTTGATCCAGGAGCTTCTCTGATGGCGTCATCATGTCGAAGGCAGTGAGGTGACACTGCAGTTCAGTAGGCTGGCTTTACCAGTTCACTACTTACAAACATTATCTCTGATCAGTTCAGGTTTAATGAGGCCCCCAGTGCATTTTGCTGTTCCTAAAACCAAGCCAGTGACGCGCCTGTTTGGCGCTGACTTTCTGTTGTTTGGCCGCTGTGGCCCCTGAGCTTTGTGTGGAGTGTGTGGAGCGCCTTCCTGTGGGCGTCCTGCCCAGTCTGAGGCTGTTCCACACATGGGGAAGTGTGACACTTCGATTTGTTTGTTAGTTGTAGTTTGTGAAAATGTACTGCCTGAGGCTCTGGGGATTTTATTTTTGTTTTGGCAACAATTATGTGTGAATAGCTGACATTAACTATACTTTGTGTGTGAGTGTATTTGTGTGATTCTGTACAGTAAGTGAGATGGAGGTGGTTTTGATGGCGTGTGATCAGCATACTCACTCGTATCTTTAGGGTTTAGTACATATTAGAAGGGACATTGTACTAGACAGACACCGCACATGTTTTAGTGTATGTTTATCTGAGGTTATGTTTTTGGGAAAAGATATTTTCTTGCTATATTTTTATACACAGTTTAAACCAGCCGTATTTTAAAAGGCAGAATATTTTATATTGTTGCAAATAGAGTAAAAATACCTGGAAGGTTTAACATTTGTTTTGGCTGCAGCTGACATCTATATCTGATCACTTGGTTGATTAAGTGGTAAATCTGCGTAATTTAGAATTGTATATGTGTATATATTATATGTGTTTAGTTTATGTTAATATGCATGTATTAATTATTGCCAGTGGATCTAAACAGCAAACATTTTGGACATAATTTCAGTGTACTATTTGCAGACCTTTAAAAAAATATATTTATAAATTTTGTCTTTCCCTCTCAACGTGAGTTTCAGCTGCTTGTATGCTGACAGTTCTGCATTGCACCCAGGACCCACATGTAGAGGTAGCATTTATCATGAGACCTACTAATTTTTATTGCAACGTGAAAACACACAAGCTTGTCAAAACAGTCCTTAAAGGGCAATTTCAAAGGTGGTTCAGAATGTCTGCATAATTGCATGGTTAAGATGTAATTCAGAACAGTTTAGTCTTAAATGCTCCATTCTAGAGAAAATTGCAGAGTCAGAGAATTTCAGTGATGGAGGTCAAGCATCTAAATACTTTAATGCTTCCGAAAGCAACTAAAGAAAAAACTTTAGTTTGGAAAAAAATAGCTTTATTTCTGTTGTAGATATTCCAGCTAGAAGTGTAAAGGAACCCCCAAAAACGTTGCTTCGTTTTTACCTCAGAATGACAGGAGTGTGTTCAAATATCCATGTCAGTCACTAGCAGTTAGATTCCAGATTTTGTGTGCTCGAGCGAGGAGCTTTTCAGTCTACCCCTACTAGAACTGGACACACCAGCTTTAAGATTTCTTATGAGTATGCTTGTGTGGATGTATGTGCAAGGCAGATGAACGAGGCGTTTCTTTTGATGCTTTGTGGAGCTTTGTTCATCTGCTTCACATTGAGGGTAGGAAGGGCCAGTACAGTGCCTTCTGACGCTGTGTACAAAGGCTTTTACGTAAATGGCCATAATCTCTCTGAAGATGGTTGTGCGTGGAGACTGGTACAGCTTAGCACTGATAAAGCCATGCAGCTCTGCCTGCCTGTGTCCTCTTTCCTTGGAGCCAGGGCTTTGTGGTGCATTCTGACGAGTTGCATTAAAGGATTGGTCTTTTCGCCTTTTCCTTATTAGGCATATGATTTTAAGAGGCTCCGC
Source organism: Hepsetus odoe (assembly GCA_017165825.1). Classification (NCBI taxonomy): domain Eukaryota; kingdom Metazoa; phylum Chordata; class Actinopteri; order Characiformes; family Hepsetidae; genus Hepsetus; species Hepsetus odoe. Next base: position 8,053,101 of record CM029392.1, read on the forward strand.
TAGGGCTCCCTCTCTTCAGCAGTGCAGCTATATCTGTACCACTAAGGGGAGAGAGGGGTAACAGCTACTGGAGGAGCAGATATTCCTGTCACAAGCAGATGCTGTAGTGTAATGCACTAGTGGTTGGATTTTTTTTTTGTCAAGCCTGCATTGTTATTTGTTTAATGCCTGGTTTAGGTAGGATAATGAATGTACTGGTTTCATCAATGGCCACAGGCCCCCATTTATTTGTGCCCATTTATATATAACAAATAAGCCATCCAGGCAAACTTGCTGTGGCACTGGGTCTGTGGAAAAGTAATCACTGATGGATCAGACACTAGAGTAAACAGCCACTTGGGGAATCATTTACAGCAGGAACAGCCACTGAGGGATCAGCAAGTGAGGAAACTTGAGTGACTGCCTAAACAAGAAGCGGGGGAGCAATCACAGGGAAACAACTTTGGAAGGCAGTTACTGGAGGACAGCTTGGTGAGCAATCTCTAGGCTTATCTCTTGGTCAAAAAAAGCCTGGAAGAATAGCTAGGTACTATGGGATCAGCTACTGAGGAAAACAGGCTTCAGGAGAGAACAGCTGCACAGGGAACACCCAATCAAGGAACAGCCCGTTTCTGTTGCTCTTCAGACTCAGGGTGTTCCATTGTAGCATTCCTTTATCAGTGTGTCTGTCTGTAATTCTTTCCTATCTGTCAGTCATGCTATAGTTATCTCTGTATTTCCCTCATTCTATCATCTATGTGTTCTCTGTCTGCTCCCCTTCTCCCTATTCTCTTTTTCTCCTTCTCTTTCTCTCTCTCTCTCTCTCTCTCTCTCTCTCTCTCTCTCACTTTCCCCTCTTGCCCAACTCTCTCCTTCATCTTTTATCTCCTCCTCTTTGGTATCTCATCATCAAGTGTCTTGTCCCAATCTTTTCCCTGCCTGTCACCTCTCTCTCTCTCTCTCTCTCTCTCTCTCTCTCTCTCTCTCTCTCTCTGCCTCTGCTTAGGCAAATTCCCACTGGCTCTATTGCAGAGACTCAATCCTGCACCTGGTGCTCTGGCAGAGGAACACCTGAAGACAGAAACCCTGCTGGAGGTGCAAGTGACTCCATCTCTCCCTATCTCCCTCTCTCTCTGTCTCTGGTCTCTGTGTGTTGCTCTATCCTTCCCTCTTTCTCTCTCACAGTGTCACTCTATTCCCCCCCCCCCCCTCTCTTTGTTGCTCTGTCCTTCCCTCTTTCTCTCTCTCTCTCTCTCTCTCTCTCTCTCTCTCTCTCTCTCTCTCTTTCTCTCTTTGTTGCTCTCTCTCTCTCTGTTGCTCTATGCCCCCCCCCCTTTCTCTCTTTCACACTCTCTCTCTTCTCATTGTCTTTCCTCTGCCTGTGGTGAGACTCTGTCTCTGTGTATGCCGCTCATCATTCCTTTGGCTCTGGGACACAGGCAGCTTTTGGAAAAGGTCTTCAGCTCTTGCAGTTAAACCAGGCAGCATGCCTTTATTCTTTGTCAAGCACTGTTGAAAGGACTTGTATAGCTGTTTTCTATATTGTTGTAAGATGTTGATATCTTGGTTATAAAATGCTGTGGCAGGCATTGCTTGGCCCCCTTTGTCCTGGTGTTCAGCATTTTACCCATTAAACTGCAGACTTATTATTCAGTATTTGATAGTAAAGTGTATTATTCATTAAGTACTAAAAGTTACAATGTAATTGTAATAATATCTATCCATTGTAATATCAAAGCCAAAAAAAGATTTTGGAACAGGAAAGCAGACACTTTAATTCAAAGCAACTTAAGTGAGGATTACATGTAAATTTGTAAACATGAGTTTGTGTTAGTTGGGCAAACAGTTTTTGAAACAGTTAATACCATATTTCTAAGCCCAGTTGTTAAATAGCAGCCAGTACCAGTGAACAAATACACACCGCCCACACACAGATTAATAAATCTTATATCTATAGTTGAGCTGGAAGGCATTGTCTTAACTTTATTTTGATATGTTTTGTTGTTGCAACTAAAAATGAGTCTAAAAATGAGCAAAATATATCTGTGGAATGGAAAAAAGGTTTGTGAAGAATCCCTCCCACTCTGTGCAATGTCAAAACTGTGGAGTGATTTACTGTATTTGAGTATCATTTCTTTTCATCTGTTAGTAGCACTTCTTGACACGTTGAAGGCTGGATGTGGAATTACATAGAAATAGGATTCGGTGTCAAATTTAAGATAATGGTATTGTTATTGAAATGGACAGTTGTGACAGTACCCAGCTCCAGTTATAAGAGTGAAACAGGGGTGAACAAGAGAGAGGAGGGTAGAAATGAGAAAGATGGTGAGAAGGTGGGAAAAAGGATAGAAGGTGGCAGGAAAGGGGTAGTGGGAGGCAAAGAGAGAAGGGGCATTAAGGGAGAAGAAATGGGTTAAAGAAGGGGACGAGAGATGAAAAGAAGAAAGAGAGTAAAAGTGCTGGAAAGAGAGTAGGTAAGCATTCAGTCACTAAGCTTCTCTACAAACACTTTCACATGCACACAAGACACATGCCTTAACAATTAATGAACTTACCTGGACCAAGTGTCTTGCTGTACACACAGAAACATACTCAGGCACAAACACTCCCTCCCACTCACACAGTCTTGCATATGCAGTGGGTTTGGATTAATGGGATGCTATCTTTAGTAGATGACGTGATAGAGGGCCTGAGTTTTATTCATGATTTGAACACTGAAGCTGGGCATCAGACTAGAGTGGGCTGTAATTTAACTGATTGCTGGAAGAGCAGGAGGCCCGGTGTAATCCTACCTGCTGAAAGGGAACTGTAGCCTCATGCCTCGCTGCTTATTCATCTAACTTTAAAGCTCTCAGTGCTCTCTTAACATTTATACAACACATCTCTGTTCTGACAGCATGTCGTGAAATGTCTGCACTAATGGCAGTTCTCTAAGATGCATTAAATACCTCTTTTTTAATAACTCTGAGGCTTTTGCTGAGTTGCTACGATAAAAATAAAGGCCTCGGTGTCTGAATTGGTGAGGGGGAACGGCAAGGTGAGGCTGAGTTCACATTAAGTGGTACAAATGTGTCTTCTTTTGCATAAATTTTACACAAATCAGATTTCATTCGCTTTCATGCGTGGTTCTGATCAGATTAACATTGGCTGATGTTAGTGATGAATCCAGGCTTCTCAAATGTCATAAACCTGCTTGTGTGAAAGAACAAAGGTGAAAATTATGAAAACTATCATTATATAAATAATAGAACTTACATTCCCCAAAAAGCAGTCATGTACATAAGCTCAGACTTGCTGGCATTCATCTTTGGTACCGAATAAAATGTTTGTTCCTTCTGGAAAAAAAAAAACACTAAACAAAAAACTATAACTTCATCAAAGTCAAATAATTTGGAAACACTAGCTGACATTACATTGCGTGAAAAATTCCAGATGCATGGAGGAAGGAAAATGGTCTAAATTTATGAGAATTAAAACTTCCATTACACAAGTTAAGCACATTTTTCCTTCTCCTGCGAGTCTACCAGTTTGGAGATTTTGTTCGGCCAGTTGTGAAATAAAAATGTTAACTATTTGAAAGTTTGTAAATATGAACTTTGGACATTGATTCTCTTGATCATTGATGTTGCATTGAGTAAAGGAATATAAAGCAGTATAAAAACCACAAAATGCTTTTGTTATTGTTATAATATGTTATTTTTAATGACTCTGTTGAGTTATGAGTAAAGGGCGCACAAGCAAACTGACTATACAGACAGCTCCCTTTCGTGAGTGTTTCCATCTGCATACATCATCTCACTGTCATTCTCTCTCTCTTGTCCTCTCTCGTAACTAATTATAGCATGTTCCTCTTGCTCTCCAGCTGTGGTCTGGGAGGTCGTGCATGTGTGTGTGTGTGTGTGTGTTTGTGCTTGTGTGCTCGCATGTGTGTGTCAGTGGGCTCAGCCTTCTCCACTGATAGCACAGGGTTATGGCAGCCTCATTTAGCAAATGATTAATTCAATTAGGCAGGCAGGAGCTGAGGTGGAAAAGCTGAGGCAGGAGGCCGTCACGTCTCTCTCTGAGGCCCGGCGTGGGCGGCTCTTGGCGGGGCACAGTGGAGAGACCTGCTACTACTGTGCTACGAAAGACTCTTGTGAACAGGGTCCTGATCCACATTAGCAGTCCATTCAGAGAGCTGTTTAAACACACAAAACAGCAATTAGCTGAGAGACATCAGTGGCTTCTGAGCCACTGTGGTTGAGCTAGGGCTAAAGTTTCTTTGTGAGAATAACAGTTTTGCCTTTTGAATGATAATGACTTAGTAGTATCAAGAATATAAACTAACAAAGTAAAAGAGAAATTCAGGTTGTTTTAATTAAGCTAAAGACAAGGTGAACATCTACAAAACATCTACAGTGGACTTTTGAAATCAGCTGATTTTTAACCCACATTTTAAACTCACTAATACAGAACTTACATATTAGTTCAACAGTAGTTACTGAAAAAAGATTCATTTCTAATTTTTGAATAATATAATTAATAACTGAATAATTAGCCTAGACTTCACCTCCTCTGTTTAAATGACATAGAAGTGAAATTGGTCATTTTTCATCTGACTTAATATGATTTAATTACACTAGTCAATTCAGCATATTTTACCCCCTTCATCTGTAAGGGTGTGGGTGCGCTCCTAAATTCAGAACTTTTTATATATGTTTCAGGGCAGATACTAGATAATTCAAATCCAGCCTTGAGGGGGGCTCCACAGACATGATCAAATGTCCACAAAAATAGTAAGAGAATTTAAATAATAATCTTTACAGAATTATTTTTTACTTTACAAAAACCTGACTAAATCTGTGAGTTTCTTCACTAACTGACTCCCTTTTCTCATCACAGTGGCGGAATGACTTCTTATGTTTTACAGACCCTTCCAGCTTTGGACATTTATATGTTTGATGAAAAACTGTGTGGCCTCATCTCAAGCTCAGTATGAGCTGTGGGAACCTCTGGTTATTTAAAAGCTGTAAAGAAACTTGGAGTGTGCACCTGACCACAGAGCGCTGTGCTGTCAACATGTGGGAATAATACAATTAAAAAATATGGGGATTTATTTATTTCTGACATATATTGCAAATACAAATGCAAACCCTCAGTGTTGTTTGATCTTGCAGTATTTTAACCCCCGTGATTTTTTGGACTATGTTTCAAACTGTGACGTTAAATCTTGCCAGCTGTCTTGTTAGTAATCATTTGTAGCGCTTGGTCTCATTCAGAATATCAGTCATGTGAGAGTATACCTCATAACAAGCAAGCTCTCCAAACTGGAGATGTTTGTTGGCGTTCCCCTATCAATGCAAACAAAACTGAAGCTGCACACACACATACACACACGCACACAGAAATACTGAAAGTGACTATGAAGAGGTCTTTGCTAATGACCTCTGTTTTATGACATTATTTAATTTTTGCATCAGATTGAGAGTGAAATATTTAAACAAACAAACCAAATATTAAAGAATATACAAAATAAAAACAATAAAGGTTCTAATTTAAGTACAAATCTTTGCAAACATCAAAATCACATAGGGCATCCAAAGAAATGTTGCAGAGGTCAGAACTGTAGTGTGAAAAATGTAAGTGTTGTTGACAAACACTAAGCTGTGCGCTAAAATTTCTCAGCAGAATGACTGAGGATTTTGCTAGTATTCTTCATAGTTTGTCCAACATAGCAGCAGAATAAACACGTTTAAGGATAGGTCTTTTGGTTAATAGGCTCTTTTGCAAAGTGCACACTTTTGCCGTATCAGTATTGCAAGGCCAGTATATGGATACAGGTCGCAAAATACTGCACAGCTGAAAATTCCAGTTGGCAGGACATTGTCAAAGTAATAAACACTGGTATAAGTATATTTTCGAGATCCATATTAATGAGAAAAGGCTGGGTTGAAAATAACCATTTCCACACTAAATTCAGTCACAGAGCTTTGTTTTATTTAATATTGAATGCCGATTGTCTGATCAGAGTGTGTGTGTCTTGTTTGTGTAGGTGCACAGGTCAGCATCAGAAAGGGCTCTTCACTGCAGATCTCACAAGCCTGAGCTCCAGGCCACTCTTGTCATGATGAAAAGGCTATTTTGAGCAGATGGAGGGGTCAGATATGGGAGAGAGGCGTTCTTCCGATGCTTCCTACACACACACACACACACACACACACACACACACACACACACACACACACACACACAGACACAAGCATGCACCCACACACACACAAATACACTCACACAGCACCCAAAGCTGAGGTTAATTATGGAGGTGTTAACAGTTAGAAGAGAGAGAAGGAAAAAGAAAGAAAAAGAGAGGAATAGAAAAAGAGAGGGAAAGAGGAGGTTGGTGTGGGCCTCCTACATTGCAAAGGATGCTCCTAATCACACACACACACACACACACACACAGAGGCACAAAAGCACAGGCCGTCACAGATAGATGTAATTATACACTTCGTTCCCACACTCTCCCACTCGCTCGGCGTTGCACTCGCTGACAGGCAGCGGCACCACGGAGAACACACACACCACAGGGTACTGTCACACATAAGATTAACAAGATGCTAACACACTCTCCTCTCCTACACACACACACAATCATATCCATTAACACATAGTTTATTATATTACTGTAGACATAACTGATCTCATATACAGCTGAATGCAAACGTTCGGACACCGACGTTTAGTCAGATGGCTAAAACAGTTTCTCTAAAGAAAAACAGTTTCTCTAAATGTTTAAAAGTACAGTTATTGTTTATTCATATAAATACGAATGTATGTATGTAAATCACTGTTTTTGTCTCTTGTATTAGTGTTGTGACTAAGCTCTGAGAGCCTGACAGAAGACTGCTGACTTCCTGTGATTGTTTTTTGCCATTGTATGTGCATATATATGTGGGTCTGCGTGTCTGTGTGTTTTTTTGTGTGAGGTCATAACCAGTCACGGGAAGGACACAAGGACTGCAGGGTGTCTGCACCTTTCCTTCAGAACACAAGGAAGTGAAGTGCAAATGTTTTGTCCTCTACAAACTGCTCCAAACAGCAAATCAGAAACAATTGGTTGACAGTCAATAAATCAAAGCTGTTACATGTTTACATTTACACTTAAAAAAAATTAATAAATACATTTAGTTCACACCATAATTCAGTGAAAAGTTAACTGTTGGTCTGCATTGTTTTCTGCTTGAAGTTTGCATTTTGAAGCTTGATTTTTATCTGTACATTTTAGTAATTAATTAGCCAGTACATTTTTCGTGTGCACATTTTGCAAATACTTCAAGGCTAACATTAACCAAACAACAGAACTTTAAAGCAAAGCCATATCCAGATAAGGTGGAGCAAACCTGTTTTAGAATACAGTATGACTGATGTATAAAAATGAATAAAACAGCCAGACACTTATTTACACGGATTTACAAAGAAGTCAGAATTTAGAGAGCTGTTTCTAAGCCACATCCACAAATCTGTGCAGCTTTAATGATGCAGGGGTGCAGTCTTAGATCGTTTAGAGATCTATTTTTACAGAAGCAATTTGGGCTTTTTGGGAGACTACTTACCCAATTTTGTTCCCATTTGTTGAACAAATTTTATTTTATAGCGCCAGCTAAAAAGGAACCAAAATTTGATTTGACAGTAGGACAACATTGGGATAAACTGAATATATTAATCATTAGTTTTGAGGCCAGTGTGTGATGATTTAACCCAGCAGATGACAGTGTTTGGTGTACTCAGTGTAATTTGGAGCACATAATCCTCCATCGCTTCTTACATACATTAGCCTTGGCGATCCTTTACAAAGCTATAGAAGCTTCAGACCACAAATGTCTTGATTATTTATTTTAATTTGTACTTGTAAGCAGTATTTTGACCTTATTGGAAGACCATCGCTATACAGTTGTAGCCCCACCTGCAGAGATGCAGTAGAACACTGAAGGTTGGGAATAATGGAGGAATAGAAAGCTTTTGAAACAGTCGTCTGCAGAGCCAAAAGTGCCCATAGCCCTGGACCACTAGAGGAGAAAAATGTAGGACAGTGGGGGAATGTGGGAGCAAGTGCTGTCCTTTTGCTGAAGGACGAGGAACATGTGAGCCACAGAATCAGACCTACTGAGATTAGTCCAAGAAAAGGGGAGAGAGCGAGAGGGACATGGAAAAAGAGCAAACATTAATACACAGATAAAAACTACCGTTTTTACATTGCTACTGTTTAGTAAGATTGTAGCAATTTTTTGCTGCATTTGTTAGTGCTTAAAAATCAGGCCCAATAGGAACTCTGAAAAGCTTCAATTAAAAAATTGACTTTCTGAAACCTTCAATCACTGTTTATCTTTAGTTTCCCCACCTATGATGTTTCAAATTAAACATTTTTTTTCAAAAAAGTTTAAAAAGAATTCAGGCCATTAGAGTACATTATACAACTGGCTTCCAGCATCTTGGTAAAGGAAGGGGTGTTGTTTCTTATGCAATCAAAAGGAAATAAAATGAAGGAACAGTTATATATGGCTTTAGAAAATGAAAGAACAAGAGAGAGAGAGAGTGAGAGATGGAAAAAAAGTAAAGAAAACAGGGTGAAAGGCCACAGACATGAGATGCTCCTGAGAGAGATGGAGATAAAGACAAGTCTCTCAGCCTGTCACCTCTTTAATCATTAACCTCCACACAACACCCACCATCAAACCTTTAGTCATGCCTCCATGCCTCTGCCTCCGTGTGTGTGTGTGTGTGTGTGTGTGTGTGTGTGTGTGTGTGAGTGTGAGAGAGAGTTAGAGAGAGAGAGAGAGAGAGAGAGAGAGAGAGAGATGAGTGTGTGCTTAATGAGTTTGAGTACGTTTTATTTTGTAACAGGCCTAAAAGGGTTCATAGGTTGTTACATTTAAACACTGACTTCACTGCTATATTGTTCTCGATTCTCTCCTCTCTCTTGCTCAAAATGCGTCCGGTAGTTGCAATTATAAGGCAGAGCGGTCGATTTGTCTGAGAGCTTTTATGCTGCTGTGGTCAAATTATTTGGCCATATGGTTGAAAGTCAATCCAAATCATTAATCAGGGGACCCAGAGATAAGGGCGGTGGGTTTAGCACTCCTAGATTCTCCTGAAAAGCATGTTTATCAAAAACAGAAAGTTTATTTCACCAATAATGGAAAATTTAAGTGCTGTCAATGTTGACATTAATGACACATTAACATTGTAAAAGGCCACTTATTTTTATGCCGTTAATGCATTTTTCTAGATTGCCCTTTTGAACTATCTGCAGAAAAACAGGCTGATGCCTAGATGCTTGAGCGCTGTAGCTATAACTCTTACAGTAACCCTCTCATTCAACTACAGCTTTTAAATGGCATCTATGGATGAGTCACTTGATAAAAGTGATTTCCGGCTACTACATTTACATTTACTCCATTTAGCAGACACTTACCCAGAGCGACTTCCATGTCCTAATTACAGGGACAGTCCCCCTGGAGCAATTCTGGGTTAAGGGTCTTGCTCAGGAACCCAAAGGTGGTAGTGCTGGAGATGAGATTCGAACCTGTGACCTCTTGATCCATAGGATCCACAATCAGTAGCTAATCGCCTCTTTCAAAATCACATAATTTTCATAGGAGTTCAGCAAAAAAATATTAATCAGTAACTGGACATAATGACTACATTCTGTTTTAATGAATCACACCTCTTCGTGAATGAAAGAAATGGGTTGATACTGATGATCTACACAAAATGAAGTGACAGCTCATGAAAATGCACAACAGAAGCCCATACAATGATCACACATACATTGATATCGTAAGCTGTGCGATTGTAACATGTAGGTCATTTCAGAGGCTGGTGAAAGAGGAGGAGGAGTGTGGATGTGTCGAGCTCTGCCGTGTCACGGCAAGAAAAAGAGATTATCACTCTCTCAGAAGAGAGGAAACGGACAGGGAAAAGGAAGCGAGAGAGAGAGTGTGTGTGTTCATGAACAGGCTGTCACAGTGCCGTAGGGGAAGGACATGCAAACACACCCACTCTCACACTCATGAGGGGTTGTGGAGGAGAAAGAGAGAAAAAAAAGGACAGACAGAAAGGGAGAGAATTAAGGAAGGAAAAAGAATTCAAATGGAAGGCAGAGAACTGAGGGAAAATCGAGGGAGAGTGTTAAACACAGAGGAAGAGAACTGAGTAGAGAGAATTCAGTATGGAGAGAAGTGAGGAAGAAAGATGTGAGGAGTGATGGAGAAGTGAGGAGGGAAGGAATCAAGGGGAAACGAGACAACTGGACATAGTGGGAATATAGCTGATAGCTGGAGAGAATTGAGAAAAGGGGGAAAGAGAGAGAGAAAGAGAAAGAAAGAGAGAGAGAGAATGTCTGGTATTGTAAGGAGTGGTCTGATGGATATAAATAAGTTGTGGTGTTTCAGGAGGCTGAGGGGAAAAGCCTAGGCTTCCTGTCTGCACACTATACCAGCAGGATGGAAGCTTGCACAAACATACACACACACACATGCGCGCGCACACACACACACACAATTTGGTGCCACAGATAACAGAGCTTTTCCCCTATAAACTCTTTTCAACAGCATACATAGTATGCATACTTCTTTTTTTCAGAAATAAAAAACGAGTGTGTTTTCACTGCAGCTACAAGTTTAACGTTCATATACATTCAGTGGAAAAACTATGGATATAAAAAAAAAGTTGGAAAATGCTTTGACACTATATTAAAATATACACTCATATTTTGGGAAGCTTTCATTCAGCTGTCAGCTGTCATGGCACAAAATAATGGGGAAAGAACTTCCAAGAGCTCAGGGGCACCATTTTTCTGTGACTTTCAGATGGAAAAAGCTACAGAGCTCTTGTCAAGTTTATCGGGTTTGATAGTACAGATCACCTGTGAGCAGCAGGATCAACAGAGGTTGATATACAATGAACTGTACTACAATGTATTATGTGTGTGTGTGTGTGTGTGTGTGAGGATTTGTGGAGATTTACTGGTGTTGGAATGGGGGTGCAAGGAAACTTGAGTCACAACTTTTTGCTCATACCAAATCATACACCATACACATCCCTACACATCCTATACACACCAATATGTACGTGCACACACTCCTCCACACTTCCCTGACCTGACAACAAGTCTGGTGATGTATGAGTGTGTGCGTGGGAGTGTATAGCGTGTAAGTGTATGCTGTGTGTATGTGTTTGTGTATGTGTGTGTTTTTCCTGCTATTGTAAGTGGGTATTTAACAGACTTCAATGAGAAAACCTGGGGTCAAAAGAGAGAAATATGTCTCCATCCGGTACACACTTAAATCTCAGCACACACATGCTCACACAAGGATAACCCTGACCTGAGGGAACTCTAACATACAGGATGGACCAACCTAAACTCTACAACCCTAAACTCTGCATGCTTTTGATTCTGATACTGTTGTTGTAAAGGTTTGATACTTGTTCCACAGGCTTTATTCATAATGCATCAAAAATCTGCTTTTTTCATAAATCTTTTTCATAGATATTTTTTTCAGATCTCAGGTTACAAGAGATGATCCCATGTGTATGGCCAGACTGTAGTCACCTTTGGTCACTTGTTCGTAATGGTTACTATAGCTGCAAGCATGCGGGAGAATGCTGACTAGGGAAGGACAAAACATGTAAATTTATAGATTTAGATGTTCTAGATGGGCCGAACAGAATGATGTTATAGGTCATCAAAGTTTTGCACTATAACACAAAGTTAAATCATTAGCGAACTGTAAAGCCAAAGCATGCACCCTTAACAGGTAACCTTAATGTCTGGTTTGATTGTGACCTGGCATGCTGATTTTCTGTTGCATGAAGTGTATCTGACTTAATCTACTTTACTGTTTCAAAATAAAAATGTGTTTTTAACTTGAATATTTTTTTAAGGACCAGTTTAATTTTTGTCCTCATTTTCCACTAGATGATAAGGTCATAATATTACAAGCAGCAACAGTGGTGCACAGTGATCATATTTCTACTTTATCTCTAGATTTTTCTGGTTTTTTTTGCGCTCAGTTGGTAATTTACAGAAACTAATTAAAGTTGACTGAAATATCCTCTGGTAGCTTTAATGACTGCTGCTGCAGTGTTACTGATGTTCGTTAGTGTTGCTGTAGTCCCTCAACCCTCAAAAATCTGTTCGGTATGGTTTTAGAATAAAGTTCATAGATGGGCAAAAGCCACCTGCCATATATTTAATCTTATTCTTCTAATGCAATATACAACATAAGACACAAAACACTGTATTGGATGCTTCAAAAATGTATTTGATGTAATTAGATGCTTCGGTTCTTTACAGGACAGCTCAACAAGATCTTCACGAACTGAAGGTTTTGTGAGCAAATGGCACAGCACACAGTGAACCACAACGAAATGACTTCTCTGCATTTTACCCATACACCACGTGCAGCAGGGGGCAGCCATGCATCCGGCGCCTGGGGAGCAACGATGGGGACTGTACCTTGCCCAAGGGTACCTCAGGGAAACCCACTGGTCCAGGACTGGAACCCACAACCTTCCAATCCCGGGCGTAATTGCTTACTAACAATGATAAAGCAAGACCCATAGCTCTCACCAGAACATTTGAAATGCAAAATCTTTTAAAATAATTTCTGCATACACAATAATTTCCCCTTACTCTTATTTTTCAGACTCGTCAGATACTAGTTTAAAGCATCTGGAAGCAAGTATGAGGAGTAATGTTTGAGACATTTGTGGCCAGTCAGAAATAAAGGTATCTTTCAGGGTAGAGGCACTGGAACAGTGTTGAGGGAGCATAACTATTGAAAAAATTAATTGCTTGCACATTTCTATTTAATTTTATTTTTATTTGTACTTCTCTTGATTTTGTACACCTTTTCTATAGTCCAGGCTTTTTATTTAAATTTTCTGTTTAAAACCATGCACCATTCCCCTGCAAAAAGAATGTAGTCAACCTTTAAAACTCATTAAAGGTATACAGTTTTAGCTTAATGGGTACATTTACTTTGTATCTTGGGGAATAGCAATTGGACCCTTTTTAATAACAGTGTGGAGCCAGTCAGTCACATAAAATGTCAATAGGTATGTTACGTAACTTTCATATTATTTAGCTTTGTGCTGTGTACAGTGTGTACTAGTTTAGCTTGAGAAGCTAGTTTAGCTTCAGTTCCTTGAGAACTGAATCAAGGAAAGCAGCTTTCAATCTATTGCATGTGCAGTGGTTCTTAATGTTGCATTTAATGTATGAATTCATTTATAATTTAATTTATAAATGATTTTAAGTTTAAGCAGTTTAAGCAAGACCCTTAACCCAGGGTACCTGGTTCAGTTGGTGGGTGTGTTGCTGTGACCAAAAGTTTAAGCTAAATAACTACACATAATATACCAACTGGATACACAAGTGTTTGGCGACCGTTTTCTCCTCATTGTGACCCAAGTGCATCTCTGCATAATTCAGCGAGGAACAGAGGCTCACTCTGCACTCTTATTATTGCACTCCAACAGTGACGCAGTAAAGTTTATAGACTGGTGCTGCTGGGAGAGCGCCAAGGTAAATGCCAGCAGATCCGCCATGCTTTTAGAAAGGTGACTGTACCAGCTGTGGCGATGCTGATGTCAGCAGCAGATCTCTCTCAGACAGCCTGTGTGTGGGAGAGTGATTTTAGTAATGCACTCCACATCAGTGCTGATGTTCCTGCTGCTTGCTCTTTCCTTTCCAGCAGGGTGGAAAGGGCACACTCTTTTCCCTTCTACCACGTTTTTAGTGACACTCTTGGGTATTTGAAGTCTCTTGGGGAAGGCTTTTTTAGGAACAGTTTGATGTCCTTCTTGAAGGGTTTTCAATGAGGAACCACCACTGAGTATAGTAGATACCTACTCATCTAAAGTTTCTTCTGATATCAAGGTTGTTAATAAAGTCTTTCTTTTCTTTTTCTAATTTAACAAAGTCCCTTTTCTTATATGACAGATTTATTCTAGAACTCAGAGCATTGCAGTGAGGACTTGGTTGCACACAACCATGAGAGCTTTAGTAAAGGCAGGTTGATATTGGGCAAGGAGTTCTGCACCACAAACAATACTCTAGTTTATTTACAAAGGCATTGGATGGAGCTCCATCCTTTTTGAGAAAGTAGCTGCACTCTTCAAACCCAATGCTGGGGAGCTTTGTACCTCTCTAATGGGACACCACACAATTTAAGACTTTGAAATACTACCACAGTATTATAGGTAAAGAAGTTACAGGACTTTATGTCCATTAAGACAATGAAAAAAACAGGATTCCATGAATCAATTGCTGTGCCATTATGTCATGCTATCACCCCAGTGATACTATTAAAAATAAAAATGATTGGACCACCCAGTGGGCCAGCCTACAAGAGTCAGTGCTTCTTACTGGATCTCTAACTTACTGACTGACTGATGTCCATGCACAAACATCATCCAATTCAAGCAGCAGGTGGCTCTATAAACTATTAAATGTTGGCTCATATCCTCCTAATGACCAATTTAAGGCCAAAAAATATCAGAAGAAATACACGTATCAACATGACATTATGATATTGATAACCTAATTATAAGTTCAAAACCATTTTAATGCGATATGCACTAATGTAACATCTGTCTTAATGTAACAGACATAACCAGGTATGCTGGATTTCAACCTACCTACCGCTGGTCTAGTGGTTTTCGTGTACAATAATAAGCGAATGAGGATCCTTTTTAATAGGCTCACCTTGTGTGTAACACTGCTGTGTGATGCTGTTGGACTCCAGGCAGCTAGCATTAGATAAAAGATTGCTGATTGAATTAGCGCTAATCACAGATGTGCCTCTGGTTTCTCTGTGGATGGCATCTCATGGGATTGTCTGTGATGCTGCCATGCTGATGTTACACTCATTTCTCTCTCATTGCCTCTCTCTCACTCTCCTTGCCTCCAGTGCCAAATCTTAAATTTCAGTCTCCAAAGAGATGCCTGATACAGGGAGTGCCAAAGAAAGTAAGAGAGAGATATATGAGTGAAGCTCTGGTAGTCTAAAAAGAGTAAGGAGTTTTGAAGGATGTAGGCTGTAGCGGATGTGTCTAAGGGCAGGGTTTCCCAACCCAGTCTTCTGGGACCCCCAGGTGGTCCAGATTTTGCTCTTTTCCAGGAAGGCCTGCCTTGTATGATTCTGCTGGGAGATGAAATTGTCTGGGGATCCCTGAGAAAAGATTTAGGAATGGATCCAGGTAGTAATTGGGAACAGTCTATTTTTTATGGTGCGTTGGCGTGTGTGCATAACAGAGCCTGGAGGTGAGGGTGCAGCTGCTGATCGGGCCGCTCCAGGCTATCCGTGTCATTGTGAACAAACTGACCCACTTTAGAGGCACTCCAAAGAAGAAGACGCATAGTGAAAACAGCATCAGAACAACTCAAGGCCTCAGCAGAAAAAGAGCTACTTTAAGATGACAGCAACAACAGAGCCCTCTTATTGGGCTCTTATTGTTTGTGTGTGCTGCTGTGGTGGTGATCACTAGAAATATACTGTGTAGAGAGAAATTTCTCTCTGGCCTTGTCAATTATTTCATAAAAGGCTGCTGCCAGCATAAACGGTTCCATGCCTTGCAAGTGCCTGTCAGGCCATGCTCTTTGTTAAATAGTGTTTGTGGCATACACTTCCATCTACTGATGTTTTGCAAAGCCTTTTAACACTAAACACACTGAACGACCACCTTCTGCACCTGCCTCATCACGACCACATTTCACTGTTAATTACTGCCTTTTTATACTCTGATCAGCCTTAACATAAAAAATTACTTTCCTAATATTGTGTAGATCTCAACTTACAGTATGGACGTGACATGCTCTTCGAAATGTGTTTTGTGTCTGGCTTTAATATCATATCACCTTGCCAAGTTCTTGTGGGGCAGCGGTGGCCTAGTGATTAGGGAGTTGGCCCCAGGATCTGAAGATTGTGGGTTGGAATCCCATACCGGCAGGTTGCCCTGAGGTACCCTTGAGCAAGGTACCGTTCCCATCACTGCTCCCTGGGCACTTTCAATAGCTGCCCCGTGCTGTGAGTGTATGGGTTAAATGCAGAGGTGTAATTTTGTTGTGGTTCGCTGTGCTCTTTGCTCACAATGACAAGAATGGTCACTTTCAACAAGATAATCAGTGCTGTTCTCTTCAGCCTTTAGCTTCTTTTATTGTTTTGCCTGATTGTAGATCTGCAGTCTGCTGTAATGATAATGAAAACAACCAAGGAATCTCCCTCATTTATTCTCAAGCAGCTATGCTTAAATGTGGTTTTTATATTAACAGATCAGACAATTCTTCTGTAAAAAAATGCTGCTGATAACTTCATTATAAATGATGTCACCTATAAAATATGGTCAGGGTCCAAGATACCATCAACAAAATGGAAACGCATGATCTGGTGTGGCGACCCATAAACGGGAGCAGATGAAGAAGAAGAAGAGGAAGGGTCCAAGATACCATCAGCCTGAAACTGGTCTCAGTCTCTTTGATTTTCACAAGGATCTCTGGCTGTTGGTTCAATTTTACATTGCGGTCTGGTTGGTTACAGTGCTGTCTGGTAGGTAATGATAACTCCTGCTGTTGTCACAGTGAAACATTTGCAATAAATCCCTGTTTCAGTGGCGTTAGTGTGCTTTAGACAAAGGGAAGACATCTATTTTACTGGATAAATTAACATGTGTCTCGGCTGATCCAGTAATAAGTTGGTAGGAGTCCAACTTCTTTGATGCTTTGTGACCCAAATACTCAAATGTCCTTTGGACATCAGCAAGAAAGGACCATGTTTGGTCATCACAGCAAAGATGAAAGCAACATAGTAACTTCTTTCTCGTCTCCTCTCCTGTTTCCAAGTTGTGTTATCAGTTCATTTTGTCTCAACAATTGTAACAGTGATGCACATGAACAAAGACTTGCAGTTAATTGTATGTGACAGCAAACACAGTAAATTTATAGTCTTTGTTATTACCAACTAAGGAGGATCTTTATTCCAAACAAACAGAAATGGCTTGTTAAAAAGTGAATATGTTGGATTTGTTTTTTACACCCCCCCCCCCCCCCTGCACATTTTCAAACCTCTCTTAATTTTTACGACAGTTTTGATGCCGTGACTTAAAAGCTGATTTATGTAGATGACCTCTGTGTTTCGGCGAATGGGTAAATGACAGTAACATTTCTATGAGCACATGCAATACTGTATTAACTGAATTTGAGGCTAATCTGGGAAAACAGGAGAGCTGGCCATAAGATTAATTTGATAACCCTCTGTATAGGATGTCTCTTTGTAACAGGCTCCCTTAGATTGTCTTCCAGAAGGTCAAGTGGGTTGCATAATGGATCTTAAAATAGCCACACTGTTAGTCTGGGGCTCACGCAGCAGTTTGCAACCCTTGAAGTGACGTTGCATTAATGACGTTTAGACTCCGGTGACAGGACCTATCTGACACTCGCCCTCGCCCTTGTATTCTCAGGTATCCGGCATCAGGTCTCAGCTACCTGTCTGCCCAATGAGCTCTACCTAGATTGTGTGTGTGTGTGTGTGTGTGTGTGTGTGTGTGTGTGTGTGTGTGTGTGTGGTGAACGCAGTCTCCTAACACTGCATGAGTGACTGCACTGTACGGTGTTGTTGAGAGAGGGTTTTCATGCTACCAGGGTCTGCCCCATGCTGGTCATGGCCGTTGCTCCCATCCATGGAGAGGGTGAAGGACGTGCAAAGACTGGAGGTGTTGTGGTAGTTCGGAGTGGAGCGCTAGTGTGTGTGATGCATAGTCCAAATGGGAAGATGGCCAAGGACCGGCCCGAGCGAGAAGAGCAGCCTAATGAGAGAGGGAGGAGGCGTAAAGGCACCTGGTACAACAGGCTGCTGGCCCATAGGTGAGTCAAATGAAGAAGTTAAATGAAGACTTGTTGGCCTCCACAGTAGATCTTGTGAACTAGATTGTCTCTCCTTGAACTACTTTAGTGGCAGTATGGCAAAAGATAAACTTACAGTTTTCTCATCCACAAAGGCATCTTTGCTCTCCATTGTTTCCGTCTTTAGTTTTGTGCAAGGGATGTGTTGTAGCAGCATGAAGCTGATGTATAATTATCTAAACTTGACTTGGATTGAGGCCTAGGAGTCACCTAAGCCTTAAAAATAACTTAAGAGGACTGACTCCTTTACTTTTGCACATTTTACATATTTATTTTATTTCACACCAGCTGCAATATTCTTTACAAACTTTGAAAAAATGTTTTAAATGAAGGTTTTCTTAGTCCAAATGTTAATTCCTTTCATTCAGCAAAAATTGACAAAAGTAATAAGTAATATTACCTACAGTTTTATTATATTTTAAATTAATATTTCTTTTATAATATTGCCTAGGTTTTGCACACAATTCGCCTATAATGTGTTACTTCCATCTGGAGCTTGAATTTGTATTTTGATCTGTATTTTGTCTCTCATGCAGGTCAAAAAGCCCCATGTGCCGAGATTACCTAACAAATCGATTTAGTCCGAGTTAAACGTGGGATGATTAGGTTTGTAGATTTCATGACTGCCATTGGTGTACGTGTGTTTCCATTGCTTATTAGATACATTGGCTTTATAGCTCCAGTGTAGAAGAAACCATGATCAAACACTAAACGCCTCTGACTTGGTTTGGGGTAGAAAAACATGCATACGATCAACTGCTTAAAGGAATTGCTCCCTGACCCTGCCTTCAATGGTAAGGCCTTACTCCACACAGTTTTCCGCAGTGTGGCAGCGTTAGTAGCTATGCCTGTACTGAAAGCTTGCTGCAGTGCTTGCGAACGAGAAGATAAGATCGTTATCACTGAACGTGGCTGGGGGCTCCACTTAAAGAACGGTACGATTTCTTAGCCCACGCAGAAGAATGTGCCCTAATTGCACAAGGCAGTGCCAGTGAGGACAGAGATTACCATTCTGACAGCGAGATGGCCTTAAATACTCGCCAGACCCAGAGTGTGGATCGTTACCATGTGGCTGACATGGGGTGTTTATTACTGGAAGGTATGGTGGGAGGAGAGGTGCAGTGGATAAAACAATAGTGTCTAAATTGGTGCATAGCTTTATGCATTTATGTCTATTCTCGGTATCTCTCTTCATCACTCTTTCTTTTAATTCTGCAAACACACACACACACACATTTCACACATATCTTTTGAGACATGTGGCCTTTGCAAATTCCAGTTGGCTATGGATAAATGTCACACACTAACACATTCTCATTGTAATATCCATCTGGGAAGCCAAACCACTGTCAATGCTAATATTACTACAGTTCTAATTTAGTTAAAAAGAGCTCTTGCTGATTACTCCCTCTCTCTCTGTCTCTCTCTCTGTCTCTCTCTCTCTCTCTCCTCTCTCTCTCTCTCTCTCTCTCTCTCTTTCTCTTTCCCTGACATGTGTCAGGTCTCTCAATCTAAAATTGCTTTTCATTTGCCCTTCTGCCTTCCACTCGGTTGATTGATTTTTGGTGAACTGTTGCATAGCTCATAGAAGACTGTGTATCGAAAGCATGACTTGAAGAATTTGATTCCTTTACCCTGAAAGTAAGGAATAGGATTGCACTATACATTGATAGTTCACTGATATTTCAATAATGGCTCTCACAGCGATTATTGATGGATGGATTTAAGCTGTGATATGTGAATGAGGTCTCAGATCAGTGTTCTATGATTTTGGCATCACAATTCCAGATAAATGTTTTTGTGGGTGTTGTAACAAGGAATGCTGCATGCCATTGTTCAGCTGTAGGGGAAACATAATTCTGGTGCCACTGGCCAGTTTGCAACATCACAGTCATATAGAAGCAAGTGATCCCCTCGGGATTCCCCCTGCTAGGTGTTGATAAAACTAGTGGACTGGTGGGAGCCCTGGTCGAGGCTTAGGGCACAGGTCCAGGACAAGCAGAAGGACAGAATAAAAATTAGTTTTTCTGATAAACACAAAAAGCCAGAGTACTTTGTTTCTGTGGAAATGAGATAAATGCAGTTTCTGTATAAACTGTAACACCTTTGAAATACAGCCTGAGCCTAATTGAGTAGGTCCAGCAACTGTCAACACAACAGAACTTGATTCATATAACAAACATGCAAAGCAACCAATCATGGAACCTAATGCTTTTCCTCAAGCACATTCAGAATACGCATGTGGATACCTTCCTACTTACCTTTTCAGACAAACATTTAGATGCATGGTTTACCAGCTAGGTGTTTAGCTTGATCTGAAAAACCGGTGTAAAGAGATGCAACCGTTTGCTACTGATTAGCTTGAAAAACAGTCTCTAGCTTTCCACCAGATGGAACCGTGGATAGGCAACAAAGTTGTTGGCTGTAATGGCAGTAAGGTTGCTAGGTGAGGTTCTGAGAGCTGCAGTGATTTTACTGGTCAATGACCAAAATTCACATCAGAAACTCTTCTGAATGTCTCAAATCAGAGGACTGACTCACTACATTTGGACTACATTTGGAATCAACTGGTTAAAACTGTTAGAATTAATTCTCAGTATCTTCTAGCCTCTACACGGTGTGAAAGTGACTGTTTAACTATTTTGGGGTGGCGGTGGTCAAGTGGTAGGGTACTTGCCTATGGATCTATGGGGGATGGTACCTGGCTTAAGGGTATCTCAGGGCAACCTACTGGTCTGAACCCACAACTGAATCCATGACCTTCTGATCTTGGGGCCTAGTCCCCTAACCACTGAGTCACTGCACCCCTGTACCAAGTGCCACAGTTTTAGCTGTGTTAACCCTCAGGAAATTCACCAATTATCTCAACTGAGCCCTTATTATAGTAATAGATTCAATTACAGTGGTATATTGGCATAAACCTCATTGAGAATGAAGGTGTAGAAAGAGATTAAGGCTATAACCTTTACAAAACAACAACTTACAAACAGTCAGTCACTCCAATTTTCTCATTCATCAGTTCATCAACCTTGCAGTTATTTTGTGATCACTGGGATTAATGCACCACTCTCCTCCTCTTTATAAGGCCAGAAAGGGCAGTTCCTGTGTTTATTCCAAAGTAGGCTTCTTATTCACGAAACATTGATGTGGCTCTTCCCTGTTTGTGTTTTTACAATATAGACTCCTTTATTTGACGCAGTCGTCATGAATTATTTTAGCCACATATGTAATGAAATCCAGTGCGTTAACAGAGTAACATCTCATAATGTGTTTTTTAAATTGTTTATGTCGTGTTCCACACTGCTTGGTCCGTATTCTACACTTCTCCTCTTATATGTTTGCTTTAGAAAATTGGTTAAATTCTCCCACTCACACATTAAACTGCTATCTACACTCCAGGTTCTCCCTTGTTGAGATGTGAAATTGTACAATATATTCCACATTTGTCCACACAGCATGCTAGTATAGTGCACACACAGTGATACATTACATCCCAATGTTCTTTTCTGACTGTACTGTGATATCTATCATTAGTAATTAAGGAATACTGACCACCGAGATCATAACTATTCCTTTTTACTGGATTGAATTGTTAAAAAAACTGACGAAGGAAAAGATTTCATATTTTGCAGTTTGTTTTTTATTGGTTCTTCCTTCCTTTTCAGCTGTTCTAAAAATAAATAAATAGCATGATGTAATGTAATGTGAATATTTTTGCAATATTGCATACCTTTAGTTTAAGGTTCTAAGTGCTGTCTGATTCCCTGCATGTCTGATTTCAGTAAGTGAGCTATGATTTACATGATTTGGTCTCAGAGCTGCTCCAGACAGCTGCCTGGTTCATCTTGAAGGATCCTCTTGCTCTGCTTGAGATGGATTAAAGTATTGATGTAACACAAGCAGACATCATTTTGGTCAAAAGACACAGGTCATCAAAATAAATTTAAATATCCTGCAGGGTCATAGTTACAATGCAAAGTCGTGATTTGAATATCAGTACTCAGTACAATTTGTCGGTACAATTTGTCTATACAGTGCAGCCCTCATTAGCAAGGTTTCATGACCACTGGGAGTGTAAACAAGTCCACCCCCACACACAGCCACACTCCCCATGTCGTCATATCATTCACTACCTTTAATCAGTTTAGTGTAATCCAAACCTTTCAACAAAGGAACACCCATAACCAAATGGGATGTATGAGTGTGTGTGCATGTGTGTGTGTGTGTGTGTGTGTGTGTGTGTGTGTGTGTGTGTGTGCAGGTAATGCTTAGGATATTAAAGGCATTATCTTTATAAAGCTCAGTTTCCACATCCTCTCCATTGTTTGTGTGTGTGGGTGTGTGAGAGGGTCAACTGTAGGTCAGACATTTCAGTTTTCATTATTAAATATCATTAATATTATGTTTGAGGGTCATATTGAGTTCAGATGTTTTCATTTTAGCAAATTATTGCATCAACAGGAATACTTTTAGCAGAACTGGAGCTTGTAGGAGTGTGGGTGTGCAGTGTTTTTGCAGAGATTGTGGCATTTAGTGTGAGCCTGTCAGAGGCCCTTGGGATGCATGTGTTTTACTTTGTGGGTCCCACTTATTAGGGGTGTAAAACTGTATTTCTGCGTTAATATCTTTAATCTTAGGATGGGGATCCATCTGGATTATCCATCCATAACTCACCTGCAATATGGAAATCTGAAAACCATTTCTATCCAAAGATTTGTGTGAAAAATGTGAAGCTAATGTCCCTGTCGCTTAACCAGCATCACTATAAGAAGTACCACAACTTAGCTTATTTATTACAGCAGTTAATTACACAGCAATGCCTAACAAAACATACTCCATTATAAGTGTTTGTGCTTTATTATAACTCTTTATTGCTTTGTGTATTGAGATGTGTGCGCACATTGCTTCCGAATGAACAGTTGATTTCTCGTTATGAGGTCAGGAACCGCTATGAACACCCCTCTACCACTCAGATTATGCTTAATGATTCATGTATCTTAAAAAACCCATAATGTTCCTCTGATCTACTGTCATTTACCATACTGGCATATTTTTTCTTTGATTGATTAGTATTTTTTTTATATATTTGCAGCTAGACACAACTAAGTTGTTTTGATGCATATTACAATTTTATTAATCTCCCTGTTCCTTTGCATTTCCAACAATATGGCCAGGTCCGCTGAATGTGTGTATGCGTATGTGTTTGTGTATATGTGTGTGTGTGCGTGTTCATGGTCATATTGATTCATTGTCGTCATGTTGGCATTTTTCCAGCATGCCTGTCAGACCCTGTACTGCTATTTTTAGCTTGGATGTTGAAGGTGTGTGTGTGTGTGTGTGTGTGAGGCTGTGGCCCTGTCTCCACTTCCCAACAGGCCCGTAACCAGACTCTTTTCTGTTCTCTTTTACCAAGATAATTTTAGCCGGTGGATGAAGCTATCAGCAGGGTGTCATGTGTCCAACCCATCGTTGCCCGCCTCGCTCCACTGCCCCTCTGCCATTGTTCCACATGGGTAAGACTATACATGGAGCAAAGGGTCAGTTTGGGCTCCTGCTGCACCAGTGCTGACCACATGGCAGCAAGTGATTCATATAGTCGTGACAAATGTTTGAAAAAAATGCAGCTTATTGAGCGACGACAGTTTGAAACGATCGCTTGAGCAGACTTAATTATCTAAGTGGATATTCAAGAACAGTTAACATGCCCGCTTCTTCCCATTACATGCAGTCCTTTTAAGATTAAATAAACTGTTGCTCTCATGTCAGAACAGTTTTTAGGCAAGACTCCAGATGATGAGAAATGCTAAGTGCTATAATTACTGTCATACTTGGTCAAAGTGGCAAAAATGGTCTGATCATTTTTCAAATAAATCTTTTAACAGGTGATTATTTACTGCTTAAATATATTTATTAACAAAACTTGTAGCTGATGCATGTGTCTTTCTGTTTCTCTGGGGTATAATATTCTCTTTGGCCAAATTCTCTTTGTCGTGTATTAATATGGAGCAGATCAGAAAATCAATAAGACATAAGTATGTTGACCTTCATAAATCAGACAGTTGTAATTACATTGGCTTCCTTCCTGAAAATGCCAATGTATGATGCAAACACAATAGCTGGACATGAATGTTTGCATGGTTAGTTCCAAACATTGATGGCTGTGGATTTTAACATCATTAGTAACATACTGTTACAGTAGTCCCTACCAAAATACCACGCCCTTCATCGTGTCGCTGTTCTTCAGAACTGATTGAATTTGACACGTTAATAGAGAGAAAGAATAGAGAGAGATAGAATAGAGAGTGTAATGTAATGTAACATTACATTGCTTGTTTATTATTATATATTATTATACATTATATTATATATTATTATATTATATATTATTAATGTATATTATTATTGTATTGTATATATTATTATTATTATTGTTACTACATTTTTGTATTTATTATTATTACATTTTATATTTTATATTTGCTACTTGTTTATTTATATTTATAATTTATTTAAAGCTTACTTATTACAGTATATACTGTGCACTGTATATATGGTCACCTAATTCTCCCTGTAGATATATATATATATATATATATATATATATATATATAGAGAGAGAGAGAGAGAGAGAGAGAGAGAGATATAGATTATTACTGCGATGGGCTGGCGACCTGTCCAGGGTGCGTCCCCCGTCCTCGCCCTGTGTGCGCTGGGTTGGACACCAGCACTCCCCGCGACCCCGTTTGGGACAAGCGGCAGATAATGGATGGATGGATGGATGGATGGAGATTATTTATTATTTATAGCTCCTGTACTTTCTCCTGTACTTGTTCCTCTTTCTTTACATCTCTATATTTTTATATATTTTTTCTATTCTTTTCTGTACATCTGTCACTTTTATAAGAGCCCTGTAACGCCCAAATTTCCCATTCGTGGGATAATAAAAGATTACTCTACTCTACTCTACTCTACTCCACTCTACTCTAATGTGCTAAATAATCTTGATTTAAATGTCTACATCATTTCCACATAAATAAATCTATCTCTTTAAAATGTCTCCCAAAAGTAGACAATGTTTTGTTGTTGTAATAATATGCTATTCATGTGGAAATCACTTGTGATGAACTGGCAACCTGTCCAGGGTATTTCTCTGCCTTCCGCCCTATGAGCACTGGGACACGCTCCAACATCCCGTGCATTTGGTTAAGCGGCTCTGATGCTGCACAGATTGATGGATGGATGCAAAAAGCAGTAATGCTTTTTGTATCCAGTAAAATCAGAACATTATTGATTTATTTTTCCTACTTTTATCATGTGTGGGAATCTGATAGAGATTGGACTCGTCATCTAAAGACAAGCATTTAGTTTGTCTGTAGAGTATGTGTGCTTTTTTTCATTTAGAAAATTAACCAAATTGAATTAACTCCCATAAAAGCAAAGCATTAATTTGACTGGTGGTCTTCAAACTTTATGATATGAAAAATGGCTTTGCACTGATGAAGCTGTGGGATGACAGCCAGTTTTATAGAAAGAAAGACAGACAAAGAGCACTGATCACATGATGCTGACTCATTCAGGCTCCTGACTGCGAGACACACACACACACACACACACACACACATACACACACATACACTGACCCGGAGCAGAAACAGTGCTGCTCATGTCTGCTGTTCAATACCATATGAGGCAGATTCTCTCTCACACGCAGGGAATGATGGGAGTTTCCTGGCCAAACAGACTGGTCAACAGATTGGTGTGTATCATTTTGTTTTTGGCAGAAGCTGGAGTTGCCCATTGTGTGTGTGTGTGTGTGTGTGTGTGTTGCACCAAAGGTTTAATTCTATCAATTTGTCACCAATATTCAGGGCCCTTTAGATGTTCTGATTCAGTGGATGGCTCAAGGTTCATGTCAAGGGGAGTCCTTCTCTACTGATCAGCAAAATAAGTTCTTTTAAAACTACCATTATCCTTTTCAGCCTATTTACATTTAGGTAGTTGTATTGTTTGACCATTTGCATGGCAATTGATTATATAATACATTAAATAATATAATATTAAATAAAAAAAAAAATATATATATTAAATAAATGTATTAGATACATATTAAAATTTGTTTAAAATAAATGATTAGCATGTATTTTATAATTAGATTTGAATCACCCAGGGTCAGTTTAAAGTGCATGTCTTTGAACCAAGGCTTGGAGCAAACATGCACCCTTCATGGAGAAGTGACCTAGGTCCCTATTTGGGAACCTGGAACCATGTTGCTGAGAGGCAACAGTTTGTAAACAGTGTGTTAAATTGTTTAGAAGTGTTTAATTGTAGTTCAAATGTTTTAAAATTGTGTTAAAGTGTGTAAACTGTGTTGCACTTTGTAGAAGAGTGTTGTTTCTACAGGAGGTTTACTAACACAATTAACCAAGTGTAATTTCACAGAGGGCGCCCATTTTTTTTTACATATAAGAGAGTGATATCAACAACCAAACCAAAACTAGGTTTATGTTGTAAAGTCATACCATGTCCATGTTCAATATTACAATACAACCTCACCTCGCCTCTGTAAGGTTTGTATCCAAACTCAAAGGAGATTCTTCTAAGATTATCTCAGTGTTTTCTTTTTGTTTCCTTGTGTGTGTGTGTGTGTGTGTGTGTGTGTAGGAAAGCTATCTCACGCTCAGGCCTGCAACACCTGGCCCCAGTCCAGAGCTCTTTACCCGCCCAGACCAACGGACCGGCCAAGGAACTGCGTGCTGCTGTCGACTGGACTGTGAGTCACACGCAATCCGCCTGACTTCTTTACACCTCCACATCCTACCCGCTCACTGCACACAGTAATGCAGCACCGCACTGGCCCTGAACAACACGCTAAATAAAAAACACTGAATACAGTCACACGCTGAAAACTGAAAAGATTATGTCTTCATATGTTTATATGTTATAATGTTTACCATCAAATTTCATTTATAGCTTCTAAAAACTGAGGTCTGGGCCTGGTTAAAGAATGCCTTGCATAATGCACATCTAAAATACAGGACTATATTTTACATTAGATTTATTTACGAGTAAACGGAGGTAAAAGAGTCAGGAGAGATGCCCTGTTCTTGCAGGAGTAAGAAGGTGTAGAAGTATCTGAAATGTGATGTGTCACTATAAAAAAAGGAAACTTGTTTTAACACCTTGGAATCAAACCCAGGGTCTTCTGGCTGTAAGGCGACAGCTTAATCCACTGCAACACTTTGCCTCCTACATTTTTATAAACTGTTTTTCAGGCAAAGTAACTAATCCAGTCTGTTTAATTCTACAGATAGATATAAAATGTCAAAATTAAATATTCATGCAATGTTAGGGGTGATTGAAGTTCTAGTAATGACAACGCTAGTATGTTTGTTTGACTTTGACTTGAGTGGATGAGCAAAATTCATTTTGGCACTTCTCCTAAGACTGCTGGCATACAGTAGCAGTGGATTGGCTCATTAATGCAGGTGGGGCATGTGGAGAAGGGTGGGGCTCAGTGGGGCATTTCCTGAACGTCACTGCTGCCCTTTTTCTCCCCACACACTGCAAATATGTCCGTAGCCAGAATAAAACTTTCCTGTGGGCGCGCTTGTGTTAGTGGCACGTACATGTCAGTCAAAGCGATGATGTACATGACTGAATGTGTTTTTTCAGAAAACAAAAGGCTTATGTCTGTGTAATTAAAATAATATGCAGCACTGTCCACTGGTATGAGATCATCTAGGAAAATGATGTAAGGTACAGGTGCATGGTGGTGTTGAAAAACATGAACACAAGAAAAAATACTACTCAACAAATAAACTTTACATCATTTAATCATTTGAAAACCTCTCTTTGAGGAAGTACAGTGTTTACAGTTGCCAATCGATATCTATTATAACTAAATAATCTTTCTTTAAATTAAACTGAGTGCTGTTGATGGTGCTGTTAAATCAAGTCATGTGGTAGCTGGAGTGCACAGTGTTCACAAAACCAGATTCTTATTTATTTTTATTGTCATGGAGTGGTAACTTCACTTCAGGTAAGAGATACTTACTGCTGAGGTTTTAAAAATATTTGTGACTGCGTAAGATGTTAGCACACTGCCATCAATAGAATGAAAATGTTTTTATTTTTTACTCAAGACAGATTGAAATGATTTGGTGGCATCATTTGCCAGCTTTCGTCCTTACAGCTTCGGAGGTGGAATTAGGATAGGGGTCCTTATTTGGTTCCCAAGAAAACAGTAACGCATTGATTTCCGAATCAATAAATGTGTGAAATCACACAGCTACTACTAAAATTAAAGTAAAAGTTACATTTGCTGATTTATTTATAAATGAATATAATTGTATATAAATAAAGTACACATTCAAAAAGATTTGAATCAGCATTTCTCTAAATCTAAATCTAACACAACATTAAAAAAAATCTAATTGCTCAGGTGTGTCTGACTTTATTTCTCCATATTCTTTCAGTTTAGCATATCTAAAGCTGGCATATTGGTTTATTTATCTATAAAATTAACTTTAATTTTATTTAAGGTTATTTTATTATTTTCTATTTTAGAGTAGCATCACAATGTTTTATATTTATTTACAGTGTACTGAATGTGTAAGCTGCAGAATGCGCATAATTTGTTGAGAAATATATGCTCTGTGCAGGAGAATGCAGTGAATGGCGACCACCTGTGGCTGGAGACCAACTGCTCTGGTGACTTGTGTTACCTGGGCGAAGACACGTGCATGGTGAAGATTGCAGTGAGTAAAATAGGCACATTTTGCCATAAATACTTGACCCTGTTGGTGTATCACTCATCCAAGATGGAAGATCATTTGTTTACTGGGAGCAAATAGTTAAAAGCAGTTGAGCATGGACAGATAACCTGTAATTTCTTACATTAGAGAAGTACTGCAGTATTCATCATGTCTATCATGTTCTGAAATATATACATTGTTTACAAAATGGCAGATCCTAAAATAAACTACACACATGTGATTGGTGGAAATTAGTACTTTCAAATAGTGTAATGTAAAAAAATAAAAACAGAAGTTATTTAAATCTGATGTTTGAAAATGGCTTGAGAAAATGGCAAAAATCATTTAATATTATAATAATGTAGTAAAATTATGTGAAGTTATTACCAAAATGAATCACGATGTTAAGATTGATGCATCACAATGTGCCTAAAACATAGTGGTGGTGGTAGGTAGTGATTACAGCCATTAATGAAGCAGCAGGTCTTGAGCCAAAGTTACACAAGAGTGTCATTACAGTGCTTCGGCAATGACACTGCCTTTCATGAGGTAATATGTGGCCAGCGCTTGCTGAAAGCCAGAGATTGCTATTAGTCTGGATAGGATAAAGGCATAAAAGCAGGCAGGTGAAAGGGGACTTAATGCTGCCTGGCTCTTCAGCAAGCTTTTGTTGGATCTGAGCGCACCACTCTGATGTGTTAAAGAAGTCTTTTATTGCCACTCCAGGCAAGTTGGCAAATCTTTTGCCTAGGATGAAACATGCTTTTTTTATTGCAGGCAGCAGGCGGTGAAAAAACAGTGTTTGTAGTATAATAGATACTGTGGATGAAGGTACGAATACAGGGAAGCAAGCAGTGTTCGTGACAAACCGTTGCTCTTGTGTTGTAAGTAAAATATGTGTATTTTTCTGCTTTTTTGCTCTATCGTGTGCTGTTTGGTTCCCTTTAAGAAGTCGGCTCCCAGGAGGAAATGTGCTGCATGTAAGATTGTTGTCCACACGGTGTGTATCGAGCAGCTTGACAAGGTAAATACTGACCAAAATAACAACACACTGCTTACAGATGATATGAGAAGACTTTGGGAAAAGGCCTATTTGGGACCTTTATTTTGAAGTCTTCATTACTGCTTTAAAACCTTAAACTCAGAGTTATCTCATTTCTCTTTCTCTCCTGTTTTCTCTTTTTCTTGTATGCAGATAAATTTCCGATGTAAACCAACCTTTAGAGAGGGCAACTCACGATGCCTTCGCGATGTAAGCGTAATGTCACAATAGACAAACTGCACATACATTTTCTAATGTACTCCAGAGCTCAATTGTACATTGACAGAATGAGGGCTTGCATCGGATGCTACCATAATAAGATGTGATTCACTGTCTCTTTGTGTTTGGCCCAACAGAATGTATTAAGACATCACTGGGTCCACCGAAGGCGGCAAGAAGGGAAATGTCGTCAGTGTGGCAAGGTGGGTCATCATTTCAGTCAGCATTAGGAACTTACCTCAATGCTATAAAGACTTTCAGGAACCTCAGATCTACCAAAAATCATCAGCTTCACTAACTTCAGTAACAACTTCACTAACACTCCAACAGCACCAGCATAAACCCCAGCATTCTCAATTCACTTTACCGCTCCGTCACACTGTTACACTGCCCAACAACCTGGCCTGCTATGTTCTATAACACTGTTACGGATGAATGTACTGTCTGTTGTGCTGTCTGTTGTTGTCTGTTGTCTGCACTTGTTGCCTTGTCTTGTGTATTATGTCGTGTCTTCTGTTGTGTCTAATGTTGTCCTGCATCTAATGTTGTGTCTGATGTTGTCTTGTGTGTAGCACCAGGATCCTGGAGGAACGTTATTTTGTTTCACTAAGTACTGTGTATATGGCTGAAATGACAATAAAATCCTACTTGACATCACTTAACTTGACACAATCGCATCTAGTCATACCAAAATCATCCAACATCATCAATAACATCAACGTCCATAACAACCTCAATTTCAATAAACATCATCAACAACTTTAAGGTCATCGACTCCGCTAGAATTACCAATATTATAAACATCTCCGCTAATATCAATTACACTATAACTCTGAACATTCATCCTTTTTCTGAGCTGCTTATCTTAACCAGGGTTAAAGTGGTGCTGGAGCCCATCGCCAGGGACAACATTAACCCTACTGTTGCCCTCAACATCAGATCTTTTTACATAGTCAACAACAATTTCATGATCTGTAATAATAACATTCTTTTACAACAACTCTGCTCTGTGATAGCTACTAACATCCTCGACATCAACTCCCCAAATGTTCCTTTTTGCACATAGGGTTTCCAGCAGAAGTTCTTCCACAGTAAGGAGATAATTGCCATCAGCTGCTCCTGGTGCAAGCAGGCCGTGGGTATTATTTCAGGTGGACATTGTCAGTCTTGCTCAGTGGCTCATGTGTGATCTTTCTGCTGACTCTGCTGTGTCTGTGTTGCTTTCAGTTCCACAACAAGGTGACATGCTTTATGCTGCATCAAATCGAGGAGCCGTGTTCGCTGGGTGCTCATGCAGGGGTCATTGTGCCCCCCTCTTGGATCATCAAAGTCAGGAAGCCACAGGTAAACACCAGGCTCTAGGTCAGTCAGTGTTTGAGTTTGAGCATGTGAGTTTTTGAGGTAAAGGCTCTGTGATCTTTTTATTTATATGGGTGACTGTGTAAACAACTTTGTCTTTAAATGGATCCTCAACCTAAGGGAACAGTTTGGAGACCGTTCTAATTGACACTGTTTTCCTCTTGCCAGTTGTATAGCATTAGCCAAATCATTTTTGGCATCCTAAGTGTCATTTGGCATTCAAGCTGAAATGTTAACATTGCTAATAAATAATGAAATCCAAGAAACTAAGATCCATGGCATCCATAAATTTGTAGAGGACCATATAAGAGTGACATATAAAAAAAATGGCCTAACCCTTGTAAAATCTATCCAGTTAACATCTCTGGTTCACATGTGTTTATCCCGTTCCGCTCCATTTGCAGTGATGCGTACGACGTATGTAGTTGTGCTTGGACTGTACAAAGAAAAAAAGATCTTGCTTCATATGAAAAATAAGCCAAGCCAAGAGTTTATCACTTGTGCTGTATTAGATCATCATCCAAAAGATCAGAGTTTATTTCCTGTGGGGCTTCAGAAAAACATCAGTGTTGCTGAGTCTGGAGTATAACACACTTAAATTTGTACAGCAGCCAAGGCATGAAAATACTTTAGCAAAGCAAGATTTGCTCCTTGATTTCACCTTGCAGATGATGCTACATCGGCTCATTGCAGAATACGACCAGATTCAGCTTTCAGTCTCT
This sequence comes from Hepsetus odoe, assembly GCA_017165825.1. Classification (NCBI taxonomy): domain Eukaryota; kingdom Metazoa; phylum Chordata; class Actinopteri; order Characiformes; family Hepsetidae; genus Hepsetus; species Hepsetus odoe. Next base: position 8,085,117 of record CM029392.1, read on the forward strand.
TTTTTGATTTTGCTTTCTTTAATCCCTGCTCTAGCTGTTCAAGACTGTGGAACTGTAAAGACCCATGTTTGTTGTAATAAAAGAGTTTGATGTAGTGTTTACCCACTGTTAAAATTTCAATACTCACTGCTCATCCATGTTATTGTTAGATTAAAACACACAGATAACATTAATAACAAACAAAAGTTCAAGCAAAATGTAGCAGATAGGCCTCTTAAAGTTAAAAACACTTTTAAATTTAGCATGAAGTGAAGAGTATTTACAGTTTGAATCTGCTAATATAAGGGTAACTTTCCATAGAGTTTGGCATCTGTGTGTGTGTGCATGTGTGAGTGTGTGAACGAGTGTGTGTACATGCCTTGTATTGGACTCTGCTAAGGATTGACCATGATTTATGTCTAATGCCGGGCTGCATGGTCTTGTCTGGTGTCTTCTGCTCCACTGGCCTCAATGTGTATTCAGTATAATCATCTGGACTTATCTGTTCCACAGTCTTTACCATCACATGCTCTTGCCGACCCGTAAAAAAAAAAAAGCCTTGTTGCCTTTTGCCTCACTTTTTCCGTGAATCTTTATCTGTTTCATTGAAGATATCAGAATTGATCAAAAACTGATTCACGTCCTCATTATGACATCTGTATTCGGCTCTTCTGGTGAGTTTGTGCTTGTGGATTTAGATCTAAATTCCACAAGCCGTTCACCTCCGAGAGTCACAATTGTGTTTGCAGGATGTCTGAAGGAGTGTAGCAGTATTTTGATGAGTGACATCCTAATGTCACTTTCAATTCAGGGGTTATTAGAAGGGAATTATCTTACACCCACGGAAATTATACTTTTCTTCCTGTACTGTTCTACATTATGCTATGCTATACTATACTAAATATATAGGGCTACAGTGTAAAAGTGTCATTTTTTATGCATGGACGGTAAAGACTGATTTTTAGTAAAAAAAAAAAAAAACTGGCTGTAGTTTTACCCCAAGATGGGTTGGGCAATGGTTTATAGCCAATTATTTTTGCACAGTTCCTCTTAGTGGTAAAAAGAGCCAGTTCAACTAATGAATTTGATTATGGTGTTTCCTTATTTAGCTGCAGTCCTGGAGCAGAGGTCACTTGTATAAAGTGCTCTCTCAGTTCTGTTGATTTTAGGTTTAGCTGAAGTCGAGCTGCCATCTGTCTCTCCTGTCTCTCAGAGCTCATTTAAAAACTCCACTCGGAGGAAAAAACGGACTTCATTCAAACGGAGAACCAGCAAAAAGGGTACAGACGTGAGTAGCCACTGGCTCCACTGAGGGCTCTGTCTGTGAGAGGTGGAGATGCATTATTAACACAATACAGAATTTCCTGAACAACCCACAAACCTCTGAAATAGCCCCCTGTCTCCCTTGGGTATTAAACCTAATTTTAATATTGCTTTTTTTTGTTGAGTGACGGTGACATTAGATAATGTGTGCTGATTGTGTTCTGTGAATATGATTTTTCTTCACTTAACTTTACAACTGAGAGCACATAAGGACGGTAGTGTGCTTCGACTGCATTTCAGAGCCAAAGCTTTAAATGTAAATTTTAAGTGTAAGCTTAATTGTAATTTTATAATGAGTTAAAGTAATGTGTTACTTTCTACCTCCAGAACCTGAAGTCTGTCATTTAGTAATGCTAATTTAATGAGTGGGGTTAAATTTAGAAATGCTAGCTGTTGTGCAAGTAGTGCAGTGTCGTGTGAAGTTACACTTAATATTAAGTTACACTTAAAAAAAAAGAGAGACCTGTGGGCATCTTTGCTTTTCACAACTAAACTATATTTTATTGTAAAGCTGGTGATTTCTTACACATCATGCAATTCAGGCGAGGTAGGACTTAAAAGGTTGAAGCGATTAGTTCCTGTCACCATTTATTGAAGTGTCCCTTCCCCTAACTCCTTCTTTGGTACATCTGTTGAAACAGCTTACAGCAGCTGTGCGTGTGTGTGTGTGTGTGTGTGTGTGTGTGCTTGTACTTCCTTGTGGGTTTGTATATAACATGTCTTCTTCTGCAGGAGCTGAAATGGCGTCCGTTCATGCTGAAGCCTCTTCCTTCACCATTAATGAAGCCTGTTCTGGTGTTTGTTAACCCTAAGAGTGGAGGAAACCAGGTGGGCTGAGACCCTCCATACAGACTAATGAAGAAGAGCTAGTGGGGGTTTCTTTTCTCTTATTCTTTTTCATTCTCTCTTCTTCTCTCTTTTTTCAGGGGACCAAATTGTTACAAATGTTCATGTGGATTTTAAATCCTCGGCAAGTGTTTGATCTTTCCCAAGGAGGGCCTAGAGATGCGTAAGTCTCTCTCTCTCTCTCTCTCTCTCTCGCTCTCTCTCTCTCTCTCTCTCTCTCGCTCTCTCTCGCTCTCTCTCTCTCTCTCTCTCTCTCTCTCTCTCTCATACATACTAGAAGCCCAGTATTGTTTGTACTTGTCATTGTTTCTGCTCCTGGCTTATCTAATTAGTGTCTCATTAAGTTAAATCAGGCGTGCTTATTCTTTAGCCAACAAGTTATTGACGTCTCATTTGTTTTTTTTTCTCTTTTATGTTGTTTAAAAAGGCAAAATACAGTTTTTGTCTGTATTAGTTATTATAGCATATATGTATATGTAGTATACAATTACATAGCATACAGATTTGCTTTATGGACAAATACAAAATTAACGATTTTACATTTGTATTTCCCAACACACATACAGTATATAACAAAAAAGAAAATGATTTCTCTCTTTCCTCTTTGCCCAAAACTCATTTCCTTTCTCGCCCTCCTTCTGCAGGACACTTTCTGTCTCTGTTTGACTGTATTTGTCCGTCTGTCTGTTGCTTAAATCGGACACCCGCTCTTTTAAACTCACCATTCCTTTTAAACACATTAATTAGGTAGCAACAGTAACTATGCAGTTCACTTCAGTCTTCCAGAAGCCTCTCTGCTTTGTTTGCTCTCGGATTCCATCAGTCTTCTCCTCTGGTCTCCTCTGGAGGAGACTGGTGGAGCTTAATTGAGCTGTTTGGGTTGCTCACATGGGCTCTGCTGTTTGTTCTCAGCTGACTTTGGAGCTTAAGGAAGAGCTAGATAGAGAGACAGATAGACAGAGACAGAAAGAGAGAAAGAGAGAGAGAGAAATAGAGACAGAAAGAGAGAGAGAGAGAGAGACAGAAAGAGAGAGAGTGAGAGAGAGAGAGAGAGAGAGAGAAAGTAAGGGCAGGAGAATGAGACACTAAAAGAGGGAAGGAGAGTGTTCAGAAAACAGCAGAGGCGGATAGAGAAAGAATAAGAAAAAGAGAGGATAAATAGAAAAGAATGAAAATTGAGAGATAGAGGGAGTGATGGAGGGCAGAACCCAGCTGGATGGTTGCAGGGTTACTGCTGAGCTATGCCTGACAGAGCTGTGATTAAAGACCCTCTGCCTACACACACACACACACACACACAAACACACACACACAAATACACACACACACACACACACACACACTTTAACTAGGCTATATTCAGCAGCAGTAATATTAAACTGCTACTGTATCATTTTTGAGCATTTATAGTGATCAATTCATCAGGAATGTTTAATACAACATAAAGGGTAACTTTTGGATTTGAATAACATCCAAAAAATAAAATGATCCATGGTTTTATTTGGAAAGCAACATTATATTTAGATAAAGTATTTGCAGCACTGCACAGCAAATTATTTTTTTTTCTGTTTTTTCAATTTTTTTGTTACTTTAAAAAAACAAGAGATTTTATAAAAACAGCCAATAGCTAATATTTTGAGCATCTTTTGCAGAATTCAGCTTCATCAACATGACTTTCTTGTTATGAAAAGTACTTTTTCTTTTTTAATTACAGCACAGCATAAAACATGTTTACCCTGAAAATGTTTGGAACAGCTGGATGCTTTGAGTGCTGACAAATACATTGTGTGGGCTTTTGGTTTTATTCCCAAGACAGCACTTTAGTTATTCGTTAGTGCAATTTTACAGGTTTTACAAAGAAAAATGGCAAGACACCAACAGGTTTCTACCTTAAAGGCAAAGAAAACACTTGCAACATGCATTAAAAACTTGTGCTGTCTCATCAAACTATAGGGCTTTGAATATGTTCCATAGATAGATTGCTGGTATGTAGCATCAGAAGCTTTGCTTATTTTAATCTCCCACTGTTTCCCAGGTTGGAACTGTACAGGAAAGTGCCAAATCTTCGCATCCTTGCCTGTGGAGGAGATGGAACGGTAAGTCAAAAGCTCAGCTGTTTCTTTAGCAGGTCAGTTGTGTAGTATAGACCTCCCTCTGGTGAGAGATCTGGGAATAGCAGTTACAACATTATTATAGTTATTACATCTCTATCCGCAGACATACATCAAAACATTTTCTACAGCTGCTTTTTGGAGAAACACACTACCATCAATAATAATAATAACAATAATAAAATGATATATTGTTGTTGGCTCTTTTATTCTACCCGTCTCCTCCTCTGGTCCGTTTAAACAGAACAGAACAGAACAGAACAGAACTTACCTGATTGATACCGTTATTGTTAAAATATTACAATGCTGGTGTTTGTTGTAGTTACTGTTGTGTGTGAACAGTGTGACTCAGCTTCATGTTTGGGCGTGCTGTAGGTGGGCTGGGTCCTGTCTGCTCTGGATGAACTGCAGATGAACCCGCAGCCTCCAGTAGCAGTGCTTCCTCTTGGCACAGGAAACGATCTTGCTAGGACGCTCAACTGGGGAGGAGTAAGTCCTATTTATTCTTGCCCCCTTGCGATAAAAAGTTAAAGAAGGGTAGATCTGAATCATACTTGTTTTCTTAAAGGGAAAATCCTGTCCACATGCATGCTGTCCACACTTTACAATTCTTACAATGCATGACATTTTCAAAAATCTGTGTGCCAAAAACGGTCTTTTCACAGCACTGTGTGTCAACCTCTCTTTATCCTTTAGCATTTAACAGACGTTCAAAACATGCTGTTTTTGCATGCTGTTTTGTTTTTTCCCTATATTTATTTAGAACATTAGTGTGAGGTTAGAGACGAATGGTACATTTTGAACAGTGTAGCAAAATTCTTATTTTCTCAAAAACATCACTGAAAACCTTGATCTCGTTACACATATGGTCTCAATTCACGCAGCCTTTAGCTGTTAATAGATTTGTTAATGGTGTCACAGCAGCACTCCTATATACAAGCGCTACAGTTACAGTATGTCCATAGAGGAAACCTGCCTTACTTACTTAGCCGTACTCATGTCTCTCTGTGTCATGCACACTGAGGCTTTGCGCTGGTTAATGTATTGTAATGTAATGTACAGTGGTGATTAGGAAGCCTTTTAATGAATATGGGACCAAATATATTCCTAATAGGATGTCCCATGCCTCCATAGAGGCAGGCTGCTTCAAAAGGGAGAAAAGAAGGAGAGAAAAAAGGGGGGATGCTAGGCCTTTAGGGTAACATGAAGGGATGGCTGGTGGGCTTTTTAGCAATGATTATGTACGTTAATGAATGCCATTTTAAATCCGCGTGGAAATCGTGTTCTAATGTTGTTCAGAGGGAAGTGCTTAATAAAAGCATCATTCACTTTCTGAATATTGTAAATGGGACGTTGAGACGAGATAAGCAGCTCTTGAGATAGGATTTGTGTATTTGCTGATTTGTTTGTTTTGTTATATGAAAAGACTTCTAGCTCTTTTTGTTTGGGATTTAGAGAATTTGTAGCCATACTGTGGAAAGTAGGTTTGAATGTGACGAATGCTAAGTGTATAAAAACAACAACCACATTGTTACTCTATTCCTAAGCATGTACTGTCACTGCTGCTGACTGTAGGATCAAGCAGTGACCTTGACAAGTCTGGAATCTCTCTCACTCTCTATCTTTCTCTCTCTTGTGCTTTCATGCTACAGCTGAAATACTGTTATTGACCTAGTAATGGCAAAAGCTTGCTTGCAGTCTTTCTGTGCTTGCATATTAGAATAGATCCTGTAATCATCTCAGTTCATGCACTCAAGTGCTCTATTTATCCCCTGAGAATAAAAGACCCTGTGGGTCAATGTAATGGCAGGTAATGTCTTTATAAAGGCTTTTAACCCAACATACTCTTTCTCTGCCTCTCTCCTTCACACAATCCCTCTTTCAGGGTTACACAGATGAGCCAGTGTCTAAGATCTTGTGCCATGTAGAGGATGGTACAGTGGTCCAGCTGGACCGTTGGAATCTGAAGGTGGAGTGGTCACCCGCCCAGCCTGAAGAGGGCACACAGAAGGTGAGCAGGATCAGCTGCTGGGTGTAAACACTTAAAGCATCATGGGTTAAACCCAAATGTTAAACTTATTATTGAAATTCAGTTTTTGTTCTTCACCAGCTTCCTCTGAATGTGTTCAATAACTACTTCAGTCTTGGCTTCGATGCCCATGTCACGTTAGAGTTCCATGAGTCCAGAGGTAAGTGGCCTTGTAAGATTATGATGAACTCCTTTTTAAAATAACAGTGCAGTAATAAATCAAATGTGAACAGTTTATCTAGCTGATCAGCCGAAGGCTTGTTTATTGATTGAATCTTGGGTTGAAAGATATGTAGCACAAAAAGGGTATTTTAATGAACATGTTGTCATTTAGAGTTAGATTATGTGAATTATGCAAACTACAACTGCAGGAAAGAATGGTAGCATAAGGGAAATCATTGCACACTTGTTTCATACTGGGTTGACTGTTAAATTATCTCAAGTATGCTTGTTTTTGTGGCATTTGACCAACACAGTTACGTGTCTGTTTGTGCCTGTCTTTTTGTTTCTGTGCAGAGGCCAACCCCGAGAAATTCAATAGCCGCTTCCGCAACAAAATGTTCTATGCAGGAGTAAGTAGAACTCCAGTCTTGAGTGACAGTCTCATATATGTATATATGGACAAAAGTAGATAAAGAAAGTGACTGTGTGTGTGTGTGTGTGTGTGTGTGTGTGTGTGTGTGTGTGTGTGTGTGTGTGTGTGTGTGTGTGTGTGTGTGTGTGTGTGTGCGTGCGTGGGCATGTGCGTGCACTTGCCCATGTGTTTTGCTGTCCCCTCAGGCTGCCTTCTCCGACTTCCTGCAGAGGAGCTCCAGGGACCTGTCCAAGCACGTCAGAGTAGTGGTGAGTGGCTCAGCCTTGCAGGAAGCTTCATTCCTGAGAGGGGGTGGTTGCTGATTTTGACATGCCCTGTCCGTTCTATTAGCGCTAGCAGTAAGGAATGACAACATGAGCCCCCTGACACAGTGCTAATCTTACCAGTTTCCCCTGCAATAACCCTAATCATCATTGACATTTTTTTCTCTGCTTTTTATGGTGTTTATTTTTCTTCCTATGCCTCCTTATGTGTCCTAATTGAACTGTGAAGTGTGATGGTACAGATCTCACTGCTAAGATCCAGGAACTGAAGTTCCAGTGCATCGTCTTCTTAAATATTCCCAGGTGTGCACACTTTCATGTTCACCAGCTGAACCTTTTGCAGTACAATTGAAGATTTCATGTATTTTAGCTGGATGTCTCTGTTTAGTAACAGAGGTTCTGCCTCTACCACTGATTGCTTTAAATTAGCACTAAGAGCAAGGTTATGCTTGCAGCTGGTGCTGGAGGTCCAATTTTTTTCCATAAGTTGGTAGTTGCCTTTCAAATCTAGTATTTAGTCGATTTGTGTTTGAGCAAAATCCTCATTACGCAAACTGTTAATGGCACTGGCCCAGCAGGACCAGAGTGGTATACTGCTGCGCTAGAGTACCTCTTGGTGTTGAAGTTATTACCAGCATTTTGTTAAAGCATAGTAATATCAGAGATGGGAACTCAAGTCAGCAGCTTGGATTAGACATGCATGCGGACTGGCCCATGACTCTGGTTTACCCTTATGTAGCTCATGACTTGATGTCTACAGGAAGAAAGGAAGAAAATAACGAAAAGAAAATAAAGGCAAGCTGATGAAGTAGAACTGCCATAAGACATTAAAAGACATTTAAATTCTAGCTCAACTACCTCTTAAACAATCCATTGACTACAGTTCTTGTATTTCTTCTCTCTTTTAAATACTGCATTATAAGTATTAGTATTGTGATATAATTGTAAGTATTACATAGTATAATTGCATGTAGGACATCAGTTATTGTTATAAAGTTTACTTCTTTACAGTACAATTCCTGCTGCTAAAGACTTTCTACTAAAGTTTCAGAACTCTGCTGTTACTCAGAACAAGAGACACAAATCTTACTTGCAAGCAGTGATTTACTCCACCTAAGACCCCAGAAAGACTCACCTTGGTCTATGAGTTGCACCCAGAGACACAACTTAAACTTGCATGCAGACACTCAACTCCAACTCAGGTTACAATCTAGACTTAAGGCATGAATTTGGACCACAGGAACTTGAAACGTGACTCATTTTGCATAAATCTTTGAATAACAGAGCTTGTAACTTATTGTTATGTGTCAGAAATGTTATGTATTGTGTATTGTGATGTTACATCATCTTGCCCACCTATTTATGAATATAGCAAAATATTTTATTGTAGTGTTTTTATATTGATGGTGCCATTTATGTTTTTTCCTGAGCGTTTGACCTTCATTATCCTTGTCTCACTCTCACCTTCCACCACCTTCACAGGTACTGTGCGGGGACCATGCCCTGGGGTAACACTGGAGACCACAGAGACTTTGAACCTCAGCGGCATGATGATGGCTACATTGAAGTCATTGGCTTCACCATGGCTTCCCTGGTATGTAGGTCCATCTCAGGCTGCTCTGATTTTTTCAAGTACCATGTGACATAAAGTTGATTAGTTTTTGCATGTAAATGTGCATTGCCCATCTATAGTTTCGGGACACTTTCCCTTCTTGTATGTTACCTTCCAGTTTGCCAGCAAAATGAATTTGCGAAATGACTGTGATTGACATTAAAGCTGTTATGTTTATTATGTTTACTAACCAGTTTTAATTTATGTTTATTTACAAATACTTCGTCGTATTTTGCCATCTGTAGCTTGAAGATTGGGGCTGAACAGTTTCCTTGCTTAATAACTGAAACAGAAAAATGTTTTGAAAAGGGAAGTCTCTCCAAATGTCAGATTTTTTTACTTGGAATCTAATATTTTTTTACTCTTTGACTGTTAGGCAGCACTGCAGGTTGGAGGCCATGGCGAGCGGCTGCACCAGTGCAGGGAAGTGACTCTCACCACTTATAAGACCATTCCTGTGCAAGTGGATGGAGAGCCCTGCCGTCTGGCGCCCTCCACACTGCGTATTTCCCTCCGCAACCAGGCCAACATGGTGCAGAAAAGCAAGAGACGCACCTCTGTCCCGCTGCTCAACGAGTGAGACGCATTCACATTCACACAGATGCATAAAAAACCTGATGCTTTTTGTCCTGTGTTAATCTCCGCAGCCTAACGCAAGTATTTCACTGGACAAATGGACATTTCCAGAAGCAGCTTTATATTTGACCTATGTCCAAATTACAAGTGGACACATGCATTTATGAGATCTTTCTGCCAGTTTCTCTCCTTTTAACAACACTTTCAAAAACTGTCTGCTCAGAGTGCCCTCTTATGGAGACCCTCTGTTTGCATGTGAATGAGTTGCTTAATTAGCTAGACATATACATTCACACACACACACACACACACACACACACTGCACAAATACACACTCTGTACCATTCAGAGGCACACACAAATACTAATGATTCTACAGGGTTGGGTGGCTGTATCAGGTTGTGTAACTAACCTATCTGATTCTGCCTGCTGTTAGTCTTTCCTCCCTTCATCACTGTTTCTGTCAGAAGGTGAACAACACTAATCAGCGTACCCCCCTTCACTCCTGCGTGTTGTGCTCTGCAGCACCTTATTGCTCCTTTCCGTCTCTCTTGCATCTTCTTTTTCTTTCTTTAAAGGGATAGTTTGGTGAAAAACAATCATAGCTTACACAATTCTTCCCTTACCCCACATGTTCTTGTTGAGCGAAAACAGGTCATATCTGAAGTTCTGTCTGTTGTTCAGTTTGTTTTGGACTGAACCTTTAACTATCAGGATAATGAGCTTATACTCTACTGTTGAAAAAGACAAAAAAGTAAGGTAACATTTAAGTGAAGTCTGAGAGCTTGCTGTAAAATTTTAAGTTGACATAGACAACAATTTGTGATTTTGTTATTAGAATCAGAACCATAATCTGAAGATCACTGATCCTAAAAGTGATGATAATTAGACTTATACATTAGACTTATAGCTAAAGGTTTGTAATGCTCTTTAGATACATCAGAAAAATAAAGAACCAACATGGCCATGCTGACCAACTACAGGTGGGGTTAAACGGAAGGTTGTGTAAATGTAACTTTTCTCTGAACTATTCCTTTAATTCGCCACCTCCTTCATGCTGATTAACTAAACCCCTTATCCATGTTTGTCTCTCATCTACCCCTGCCTCTCTTTCTCTCTCTCTTTCTCTCTCTCTTTCTGTTTCTTTGGCTTGCCTGTGCTCCTGTGTTGCCTGTGCTGGCGTTCAGCATTCAGAAAGTGTGCGCAGCAGATTTGCGCCGCCTCTCTGCTCCCCCAGACTCCTTCTCTGTGTAAGTATATTTCTCTCACCCTCACCATACACACTCTCGCACGCCCACCTCACACTCCTCAGCCATGCAGAGCGAGTGTGTGTATGTGTGCGTTTACGTGTGTTTGAGTGCAGAGGGTCTGTGCGTGATGGCACACACAACTTTCAAGTGCTTGTATTCTTATGTGTGGGCTTGTCTTTGTCTACTTGTTTTTTATTGTCATGTGGTTGTTCTCCTCCATGTACCCTTGTTTCCTCCCACAGTCCAAAGGCGTGCACATCAGGTGGAGTGGAGATGCTGAAATGTCCCTAGCTGTAACTGTGTGATTGTGGTTGTCTGTTTCTGCCCTGTGAGAATTGGCAAACGGTTTTGTGTATTTCTTTGCCTTTCGTCCTGTGAGCATTGGGATAGGCTCCAGCACCCCCTTTGACCCTGGTTAGGATAAGCAGCTCAGATGATGAAAGGATGAATGTTTTGGGGCTTCATCAGCTCATGAAAAGTGCTTTGGTCCAAGTTAGAAAATGCCTTTGTGACTTTGCCTACCTAAGGTTAAAGTAGTTGGATTCTTCCTTTCTAATTGTACTTAATTGCGCTGTGTATTTTTTCTTAACCCTTTCAGTCCTCATGCAATAGTTTTGTGTTTACTCTCAGAAGTCACAGTCATCACTGTTAAAAGAACTTCAGAGTAATTTTGTATTGCTCAGAGAAATTGTGGGGAAAGCGTTCAAAAATGAACTTTTAATACAATACAGTTTTGTTTTCACCAAATTTTTGGTTAATTCCTAACAAGGAACAACATGGTTAATAGGACTGTTTCATTTTGATTCAGTCTAAATATAATGTGATCATCATGTAATTACTGATGTTCTTTTAAGTAGAAGCCTCACAGAAAACTTCTAAGGGTTTTTAAAATGTTTGCAAAAGGTACACTAAGTAATATTTGTGTTTAATTCTCTCCCTGCTCTAACCCTCTAATTCTCACCCTGTTCTTTTGGCTACTGTTCACACTACCTCACCTCACCTTCGCCTCAAACGCAGTATTTCTTTAATGCCGGTTTCTGCTTTTTGTACCTGTAAAGTTAGCGAGATGCACGCTCCACATGCCTCTTGCGGACTGTCTGATTCTTATTCACACAGTGGCTCACTTGTCACACACAGGGTGGAAACAGTCATGAGTCGATTAAAGTATCTTGTACCCATATTTTGTGCTTCCAGTCCTTTTAAAAAGAGGGATACATCAATCACTCTTTGTTGTAGCTGCTGGCTAACTAATAACCCTGTTTCCAGCCTGTGTGTGACATAATAAAGTGTCTGCTGTGAGAGTAAGTCGAGTAAAAGAAATGGGAACTGGATGTTTTTCCATGGCTTTCATCTTGTTTACTGATTTATGTCAGAGAACTGCCTGCATGCTAATGGTTGTTTCTCTTGTGTGTGTGTCTGTGTCTGTGTGTGTGTGCTTTTTGTAGCCCACATGCAGTACCTGAACGTCTGCGACTGCGGGTCAACCGTATCAGCCTGCAGGAGTACGAGAGTCTACAGTTCGACAAAGAACGACTACGGGACATTTGTGAGTGACCAACAGTCATGTCATTCTTTCACAGTCCCTCATGGATAGTATTTCTGTATTATATACTATATTATAGTATTTTTTACAAGCTTTGGATAAATGAACAGAATCAACTTCACAGATGGATGTTACAATAACAGTGCTTTAGTATGTTATATTTATCATCAGCTCATATTAATTCTTTCTGTGTGTGTGTGTGTGTGTTTGTGTGTGTGTGTTTGTGTGTTTGTAGCTACCCCTGTTGGCATTGTGGTGGTAAGAGGAGACTGTGACCTAGAAACATGTCGACTCTACATTGACAGACTGCAGGAGGTGAGGCGCTCCCCTGAGTGTTTTTCCTTTACTTGACCAGCTGCTGTGCCGTCAGTTCAGCGCTGCTGCTGAATCTTGTGCCAGCGCATCCTCCCAGGCACTTCAGCACCTTTTTCATCAAGGAAAACTCCACCTTTTGGCAAACTCCACCTTTAACAATCCTGACTCAACTTTAAAGCCATTGTACACACCAGTATTATGTAAAAATATCAAAATGTATTGCACTTTGTCAGCTTTGTTAATGTTTTGGATCTAACAGGAACAAATTTAACAAAATGTTTTATATGTATGTATATATATAATTTATTAAAAACATGAAATGTTACTTTGACTTCTGTAAAAATAAAAGTAAAATATTTTCTACTTTTTTAGCTGCAGTTGGTGGCTATACACTCCCAATATGATTACTTATTTGTAATAGCCTTATAGCTCCAGCTTTAAACAGAAGTGAAGAAAACCAGCTTTGGGCACTACACATGTCTTGGCTGAAAAAAAAAGATTTTAAATAAAATATCACTTTAATGCATTAGGATGCTTTTTTTTTCAGCTGAAAATAAATTTGAAAAAGTAATCCTTCTTACATTATTCATTTTAAGAGAACAGACCTACACCTGATATAAATACAATGTCTTTTATTTTCTAATAATGATCTGAAAAAATAACTCATGTCTGTAAAACTTCTTTATGTAGGAACGCATTTCCTTTTACTCTCTGTGGCTCAAATCCAGTTGATTAAACCAAGTGTTTTGAGTCCAGTGTGTAAACCAGGTCATCACGCCTTATACCAAGACCTTTTTTGATTTTTTGCTCATAAACATTACCTTTCTTTTTTGCTCATAAACATTCTGTGGTAAAATTACAACGCTCCACCTCCCAATGGAAAATGATTACATTTGCCTTTACCCATATGTGAGTGGAATTCATACATGCATTAACAAAGCTGGGAATTTTGAAATATAGTTTGAATCTAACATGACACCACTGAGAGAAACAGATTGACGTTTATGCAGCATTCCAGTGTTTTCTGCTGTTCATTTGCTTTATTTTTCTTTCCTTTGCTTTGCTTATTCTAAATGTTCTTAGAAGAAAGTGAAAGAAATACTTAAAACAAAAGTAAATGATTGGTTTTCAATATTTTATAGCCTGTAGCAGCACATTATTATGCCACTAAGGTTTTGAAGTAGAGGTATCATGTATCTGTATTCAGTGCACTGACATTCATTTAGTGCTGGAATTTATTTAATGATGTTAGTTAAGTTCCACGATTTGTTGCCAGAAAACCTTTACTTTGTAGATTTTACAATAAAAAGTGTCAACTTCGAGCCATTCGCCACAAACACCTTAGTGTTCAGGACTAGTGACAGACTCACTGTTTTTTCTTTTTTTTTTTTAGATTTTTGTGGGTAAACAAAGGGTTTATGTAAGTAGAAAAAAGGTGGGCAAGGGGCAAGATTTAAAGATTTAAGTTTCTTTCTTCAACAGGATTAAGATCCCAAGTTAACCGTCAAAGTGTGCCGGAAAAAAGCAAAAAAAAAAAGCAAAATGTTTTGAAAATGATGGTCTCCAGATACTCCCATTGAGGTGGCATGAAATGACCTGGAACAATAAGTTTGAAATATTTACAAAAAATTTGAAATTACAAGGGTTATTTTGATTAGAACCCGAACTGAAGCACTTGCGTACACTGCATTTCACTTACAGTTTATATTGCTATATTACACTTCCCGTCAGTTACATTTAAGTATTTGTAATTTTTTCTTGTAATACAATTCTGAAAACACATTGACGTGTGCCTGTGGTGTACCAACCAATACAGAGCTCAGTCGCTTTTGCAAATATGGTGTGTTGGATTTCCTCTCTCTTTAGCAGAACAATGGAGGTTAACAAAGACAAAAATGAAAGTTTAAACATTATTATATAGGGTGGTGGTCTAGTGGTAGCATACTTGCCTATGGACCTATGGTTTAAGAGGTCCCAGGTTTGAATCCCACATCTGGCGCTACCACCACTGGGTCCCTGAGCAAGACCCTTAACCCTGAGTGTCTCCAGGGGGACTGTCCCTGTAATTAGGACATGGAAGTCGCTCTGGATAAGAGCGTCTGCTAAATGCCGTAAATGTAAATGTAAATTCATCTGTGTTTACTGGTGCTGTCTTTCTGCTCTTCAACAGGACCTGCATCAGGCTCCCTCTGCAGGGCATAGAGTGCACTATCAGGTAGAAAACCTAGAACTAAAAGTTCGGACTCGTAGTAGCATGTGTTAAACATTTACCATGGGAAGGATGTATAAATATGCTATACTTTTAGTTGCCTACAAGAGATTGCATCTTATTTGGTCAGTGAGTTTATGCTGTAAATTTCTGTCCATTGTAGATTTTTTAGGAATGTGCAAATGGCGTATTTAATCTTCTGTTCTTACATTTGTAGTTTTCATTTAAACCGCATGTCACTGAAAATGCTAAAAAAAAAAAAAAAAAAGTGTAATTAAGAGAACTCTCTCTTTCTCAGGATGAGAACAGGGTTTTGCCACGGCCTGTCTCTGCTCACAGACTGTCTCCTAACTGGAGCTTCCTGGACTGTAAGTTATATTTATTTATTTTTGTCTGCTATTTGTAATGCATAGTTCAAAACTAAGATATCTGTAAAATTGTAACACTGATATCTTCTTTTCCAGCCACGTCAGCTGACCGGTTTTACCGTATTGACAAGGCTCAGGTGAGCCGTGTCCTCTCATCGAGTCTGGTTTGAATTGGTCAGATGGAAAGATAGAGGGATTGAAATTATTTTACTTGTGAATGTTATTTGAATTATTAGAAATGATTTGAATGTGTGCTTCACAAATGATTTGAATCTGCACATAAATAAAACATTTGTGATGAACCTCTTTACTGTATAGTAGTTATAATAAGATGTATTCACGCATAAATGAGCTGCACATTTGCATCAGTCAACTCCTCTTCACTAGTGCAGAAGCAGTATTTACAATCTGGTCGAATGTGCGAATGTAGTGTATGCTTTGTTTCCCTATTTTCATAGGAGCATCTGCACTTTGTGACAGAAATTTGTCAGGATGAGGTTTTCATCTTAGACCATGAGGTTCCTCCATTGAGCCAAGAACGGGTTCCAGAAATGCCAGATGTGGTGGTGGAACCCAGCTCTGGGTGAGAAGGACTCCTATGATCCTAATTTTCCTCATATTAGAAATTTCACAGAAGCTTTATCACTCCATCACAAACTTATATTTATTTGGACCTTGAAAACCAAAAAAAAAAAACAAAAGCAGAGGAGATTTTTCTTGTTTTTCTTGCTTGTTAAGGTCTGTCCATTTTATCTGGTCATCATTACTTTTTCTGTTAAAATATACAATAAAATGCCAAATCAAACTGTGAAATAAAACTTAACTTTCCTCATTTATCACTGTAACAGTACCACACTCAAAGCCAGCATCGTGAAAGAGAGTGAGAAGCAGGAGGTTGTGTGTTGATGGAGGACAGAGACGGAGCTATTAATAATGCTGCACAATCTGATGGCTATGCAAGCAGCAGGTTCCCAGTTATCCCAGATGTAATCGATCAGCTTCTATAGTTAACTTTACAGGAGCAACAAAATAAAAGTCCATCATTGCTAAAACACAGAAAGCTCCTGTTCACCAAATTTTTTCCATAAAAACTCTCCCTAAAACTTCTCTCGACCCTCTGTGTTATACAATAAAATGTAACAGACTTCTCATTGTGTTTTTGGGGGCAGCAGTAGCCTAGTGGTTAGGGAGTTGCCCTGGATCAGAAGATTGTGGGTTTGATTCCCTCACCAGTAGGTTGCCCTGAGGTACCCTTGAGCAAGGTACCGTCCCCCTCACTGCTCTACGGGTGGAATTTCATTGTGTTGTGCTGTGCTGCGTTGCGTTTCACAATGATGAGGGTTGTCAGTTTCACTTTCACTTTAGATTATAGTATGATATACTGTGAGCAAAACACCTGGACAAAGCTATTCATTCTAACAAAAGACCCCTTTTGTCATGATTCTGCGAAATGAAGATAAATGTTAGCTTAGCATAAAATGTCAAAGCATGTTGTGATACGAGTTTTGCAATGTCTTTTCTAACTTTTAAATCATACATAAAATTATTTATAAAAAATGTATCTCATTATGTGCCATTTGTTTTTTTGCAGTGTTCTCTTGACAACAGAGGAGCAAGGTACAGCAGAAGTAAAGCTTGTAAACTTGTTTTATTACCGGTCTGGGCAGATAGCACTCATTTTATTAGTCACTATAGGTTGCTGGCAGAATTATGATCAAAACTGTAAGAGCATTATATTCCTGTAAATTGAATTCACCTTCAACCACTGGGAAAGCCCTTACTGTAGCAAGCATTTCTGTGATTTATGTCTGAGTAATAGTGGCCTCTAGGGTTATCTTTTGTCAGCTGAGTTTCCCTAAAAAAATAGCAGTAGGCCATAGGATTCAAGAGATTATCTGGCTGCAGTATGTATTGAAGAGAAATCCTAACATCAATCTGTATTGCAGCTTTGCTGACTGCAGCCAGTTCAGGCGATCTGCAAATGGTAAGACAGACAGAAATTTCCAGACATACTTGTTTTTGTTTAGAAACCACAACGAAATGTCATAGGTTGTGTTTACTGTAAGAAATGTCACTGTTTACACCACAGCACAAAGAGAAGTGCAACAGTTCTGAAACAAGCCTTATGTGTTATTTCTGGGACTACAAGGACTGGTTTAAAAGCTTTACTTTTCTCTTTTTTCTACATCTCCTTTCTCCCTCCCAGTTATCCAGCTCCTGCAATAGTGGGCTCTGTTTTTTGGTCAGGGACTCGAGAGGTCAGTCTGCTTTGCACTTGGCCTCTCAAAATGGCCACACAGAGGTAGTGAGCTTCATTCTGCAACAGGGTAAGAGCCTCCCTCTATAGTTACCACATACTTAAATGAAACCAAATTTGAAATTGTATGCCCTAAACTCAGCTCAGAATCTATTAGCCCATATTCTGTGCACTTCCTAGGGAGTAGAGCAGCATTTTCTGAGGTCAAGTTCAGGAAAAAAACTCAACAAACAAACAAAGTCAGAACATCTGCTGTGTGTGGACTGAGTCTGGTCTTAATGTATTATGTGCCCTGTTTTTCAGGCTCAAAGTTGATCCTGGATCTAACTGAGAAGGAGACGTAAGCACCTATAGATGTTTTTCTTATTGTCATGGTCATAAACATCACAATTTGCTAGTTTCCCTTAAAGTATCTGAACATTGTATGGTAAATGTAATAATTGTCCCTTTTCCTCTAAAGTTACCACTTCAAATAGTGTTGCTTAACTTTCAGTGGAGACACAGCTTTACACAAAGCTGCCCGTCAGCAATATCACGAGGTGTGTCGACTTTTAGTGGAGGCTGGGGCTTCTCCCAACAAAACGAACTTCCTTGTAAGTGGTTTTTATTTTGTTAGCTGTAGCTCACCATATTGATGATGATAAATTCTTGAAATTCAACTGCTACTGTGAGTCAGCAGCAGTTTGTGCAGGAAAATCCCTGCTTGTCTGACATGTCGAGACAAGTGTAACCCTTAGAGCTAGATGATGTTATGCATGTATCATCTATATATTTTACCTTAAAGTTATCTTTTCCTTGATCCTTTTTATATATCAGTTCTGGTAGCTAACTTTTTTCTAATGTACTTGCATATACTCCATCATTCATTACTTTAACCAAAGGTGGTGCTGAAGTGATTTGAGCACACATAGGGTGACAGGCAGAGAAAAACCCTGGACAGGGCACCGGATCATCACAGTACCTACAGGCCTATTCATTTGTTGTTCATTTGTCATCTGTTTTATTTTGGCATGCGACAGAGGCATTTGGGTTTGACATCAAAGGGTGGAAATGAGATCAGATTTTCAGTTTTAATTTCCTTTTATTTATATCTTTAAATGTTAAATTACAAAGAACAAAGCACCTTTTGAATTGGACCACCTATTTATCAAGCATGTTTTATTACTGGAACAGGAAGTAAATGATACTCATTAGGTGGCAAGTCCCTTGCTTGCTTGCATGAATTTAATTTAAACCTGTGACACACTGACTTCATGAAATTGTTGGTTTCTTCTTATGGCTTATGGTTTTCCCAGAGCATCGTGTTCCCTTAAGGAGATGAAATGCATGTTAATTTAAATTAAGATCAGGTGATTAACTTCGCTAGTCTAACCCCCCCCCCAGTGAATTCCTGTGTTAACCTGACAGTGCGTTGTTTTTACTGTCTTTATGAAACAGTAGGTTGCGATACCCCTCCCCTCTGTTCATGATGTCACTGACTGTTATTTTCTGTGGCTTGCCTTTTTGGTTCAGTATCTGATGTTCAGTACGTTTGTGGGTTTCCTCTTTTGCAGGACATTGCAAGCAGTTGTACTGGGATTGCCCAATATTTATGAAATGTTTCTTGAATTTTTTATAGAGAAATGCTTCTCACCCAGAGAGTACTAAAAATACTTTTTCTCACTTGAACAAAAGGGTGATCAGATACTTATGGTGCTATGTTCTATGTAATGTCAAGATGTAAGTACCAGGAAATAAAAGCTGAAAAATTGATTTCTAACGAAAGTTTCTTCCGTGCAAAGCAAAAAGAAGTTCATTGGCTTTCATTTTCTTTCTTTTGGTCTGTATTACAAACACATGCCATTTTGACTTGCTTACAGGGGAAAACTCCCAAGGACTGTGCTCAGGAAGCTGGTGATTCAGAACTGGCCTCCTATTTGGAAAGCCAGCAGTCAGAAAGGCTGGCGGGTCGTGAGGACTTGGAGACGGCTGTGTGAGGAAACACTGCATCCAGTGTAAAGAGATTGGTCCCCTGCATACCATGGCTTTCACTGCTCATGGAAGTATGAGAGTTCACTTTCTCACATCCAGACAGAGAGACAGAGAATGCAGTTGGAGATGGAGAGGTGAGACGGTCATTCTAGTGACCAAAAAAGGAGCCTCAAACAAGGATGGGTCCTCTCTCTGGATAAGAACCACACTGAAAAGGAAAGATCAGCAGTTTCTTCCTTGGAATCACTGTGGATTTAGAACGGTTTTTAAGATTTTGTGCACATTTATTTATTGCTTTTATTTATTTAATTATTTATTGATAGACTCAAGGTTGAACTTCCCACTGGACTATCGTTTGTGATGAACAGATTGGTTGCCATGAAGACTGCACATCCCCATTTCCAAAATGGTGGCAATGAAGACCACTTGGACTCTAATCTGAGCTTTAAAAATGACATACACTGAACAAGCAGGATCGCAGAATGTTACACTGCTGCCTAAACCCGCCCCCACTCCTCCAGAACACCTTTTTAACAAATGTAGGAATGCTATTAGTGTTTACTTTTGACCAAATATACACAAACATTCATAAGGTTCAGCTCTAGTTTCTGATTATGCTATACGACCAACACGACTAAGCAAAGGCTTCACACATCTTCTAAGGTCTGCCTTTATTTATTTTGTTTTTTTTGTCTTTGAACCACCGGCCTTGCGACACTTCTACTGAGTTTCACCATGCTTGGAGTAGAGCACTAATCACTTTGTGACTTTTTAGAAACTCGACCAAGGAGCCTCTGCTGGGTGGCCAATCCTAAAGCAAGAGTGCTGTTTGGAAACATTGTATTAATGTTGTGTAATTCACATAATTAGGTGACAAAACTTTTACTGGGACTAATAGGTTCATTTCTTTCCACTGGGGGCGTTGACATGTGCCTGTCATTTTAGAAATGTCTCTTTTTTTTGGCCACTTGAGAGGGTGGGTGTGCAACTGTTCTTCATATCAGGACTCAAAGGCATTCAAGAGAAATCAATGTGGAAAATCTGAATCTGTCTGCATTTATTATGAGTGTACATACAGTATATCTGTAATATGAGCCTCTATTCTTTTTTTTATTGTTTTGTGTGCGGTGACAGTGGTGTGATCGTCAAATTATTTATCTTAAGATACAAAAGAGAGTAATCTGAGCCATATTCAATGCAATATGAATGGATGACATTTGTGCATTTATTTCATTATTTCTACATTACATTAATGTTTTATAGATGAATGGTCGTCTAAGGCACCTACAAGCTAAGTGATGGAATGTGTTATCTTTTTCTTAGTGGTGGATACTGATGACAATATGTCTCCACACGACTTTCTTTAGTTCAGTTCGGTAGCCCTCTACTAGTGTATTGCTGAGTTTTGGACTGGGAGGCCATGGCGAACAGAGTAAATGAAGTGAGAGGGAGCAATTTGTGTGCAGTCTCTGATCTCTATGGACTGAATGTATGCAGTAAAAATCGTTCATTCTGATATCGCAGGCCTGCACTCCTAACAGTGGCTGTATCCTTTTCCACGATGAACCAAGAAAGGATAGACTAAAGCATCTGCATGAAAATGGCAATGATGAAAATTTGCTGAACCTGCCGTGAGAGTGACTTCTATATTATTGATCTGCTGTGTTATTTTTGTATGATTTGTGATTTTGAAGCTTTGTTGTGCATGGGATTTAGTTACCTCTCTGAATATTTCACCCATTCATGATGTTATGAAATGGCATTAATTCTCTTTCAAAGAAAAAGAGCATAATCAGATATCTTACTTCTTTTATTTTCTTCAGAGGTTTTGGATTACTTGAATTTTTCCCCCAAAATGTGTTCTTAGGTTTCTAATTTAGTGTCTTAGAGTCATATCGCACTTGACGAAGAATTTGACACATACGTCTCATATCTTTCTGCTTTGTTAGTTCCCGGTGAGAAGGGGTAGTGAGGAAATGCCAGCGCTGTGTGAACCATTCATGCTGATTTAAGAGTAAACTTCTCTGCCCTTTTGGCCCGTTTCAAATTCCTCCTTGTTTTTTGGTTTTAGCACCAAACAGAGTCATAACTTGAACTCAGACTTGAACACTTTTAAGATCTTACCCTGTGCCATACCTGAGACCGGTTTTATAATCAAGAACCAAAAAAGTTATTTTCAGAGATTTCACCTCACTCTTCCTTGGTGTCAGTTTTGACAGACTGAGAAAATACATTTGAGAATAAAGCATGCCGGATTATTCACAAAGTATCTGTATGATCTTATTTGATGAGAAAGAAAAGCCACATCTTTAAGAAGGGTTTAAGGAACGAGCAGCGGTGGCCTAGTGGTTAGGGTGTTAGCCGGAGGATCGGGGGTTTGAACCCCTTCCCAATAGGTTGCCCTGAGGTACTCTTGAGCAAGGTGCCGTCCCCATCACTGCTCCCCGGGCGCTTTCAATAGCTGCCCAGTGCTGCACGGTGTTTGAGTGTGCATGGGTTAAAAGCAGAGGTCCAGTTTCTTTGTGGTTCATTGTCTGCTGTGCTTTGACCTCGCAATGACAAGGGTTGTCACTTTCACTTTCATATTACCGTGAACACACACGGGCAGGCAGTGCTTATGAAGCACGGTATCTTCTCAAGACATGAGGACAAAACGAACAGATCACATGTTTCTTTTCTTTATCATTTGGTTTAAAAATACTGACTCCCTTGACATTGTGTGAAATGATCATAATCTACAGGCCAATAGAAATCCTCCAAAATGAGAATAAAATGTTACACTGGCTTAGAATAAAGGTATATAATATTTTTGTCTTCACCCGTTTCTGAAGATGTTTTGTGGTTTATTTCTGGATGCAGCGTCAGTCGGCTGAGGACTGGTCTGGCTTTATTCAAATTTTGGTTTTAAATAACTTAAAAAAACAAACAAAGAAACATGGATACAAATACATAGATCAATAATGGGGGAAAAGAGTTCAGCTCTGATAAACCTTTGACCAAAGACAAAGCAGGAGAGCAACAACATGGTATAAAATTAAAAAATAAATCATCAATGAATGAATACAAAGGATAAATTTTGATTTCTGAAATGGTTAAAAAAAAAAAAAAAAAAAAAGATCCCTAACATGCTCGAGGTGGAGGGAAGGTATTTCTGGAATTCTCAGTAAAGTACCAGTACCTGAACCTGAACATCACCCTGTGCCTGTCTAGGTCTAGGTCTATGTCTATGTTTATGTTTATGTGTGTGTGTGCGCGTGTGCGTGTGTTCGTGTCAGTCAGCTGATCTGTGAGTCACTTCACCCTGGACTTAAGAGCGGGACGGGGTTGAACTCTACACTCAGCTCTGTTGTGGAGAATGGCTCAGCAGAGGAGCGCCGCTCCAGCGGGCAGGTGAGAGAGACTGACGGACAGGTGATGTGTTTAGTGTTTCTAGGTGATCTACATCACCGCACTGCTAGTGTTAATGGCACGGAAAACCCCTGACTCTAGTTCCAGTAAGTTTCAGTGAGGGACCTGCGTGTTTAGCTTTTCACGTTAGGTGACTTTAATGGACGCGGTTCATCGGAGGGAGTTTGTTGTTGGTTCGTCTCGGGCACTTCTACAGGAATGTCACTCTGATCTCCGTCCAGAGCTCCGGGCTTCGGGGAGATGTGTACGCTCGAGTCTAAGATTAACTCGGCATCAGTCAGTCAGTCAGAATGGATGGATGATTGATTGAATGAAAGAGAGAAGGAGTGAAGGAGTATTTGGTGTTTTAGTTTGAACGAGCGTGACGGGACATGTCAGGGCAACGTCAACACAGGGTCGCATCCCAAATCGCACTGTTCCATACTTCACACACTACGTCACTAAGGGCCTTTCCAATGGGGCGCGCGCTGTGCACTACACAGTTTGGGAGTTTGGAGCGCACAGTTTGGGACACGGCCCGGGCTTTTCCTACCGGCTAGGATGAGCAAGCAGGAGCTTTCACTTTCGATAACGAGGTTTAAAACTACTGGTGGGACACTGTGGTATCATATTTTTACATTTACACTATATATACACTATATATCTATATATATGTGTGTGTGTATGTATGTGTGTGTATATATATATATTATTAATAATAATAATAATAATAACAATAACAACAATAATGATTATATTAAGATTTTGTCCTTTTCTTTAGCTTATACACACACACACACACACACACACACACACACACACACACACACACACACACACACTTCTTTGGTGTGTATTACAGATTAGCTATTAGCTAAAGAAAAGGACAAAATCTTAATATTATCATTATTGTTGTTGTTATTATTAATAATATAAGATTTTGTCCTTTTCTTTAGCTAATAGCTAATCTGTAATACACACCAAAGAAGTGTGTGTGTGTGTGTGTGTGTGTGTGTGTGTGTGTGTGTGTGTGTGTGTGTGTGTATAAGCTAAAGAAAAGGACAAAATCTTAATATAATCATTATTGTTGTTATTGTTATTATTAATATCTCCAAGGTCTAAATAATAATGTTGTTGTTAAGTTTTCTTTGAGAGACAAACCAAGACCTCAGTCTCAGTAAAGCTCTGACCAAGTATGTGAGAGATTATATATATATATTTTACACACACACACAAAGAGATTATATATATATATTTTACACACACACACAAAGAGATTATATATATATATATATATATGGAAATGGCATTTATGATACTTTTGCCGATACTTGGATTTTACTGCTTTTTTTTTTCATGTAGCACCAAGTATAAACTTGTTCAGGATTTGTGACTAATGATTCGGGTTTTGTCCAACAAAGGGAGAATGGGTCCAGGGTTTTTTTTTTTTTTTTTTTGGTGAGTCAAATTGGCAACTGGCTTCAATAACCTTCCAAACAGCAAAGCAAACACTCTTAACCCAGGCTGTGAAATGATTAGTGTGAGTTTCTCTCAGTTTGCAGCTTTATTTTTTTTCTTCCTGGTGCTAAAAAATGCCTTATGTATGAACACTGTTATTTTTCTTCTTTTTATGACCAGAAATGAGGCCAGTGAACAAGCACAGATGATTGTGGAAGACAGTATAGAGTACAAAGTCCTTCTGGCTTACGCAGACAGGAAAAGCCGGCACACTCCTGTCCCACAGAGCAACGGGACAGCCGAGACAAAACCTGCTTCACCCGTGTCAAAGGACAAGCGCCGCACAGCAGGGAAGAACAAAAGGAAAAGGATTAAAATTTCAAAACTCATTTCTTGTATTCAGCCACTGAAGGAAGACAATTTTCCAGTGACGGATGTCACACCTTCCCCTGCTTCGGATTCAGCATGTAAGTGTCAGAACATCTAGAAAGGAAGTTACACATAATATTTTCCTTTTTATAACAATGGTCCTGTAACAGTAGATGTTTTTCTGTTTAGTGCAGAATTTAAAAAATGTGTGGGTTGTAAGAAGTTATTATATATAGATATTATTTTCCTATGAGAAATGAAACCAAAACTTTGCTGCATCAGGTCATCTGCTTTTCCTGATAAGCATGTGTCACGATCTAATTTCTCACTGTTGTTCTTTTTTTTTTTTTTTTTTTTTTTTTTTTTTACAGCAGGCCCAGTAAAGGAAGTGGAAGACTTGGTCAACAAGTTAACTAAGATCACAGATTCAGTGCATTTCTATCCTTCAGAGATCGAGTCTGACGCTAGTGATTGTAAGTCCCTGCTCTTTGGGATATTATGTCTCTTTTTGTTTTAATTTCCTTTGATGATTCTGCATCATTCTGTTTGTGTGCTAAAAACTATGAAGTTGAATACTCATCTGTTGAATCTTTTTAGCAGATGTTGAGAGAATAGTTGAAATCCTCAGAGAGCATGGAGACAAACTTAATGAGGAAGTAAGTATGTTCTGTACCTTCAAGCTGAATTAGCAGCCAAATTATTTAAAGATTCGGGGGTTCTGACCCCTTCCCAATAGGTTGCCCTGAGGTACCCTTGAGCAAGGTGCTGTCCCAATCACGCTCCTCCCTGCGATGGGCTGGTGACCTGTCCAGGGTGTGTCCCCTGTCCTTCACCCTGTGTGAGCTGGGATGGACTCCAGCACTTCCCCCGTGACCCCACTTGGGACAAGCGGCAGAAAATGACTGACTGACTGACTGATGAATGATTTAAAGATTCAATCATCAGTGTAGTCCACAAGGTGGCACTACAGTCCTAAAGATTGCACCTAAAGCCAAAAATTCATTTTACAAAAAGTATTTCTAATATTAATTGTTACCTTTTTTTTTTTTTTTTTGGTGTCATCATGGAAACCGATATTTTTATTATATAGTTAATATATTTATTACAGTTTTTTTCCTCCAAGTCACGGACAGGAGAGTAGTTGTTGGAAGCACCATTGTTTGAATTCAAGTTGATGTTTGTTTAAAAATTATAAAGTACACATTTTGTCTTAAAGTAATACTAAGAGATGTAACAGGAAGAGGAGTCTGGAAACGGGTGAAAATGTGATTTATATATCTCTTTCATTTTAGATTTCTGTGATTGCACAGATTCATCAGTACATTTTTGATTATTATCATTATTTGAAAATCTGTCAGAAATTGTTGGAACCACTTGGCTTAATTTCACAATGTAGTACACTTTTTCGAGCCCTGCCCCCATTTCACATCACAGTTCATATTTGTAAAAAAAAAAAAGAATGACTTCCCCATTTATCTGACAGCAAATATACCGAGCTTGAAAAGAGATGGAAGGGCCAGTCAGACAAGTCATCATTCCATATTAGAGAAACAGGGAAATACTAGATGAATGTTTTTCATTACAACTAATTTTTTCCTTTAACCTTCATTGTCCCCCTTTTTTACTCACAGATTAAGAGGAACCACACGCTTATGCAAGATCTGCAGAACCTTCTGTCATATAATTTCTACAAGAAAATTGCCAAAGCCTATTTTCAGAGACTGAGCCCAGATGAGGTCCCTGTTGCAAAAAACCAAAAGCAAGCCCAGATTGCTCTTGTCTGTGAACTCACCAGCCGGCTGAAGGTCATGGACAGCCACCCGATGAACCGCGTGCTGGGATTTGGAGCACTGTTTTTAAAGGACTATTATGGGGCTTGGGTCGCTGAACAAGGAGGCTATGTGAGTAGGCTTTAACAAGAGCCACACCTACAAGCACCACATGGGGCAGCGTTGGCCTAGTGGTTAGGGAGTTGCCCCGGATCAGAAGATTGTAGGTTTGATTCCCTCCCCAGTAGGTTGCCCTGAGGTACCCTTGAGCAAGGTACCGTCCCTGTCACTGCTTCCCGGGCAGCTTTCAATAGCTGCCTCCTGCTGCATGTGTGTGTATGGGTGAAACGCAGAGGTTTAATTTTGTTGTGCTGTGCTGCATTTCACAATGAGAAGGGTTGTCCCTGTCGCTTTCGATTTCACCTAGGGATGCTCACCAGATATTAGAATTAATATTTCTGGTTCTGAAATTTTGATCAAAAGCACTAGTGATAGTTTACTTGTTGGTCTCCATCAACCGTTTGTAAAAAAAAAAAAAAAAAGTTTCTGCATGTTTTAATCATGCTTAGCAGTGAGTTGTTAAAGATCTAATAGGTGGACACTGACTTTCATTTGTTTATTTTTTGACAACATTAACAACTGAACCAGTATTTAAACAAACCAGATAGCTGAAGAATGATTTACTGCATCTATTGCAGTATAAAGCAATTACACATTATTCATGCTCATTTATCTGTTATCAATTCTAACAAAAAGCCAAATAAAATTTTTTTTCCATTTTTATCTCCTCAGGGGGAAGTTTTGAGCACAGACGATGATGCTGAAGAGGAAGTCCAATGAGCCAGAAGCAGTTTGGTCTTTTGTTCTTTGCTCGTGATTTGCTGGAGCTGTAATTCCAGGATCCAGCTCCCTAATTACTCTCAGGTTCCAAGTCACTTTAGAAACAAAAATAAAAACAAAAATCTGTTTACAGCACTCTGCTGAGCGGCTGCTATTTACAAAAATGTGTTTATTCAGTGATCATAAGATACACGGCAATGCCTGAACGTCTTGTGCGAATGTGAGCTACGCTTTACTCTTAAGAATGTGTGTCTGTATGAACTTTGCCTAATAATGACAAAGCTTGCAAAAAAGTAAATGTTTATTTATAAACTTGTTTTCTTCACTTTTGGGTGGGTATTTTACATGAGATCCTTTAGTGCTTTTAGAAATTCGGTAGTTGAAGCCTACGGTATGTTTGGTTATTCTTTTCTGTCCGGTCAGATGTTTTTGTCGTTGCTCTGTACTGAGATGTTGTTATTTAAAAAAAACAAAAAAGAACTGTGAGCACTGTGAGATTCACACAGTTTGTTCATTTTGCAAATGAGGAGGACTTCCCCCTAATCTCCCCTGTGTATACTAAAAGCAATACACTCAGTTTGCCTGATTCCAATGTGTATAGAAATTGTACATGAATTAAAAGAAAAAAAAAGCACAACAGCTTTCAGTGTGTTTATTTCTGAAAACAACTGTGGGGTAATATATATTTAACTCTCCTGGAGAAACATCAACTACATCAGCTGGGTTACTAAAAAACTTTAGTGTCCTGAGTTGGACACACACACATACGCACGCGCACACCTACCTGGAGATACTGGCTGCAGCCCAACCCCCTGCACCTGATCCACCTGCTCACACTCACCGAGCGCGACTGCAGGTCGCATCACTCTCTCTCTCTCCGCGGAAGCCTCCGCGCGTTCACAGCGCCACGCCACAGGTGAGTAGGAACTATTTTCTCTTCCTCCGTCCCTCACCTGACCTTAAGCTCCAATGCAAACTGATGGGGGTGAAAATACCTTTACACACTTTATATTCACCAGGAAAAGAATTCCTCACTGCGTGATGTTCACCAGGAAAAGAATTCCTCACTTTCATTTTAGTTTACCTTCACCTGCATGCGCCCCGCGTTTTATTCAGGACTTCAACTCCACTTTTACACTCACCGTGTCTAAAGACTTGTGGACAGTTCTTTCAGGAAAGAGTGGGGGAGAGAGAAAGAGAGATGAGCAAGAGATGGAGAGAGAGTGAGAAAGAGATGAAGAGAGATGAGAGAGTGAGAAAGATTGAGAGAGTGAGAAAGATGGAGAGAGCAAGATGAAGAGAGTGAAAAAGATGGGGAGAGTGAGATAGAGAGAGAGATGAAGAGAGCAAGGGAGTGAGATGAGAGAGTGAGAGAGAGAGAGAGATGGAGAGAGAGAGAAAGAGAGAGAGAGAAAAAAAGAGAAGGAGAAGTTCAGCTACACTTCTAGAAGGAACAATTTCCTCAGAATTTGCTCACAACTTGTTTTTGGCTTTCAGACTTTTCATGTCCAGCCATTGTTCCATTATGAAGAATGAAATCTACCTTTTATTCCTTACATTTGGGTTATTAATCATTAATGATTAATTCCTGAGTCCATTTTCCTCAGTCAGTCACAGGGTTAATAAGAGAAATAGTTACTCAGCAGTTGATCTTTAGCAGGTTGCTAGGGTGAAGATCAGCCGTGGATATGAAGCACTGATGTACGTCACTCTGGATAAGTCTTTACTTTGGGAATTGCTTTTCTCCAGTATCTTTAACCTCATGTTAGATTGGGCTACTCCATACATTTTCTTGCCTTTACGTAAAGGCAGGTGTTATGTTTATGTAAACATCGCACAAGGTTCATTTTTCTGTGTTCCTCTTCTTAACCTCAGCACTTGATCATCTATCTGCCTCCATGCCTGTCGCAAAGAAGTTCTCTCCTCCACTCTACACAGATCCGGTCCCTCCTTTATCACTGCTTTTTCTGAACAAGGTCCCCAACACGCAGCTGCTAGAAGACTCCACTTCTGGATGGGGTTCCCCAAACCTCAAACATGAGATCAGGCCCAAAGTGAGATCTCCAAGAAGACCCCGATGTCCCTGGATCCTGGACTCAGAGGATGGAGAGATGGAGTCGGGGGAAGAAGCCGACTCCATCGAGAGAGGAGCTGCTCAAAAGTCGAGGAAGAAGAGCTACAGACCTCCAGATGTGAGGACAATTTTTGAAGAGCAGACCCAGGATCCCAGAGTGAGAGAAGAGAGGGGGGAAGGACACACGTTCATATTGGAGTACAAATGTTTGCAGTGGTGTGATGTGTGCTGTGAATACATCTTCCAGAATGGCCTGATGTGTACAGGTGAGAATCACATCTAGAAATAATCATTGCATGCTTTTTCTCCAAGTGTTCTTTATAGTTGAAAAGCCAGAAGCCAGCAAAGAAAAAGGTCTTAGCTTTTTTCTAAGAAGCCCTAGAACAACATAAGAGTGATAAACAGCCGCTTCTAAGAAGCTCTAGCAGTTACAGTTAAATAGGACATCTTCCTAAATGTTTTTTTACTTGAAGGTACAGGTGAAGGTACCTTTATGACGGACCTTAAGATTGTATGGATGTTTTTCAAAGGTTCTTCACCCTTCTTTTTCTTTAAAGAACCGGTTACTGAAAGTTTCTTTACGGAACCTAAAGTGGTTTTTCTGCGGCATCACTGCAGACAGTCTATTTGAAGAATAGGCTGTTATACAGGGTTCAAAAATAAAAAACTTTTCCCTTTTCTGATATGCAAAACTTGAAGGTTAATTGAACATATTTGGTTAATGTTGCAACTCTACAGAGTCTCATGCTTGACAAGAGATTTGAGTCTACACTTTAAAATAGATTCTGCTGTCATGTTGCACAGTTTTTTAGAACGTACCTATAATTTTCAGACTTATCAGGCTGTCTAGAGGAATGCATGAGTAAAACAGGCGTGCACACACAACTCACCCAAACACGCTACAGACATGTTGCCAGACTGGTTTTCTTGTAACTGGTTTTCTGAAAAAATGAAAAGCCGCTGCCCACATTCTGAAAGAGGAAATAATTAAAGAAGGGCAGCACATGCAGAAAACCGATCTAGTTAATTATTTCACCTTATTGAGACTAATTTTTGCCATTTAAATTTCACTTTCTGTGATATTTTATTGAACTTCCATTGCCATTTTTCTCCATTACCAGATCAGCAAGATCACGTATTGTCCAAGTGCCATGGTGACATTTTCAGCTTCAGGTTTTAAATGTTATTTTTTGCTTGGAGATCAGAAACAGAAATAGCTTTAGCACACTTTGGGACACAAAAAAAAAGCATGTGCATGCGTAGGGGCAATCAAAAGCCTTGCCTTTCCAGCCTGTTTATTTATTTAGATCATAAAGGATTAAGCTTTTTGAGGGCAGAAATATTTCCAATTCTTCTCCCAGTTTAAGTTGAACAACTCTACCCATTAACTAGGACTCTCCTATCACATGATGCTACCAATCTGGGAGGGTGAAGGTTAGCACATGCTTACTGTGCACCATGTTAAGCAGTACTGCATTTCCAGGCAACACTAACATAACATCACGACACAGCTCAGTGTGCTTGGAGGAGAAAACCAACCACCATAACATCACTGGTCTCTAGCATAACACTGCAGATATGGGGCAGGGAGGGGCAAGAGGGAGTGATACATCTCGGTTAGGCTCTATTGGGAAATACTTGATCTTGATCATTGCATAACACACAGCAAATGAGAGATCTTCAGAAGACATGAAGCTTTAGTTTTTTTTTGCCTTAAAACTGAACTGAAAGCTACACTAAAGACTTTCTTACACTATTTATATTATACACTATATATAGTTCTGCTTTCTCTACATTTCTACAGTTGTTTAACAATGTTTCTGCACCCTGGATACAATTTTAACATTTAAAAAAAAAGCTAGAATTCAGGAATTCCACCCCTGCATAGAAAAATGGTAAATATGACCAAAAGATTGTTATAATTGATTTGCAGATTTAAGCATATTGGGATAAATAATGAAATGTGGCATTTGCATACATTTGGCCACCCTTACAGCCAGTCCTTAGTACGAATGGAATGTTCCTGTATTAAGTTAATAGTTTAGGTAGGTTTTGTCTTCTGCTGTCTCTGTTGTCTAGTGGATCAGGTTGTCTTACACACATGATGTTTAAGATAAAGTCACAGATTTCTTGAAACTATATTGTTCATTTTGTTTTTTTCAATATTTTGCATTGTTCTCTTTTATTATTTAGCTGTTTTTCTCATTTTTTAAATCAAATGTCTGGCATTAATTTCAAGATTTTGTCTTTCTTCCTTTTTCCACAAAATATTTCCTGTTCTAAAGGCTGCCACACAAATGCAAAGCACTAATGATACTCCTTCATGCAAGATGAAAGGCACAAGGTGTTCTTTCATTGAAGTGCGTTACTTTTCACTATGAGCATACCTTTCTTCTCTGAAAATAACTTTGATGTCGATGACCAGAGAGTTAATTCCGTTTTTATTAGACCACAGCTCTATTTTCTCAAATATCTCTGGTTATAGTTCAAGTGTAGTAGATGGACAGTGCAGTAGATCGTTTCTGTACAACAACAATTGGTCCTTTGACAGTAAAGTGGGGGTTTTGCTTTGCATTTTTTTCCTTCCAGATCTTGTCTACAGCACTTTCAGCACATTTTAGTAAAATTTACAGACAGGAAATAGGAAAGCACAAAGAGCGGCATTCACCCTAATCTGAGACTAATTAATTAAGAAACTAGTGGCAATTTGATAGATTTATTTTTTTTAGGGCTAGGCCTGTGAATGCTGCTGCCACACTTGTACCAAGAATTTTTATGCCGAAATAGCCACGCTGTTTAAAAAGGAAACACATTTGTAGGGATTTTTTTATGTTGCACATTTTTTGTTGCCAATAAAAAGTAGCCATTCTAGATGTGACAGTGTGAGATACAATGTGAGCTTTATGTTAGGGTTAGTATTAAAAAACTGAAAATGAAATTGAAAATGGTACTACACAAATGGCCTACCTGCCAGTAATGAAGTTCATGGTTGATTTGATCCCTAGCAGATAAAATGTTTAGATGTCTTTGATAGATTTCTTTTGTTTGGGTTCCAGGATGTCGCCCGTGCCTGTCGAGTATACACACAACACCCTAAGAAGTGGTCATATCATTAATTATGCTCTGGAATATTCTACACTTAACATTGATTAATTATGATTAGTCAAGAAGTAAATTAGATCTGTGGAACAAAACTGT
Organism: Hepsetus odoe; assembly: GCA_017165825.1. Lineage (NCBI taxonomy): Eukaryota > Metazoa > Chordata > Actinopteri > Characiformes > Hepsetidae > Hepsetus > Hepsetus odoe. The sequence continues at coordinate 8,117,459 of CM029392.1, forward strand.
GGATTTAAAGTAGTTTAAAGTTGATTAGTAGTTTAGTTGTTTAAATTGGACCTGGTGTCATCACTCGACTGCACATTTTTCATCCGTCCATTCAAATGAAAAAGCCCTCTGCAAAGTTGTGCAAATGGGACTTAATGACATTTCACAGAGTGTGAGATATTAAATTTGCACCGCTCCAGTGTGTACTAATCAAATGTGACCACTTCTGCTATCAAATCATTTCCAATCTTACACTTTTTAGAATTTTTCCAAGCCAGGCTTTATATTTAAAGTAGGCGCCAGAATTGTCAGAATCTAATGAACACGGTATCTGAACATCAGCAGCAGGAATGTGAGTAACTCAGAGTCTTATTATTACACAGTGCATGTCATTGAGGGCTGTCTTTGATCTCCTGCAGGGCCTGTATGGGAACTTATCTCTCAGCCGTTTTGGTGGAAAGTCACAAACTCATTATGTCTAAGTCTAATATCACTTTCTGAAATGGCTTCCACAGCGCTCTGCTTGTCCTTTGTTTTTCCGTAATTGGTTGTTCATTCACAAGCAGCGCTGAATGTGTTCACTCAAATGTAAAACCTGGACAAAGGTGACTTTCGCTGAGACTCTTTTTCTCCTTCGGCTTACGGTGACACCGGACTCAAGTGATCAGGCGAAGGAGCGAGATGCTCACTGGATCCAGTGATTAAGATAATAGCCTGTGCTACAGTGGTCATCCATTTTTTATCATATCCTCCTAGGCCGGCTGCCTTGTAATTGCAACCTTGTGACATTGCTGGAAGCCTCCTTCCTGATCATGGTGCATGAGTACACAACATGCATGTGCTTGCACTACATCGTAACTGATACTCACACACACGTAACATTTCCAGTTACATTCATTCAGTTTTGTTGTGAATACATGTATGCTCATGTGCCTGATTCTAATAGCAATATAAAATTTCATAGTTTTGTAGTAATTTACAAAAATGGAAACATTTTCAGATATAATACAGTATTGATTGCTTAATAATGGCTGGCATTTTTAAAAATACGTCTAAAAATGTTGAATTGCTCAGCTATATGAAATACTTTAAGGCTGGCTAATATGACAAAAATGATAAGAGCAAACATATTTCATCTAAATATTTAGATACTGCTAAAAACTGCACCACACTATAGCCACTTAAATAGGACTGAAATGCTTTCTTATTAAATTCTGGAAGTGGTTCTTTAAGTGCTCAGACTATTCACAGTATTCTCACAGGCATATTGCGTGTCACCATAACACAATGATAAATTATAGTCGTGCAGCCCATCTTAAAATATCTGAAATATCCTTAATATTATATTGTTTAAATCTACACTTTTACATGTAAATTATTGTTGTATAAAGTATTAATGAAGCATAAATGATTTGACAAATGATAAAGCAAGTAGCAGCGTATGTGTTTATGTTCACTTGTCCTGCACTGAATTGTGTGTGTGTGTGTGTGTGTGTGTGTGTGTGTGTGTGTACAGAGTGATGTGACGACCCAGGTGTATTTCCACTGCTCTCATGTGGGCTGTGTTTTTGCTGGCTGGGAAAAAGTCTGGTCTGTTTTTATTTAGGCTCATTTTGCAGTGATCACTCTCTTATTAAGATCTTTGATGTTTTTTATGGCTGGGCTTGAGTTGTATATTTTTTCATTCAGGCAGTCTTTGATGCTTGACGCACATTTTCAGCATGCACATTAAGCATGGACGTCATATACATCATGAACCGGGGCAGCGGTGGCAGGAGTGGGCCCCAGGATCAGAGGGTCATGGGTTCAAATCCCGTACCAGTAGGTTGCCCTGAGGTACCCTTGTGCAAGGTACCGACAATATACAATGGAGAAATGATTGTGGAAATTTAAAACTAAAGTCAAGTATATAATTGTGACTAGCTTTTTAACTTAACTACACATGTAATAAACGTGACAGGCCTACACAGTTCTCACACAATTTTTAGCATAAACACTACTGAGGCCTGAAATATAATAACAGAAAATGAGTTACCTGCGATTATTAAAGCATTTAAATTGTGAGTAACGCAGAGTCTTTTTATTACACAGTGCATTTAATTGCTGTCTTTGTTCTCCAGCAGGGCCTGTATAGGAACTATGGACAGTGTAGTTCTGTTTGGCAAAAATGCAGATTGTCATACTAATGCTGTTATTTTTAGCATTACTAAAATAAAACAACAAGAGAAAAGACACCATTGTAGTTCACACAGTTTTGGGTTTCCTCTGGTCTGTGCATATTGCCATTTGACACCTGCCTGTTGGCTCCCCTAATGTCCATCTGTTTGTTTGTGTAGCAGCAGTGACAGTGTGTCTAGAGAAGACACACTGCCCTGCGACAGCGTAATGATGGACTACAATAGACGGCCTTTGGGCCAGCTGACTCAACATAACAGAGGCCGACAACTGTGCCACCACTGAAAACACACATACACACACTGGTGGGCTCACCGAAGGGAGGCCATTGGCAGTTGATAGTCATGACAAGCAGCTAGGGCTGAGTAAGTGAGAGACAGGGACTGAGGGAATGAGACAGGCAAAAGTTCTGAATGGCCAGAGTTTAGGTTTAAGATACACATGGGAGACAGGGTGAGTTGGAGTTTGTAAGCGATTGTGTGAAGCGATGGGCCTAGGCCGAAGCTTTGGCCGAACGCTGAGGAGACTGAGTGCACTATTCTACTGCTTCCCCAAAGCAATGTGGCACTCTGGCCGGCTGGAGCTCAGCCTGCTGTGGAAGACGTCCGGTGAGTCCAATATGCTGCAGGATGGAGATGTTTTAAATCAAGCTGCAGTGAAGATTTTTTTGTCAGTTGCTTTCAGTTGTGCTTAAGGGATGTATTGTGAGGAATCTCACTGAGAGCTATTAAAAATGTAAAAGACTTTACAACACCGCGTGTGGTTTAGTCAGACAAAGCCATCAGCCATACTGCATGAACAGCCAGTTTACATTGTGATCACACTGCCCGGCCTGGGGGTTGGGGGATACAGTGATATTATTTGAGTAAACGCCTTGCTTCCCTTTAACATTGCTTCTAGAACACAGGTTGTGTTTTGTGATAGAAGACATTACAAAAAGCTGTACCGTACAGTTACTGTTAAGGTTGATTGTCACTAGGAGTAACACAAACAGACTATTTTTGCAGGTATTTGTTAAATGCTTTAGTTTTATTGCAATAAACCAGCATTCTGCTGCCCCAGCAATGCCACGTTTCAAATATTCCTTGGTTCAACATAAGTGAATCTGTTGAATGAAGGAGAATAAGATTTCCTTCTACACCTTGCTTCCTCCAAAGGTTTACAAAGTTTTTCTGTGCCTCTGTCCCTTTGGATTGCACACTAAGGGCTTGGTCCCAGATTCTGTAAAGCTGCTTCGTGACAACGACAGCTGTAAAAGCGCTACATAAATAAAACTGACTTGACTTGACTTGAACCAGCTTCTCAACCAGGTGGAGCTCTTCATGAGGTTGGTCAGCTGAACGAATAGTCGAAACTGTTCAGGACTAAAGTACTGGAGCAGTATTTAAAATCACTGGCTTAAGCATTTGGCCAAATGTCTGCAGCAATAGCCCATTTAGCCCATTTTTGAGATATATTATTTCTCCCTGTTACAATGCCATTGGATCTAACCTGTGTTTGTATTTTTTGCAAAATTCATGTATCAGTATGTACAGATATGTAGGTATGTAGACTTCTCATATATTGTACTTGTATCATATATCTCATATATATATATATATATATATGAGATAAATATAGTTTTGCTCTGGCAGACACAGACAGTGGGCAGAAACAATATTCAATACAGTGTTGCGTAGTGCTTATATGATCATCATCAGTATTTTTTTTTTCAGCACTTGCAGACTTAGGATAGACATGACCCTTGATTGTTTTCAGGACTTGTATTGTTTCAGATTCCAACATTTGGACCAAAATGTATCCGTGTAACCCTGCTGAATAACTTGTCTCATAATTTTATCTTCAAGTTGTGCAATGATATGCATTGATATCCCCCTTTGAAAATAGTTTCCACAGCAACCTATTTCACCACACTTAGACTGCCGACTGAGAGAGAGAGAGAGAGAGAGAGAGAGAGAGAGAGAGAGAGAGAGAGAGAGATTCTTGCTTTACTCAGGCTATGAATAAATAAGCAGGGAATGAATAAAGCTTCCACTTTCATTAGCAAGGCCACACGTCACCCACCTGTGTGACTTACTGAACAGCAGCTGAGTGCTTGGTGTTGAGTTCTGAGATCCTGCTGCTGAACACATTGCTGCCTTGGCTGATTTGCAGTGACCCACAGGCTTTCAGACAGTGACAGAGTGACACATTTAATACCTCCAGCAGGCGCTGAGTAGCCAGGCAGGCCAGAGCAGTGTAAACATTAGTTTAGTAAACCTCAGTTTCTCATTACGTGAAAATGAGGATGAAGGCAAAGTTTAGTGAATGAGTGCAAAGACCTCTGGCAGTCTATTAAATGCATTTTGTATTGGATTAGCTCAAGAGATGATCTGTGACTGGTGGAAAAATAAAGGATTCTGTCATTGATTTGGTTAAAGAAGTGTGAAAAAAAGATTGGTTCATGGTTATTTGCATTAGCCACAAGAAGGTTTTCATTTTTGCCTGTATACTGTGGCAGCCCTCCTGGTACCTTCCATTTTTTGGAGCCTGGGAGGAATGGAGGCCAGTGCTTGGGGAAATCCTCACTCTGAATATTCTGTCATTATATCTGGTGTCTAAAGTTTTCTTCTCTATTAAGTCCCCATCAATTAATAAAAGTAATATATTACTTTTACACCCCCCCCCCCCCATTCTCAGGCTGATAAATCTAGATGAATTCAAATGATCTAGAATTCATCATGTTTCAAAGCTAAAATTTAAATCTCAGTGCTGATAACTGCTCCAGAAATTTGTGCAATATTAAATATGTTTTTAAGAAATTAAAAACATGGCAAGGGGTTCCAGACTTTTAAATGGTAATGTATTTGTATTTGCTCATAGATAACTATTACATGAAAAGTCTATTGTACGCAAATAAACAGCTATGTTTTTTTAATAGTTGTGTTAAATTAAGAGGGGAATTTTAAATGATGCTTGTTGGGTATAAGCCTCTTTTTCCCCCTGTTTACAACTATTCTCATATTGGAATTGATCAGAATACACAGACATACCCTCACTACTGTGGCTTCAGTGGTCCTCAGTGTTTTCAGTTATATTTGCTTGTGTCTCTTTCTCAGTAGTCATCTTTACTGGGTGAAAAGTACTATCTGCATTACTCACACGTGCCTTGTGAGCGCTGAGTTCTCTCCTCACACTGAGACTGATCGATAGAGCTGTCTCTTTCTTTCTCTGTCATTACAGGAAGTGCAATTACTGCCAGAACAAACCAGCACTTTCTACAGGCCCTAGAGAGCAAAGGCTAGAATGTGCAAATGTAATATATCATTTTTTCTCCTTGACCGAAATGCACTCCACAGTCCAAGACATGTCTGGTTGTTTTGTGCTGGAGATGTGAAGCAAACTCAGCTAACAAGTGATGTAAGTGATGTTTACATGTGCACCAGCTGCAGTCATGCACTGGCCACAAACTACTAAGTAATCCCTAGTGTGCGTGCTGAAGTGGTTTCACTGTGCCACATGGCTACAAATTCATTAAAACAGCAAAATAGTTGAAGGGAGCGTTTATAACACAACAATTAGGTATAACCATACCTCTGAATGCATTATGGTTTATAATCTGTCAAAGAGTCAAAGTGCCAGGGTTTCAGGGATGTGAATACTTATGGTAAATATCTGATTACTGATTACTTGTTTTTTTACTTACATGATTTTAGTTTTTTTTTTTTGTTGTTGTTTTTTCATGCACAGGATAAAACCTGCTTTGTGATATGATATACATTTTTGAAATGCATGAAATGCATTGTTGGAAACCACATAAGCACATGTTTTTAAAATTTTTAACAGCTAGACTCAATTTGAGGGACTTGCTAAATAAAATAACAGATTATATTGTTTTAATTAGATCTTATACTGTGCATCACACTGGGCATCAGTTAGAAACAAATAGACACATGTATGTATTGTGTGCATATGTAAATTTAGGTCTGTTTGCACTGCCTGTTGAGCTTGGACAATGGACAAAACACAGATATGAACTCCTCCTGCATCACCGTTACTGGCCCACTGATGTGTGACAGCATTGGCACGTCATTACATCCCTGTGGAAAGATGTCCTACTCGGAAATCCCTTCATGCAGTGTGTGTATGCACAGCCGGGGGGGTGGGGGGGTATTTGAGGCTGGTGCCACTCAGAGAAGACTGATACAATGTGCAAGATTTAGGAGATTTAGAAGGACATCAAAGCTAAAATATTCTCGAAAATGTTTGGAATCAATTTATTCTATATTTTGCTGCAGATACATTACAGAAAGTATAACTTTCTGTACTGTATCTGCAGCAAAATATAGATGAAATATAGATAGCAAATGAGATGACATTAAAAAGATCACTCTACTCTCATGGTAACTTTTACTAATGGTAAAAGTTATGTTGAATTTAAACACATTTAGTGAGTGCTCATAGACATTGTTCATTAATTTTCAACAGAGTGTAATATTTATTATAAACTACATCTTGAAATATTGAATGAAGCATTGAGAACCTTCTGGTGACTTCTTTCATTATATAATAAATCTGAATACTTTAAACCTTCATACTCAATACATTTACTGGTATTAAAATGTATGTAATATGACCAGTGCACTACAGACCGAACTAATGCTTCATTCATTCTCGCATTCCCATATTCTTGCCTGGCAACGGGAGGTGAACTAGTTCTGTTTACATCAGTTCTACACACACTTTCCCACACTTAGACACACACACCATTCCCCTCCTTCCTTAATGTCCATCCCTGCCAGAGAGCCAAACATTTGACTGTCAAATCAGCCCACTCAGCACATCAAGAGAGAGCAATGAGACAGTCAGATGAGAGAGAGCGAGAACGGGAGAGAGAGGGAGTGAGAGAAAGGGAGGGAGGGAATGGAAGAGGAAGGCAAATGAGATGAAACTGAATTGTAAGGGCAAGAGAGGTTAGGGATTGCTTTGAGATTGTGCATGGCTGACAGCCTCTTTTGCTGTGTTTTACCAGTGTTTTTGTATTGTGGCAGTACACACTAGACTTTCATTAGCTGGAACTAAGTCGAGAGAGAGATAGAGAGAGAGAGAGAGAGAGAGAATCTCATTGTGCTGCTTGGCTGGAATGGGAGCAGCGATGTGCAAACTTTCCGGCAAAATTACGCAGCAGCTCAAGCACAAGTCCTCAGGTAGGATATCACATGGCGTGGTCTTTGTCCATCATGCATTACTGAGTTCTGTGCAGTATGTGAGTCCATAGTAATCTCCACTGCTGAGCACAGTGCTTTAGTGGTAATAAATATCTATGTATTTCCTTTTATTATATCAATAGGAACCTTTGTCAATGTGATATTCTCTCTCAGAAGTCTCTTAATTATTTGGGTTTCCAGCTGAGAAAGCTGCTGTTGGATGTTTGGATGCTGTGCACATGCAGTGCTCTGGACCGATCTGAGAATGAGCCATACTGCCGCTGGCGGTCTTATTAAATCCTGCTGCTTCATTAAAGTGTTGAGAGTGGAGTGCTGGACAGTGGCCAGTACCTGCATGTAGGAATTGACTGTAAAAAAGGAGGGGATTTTAATTCACCAGCAATACTCGGATGATAGAACTCATATTACCCAGTTATTCTGTCCATTATCTCAATTTGAATGTATATGGTATGGTAAATATTTATTTACTTACTATTTGCAAATAGTTTAACTTCTCATTAGTAAACATCACAAGAGTTTTTCATCTTCTTTTACCATTTTTATTTAGCGGATTTTGCACTGCTTTTCCTCAGAGAAAAGCCTTTTAGTTAAAACAAACTAAACAAATAAACAAAATTAGCAGTCGTCAAAAAGTTACACCATGACAGTCTTGCTTTTTCACGCTTATCCTGTTGTTTAACTTATTTTTCAGTTTCAGTAACTGTTTTATATACCAAGAAGGATGACATAAGTAAAAAATAAATAAATTAAACTGGGCAACTACTGCATAGAAACCCCAAACTGACCATAGCTTCGTAAGCTGTATACCTGCTTCAGGCTTTATTGTTGAATGAATTGTCTTTGTCTCTTTGACAAGTTGAAGACCTTTGCTTTCGTTGCAATATTTGCATATCATGCAAACCAAACTGTGGGGTTCTCTGTTCTGCTTGATAACAACTGAAGAAGCAGTAAATCTGCAAAAGCAATGTCTTCCACACTTACACTGTACATTATAAAGTGATTTGGTTCCAACAATCTCTCTCTTCTCTTCTCTTCTCTTCTCTTCTCTTCTCTTCTCTTCTCTTCTCCAGGTTGTAAGTACACTTGTCATGCTCACTGTCAGGATCGGGTCACACTTGACTGCCATCAGAATGGGTCCCCTAATGACGGTCCGCTCAGTCCATTCAGCCAAGACCACCTCAACAACAACCAGTCTTCACACAGCGTGAGTTGGGATTCTGTGCATTTTTAGTGACTTGCTGCAGAAATATATTTGGTCATTTTTAATTTTTACTAGTTGTAACCAGCAGTGGCCACTAGAGGAAGTTAAAGCTCTAAGAATGGTCTCTATGCAACCAGCATGTTTCTGCATTTTCAATGGAGGGTGCATACTTATTAATATTGACCACTTCATTACAGAATGACAGTGCAGATATTTTTACAAATTTTTCATTGGCAGAAATCATGTTCTCACAGGA
>CM029392.1:8128776-8376276 GCA_017165825.1 Hepsetus odoe
CACAAACACACACGCACATACAGAGCTGTCATGGGCAAGCCATAAAAAGTCCAAGTCTAAATCCAGTACATTATATCAGTGCATCAATGTGCAGTCAAAGGTAGTAAGATAGAAATATACAGAGTTACAGAAGCATGTCTTTAAAGTACTCCGCTGTGGCTTTGTGTTTATGGTGAAGTGTAGTTAGATATTGTTCTTCAGTTCACTTTTGGCAGGCCTGCTGGCAATAAGCAGGGATTGTGCTCCAGACTCTGGGAGGCCATGTGTAAATTTTACCATGCCAACCACCCAGCTATGTGATTCCAAACCAGGCAGAAGACCCACAGACCAGGCTTGAAGTTGTGTAACTTTTATTTTTTCTCCATGGCAAAATTATTTAACAAACTGGCAAATAGTTCATATTTGCACATACAATCTCTTTTACAGCTTTACATTTTGTTGGGTTCAAGTATAGAAAGTCATGTTAATTGGGATTGGGCATATTAAACTTACTTTATTGTGTTTTATGTGGTCCTCTGAGCTATTCGAAACTCAGTAAAATGATATTTGAGCCAAAGACATGCCATTTTAAACCTTTGATTTTAATATTGAACATCCACTTTATGATGGTCAGACTTGTTCACAAAAGGGATGGCAGGAAAAAGACATTTTTGACCTAAAACATATTTTTCAATACTTACATGTACTAAGAAAAAGCAGATCACATGCTTACTAGCATTTTACCATCATCAGTACAGGTCAGCATAAAACTTACTGGAGGTTCAGTGGTCCTTTTAAAGCCTCAAATGAAATATCTATTATATATAATATCTATCCACTCAAAAAAAATAATTGCAATAATTGCAATGGATAATTGTAATGGACAATAATTATTCTATGTCATTGCGTCAAAGATTAAACAAAACTATGACTATTAATATTATTGCATTAACACAGCCAATCAGACTTTAGTATCAGAACTACATTTAAAAAAAAAAAAGGATTAGATTTGCAACATAGGTGTACTACAGTATTGTGTTAAACATAGTCTGTGGTGCTGTTTCAGACCTGTAGTCTCTCTGAACATCATTTTTATATTTTGGATGGTTTTGTGTTGCAAGTAGAAAGTTACTCAATACTGGTCTAATTCGCTGCACACTGGGCATCATGTGAGTCAGTGATGTTTGAACTGGCTGATGTAATTAGTCTGATTCTGTTTGGGTCTGGTCATTATTAGATCTGGAGGTCCTCACTGATGTGTCTTCAGCTTTATGTCCACTGGATTCATGACTGATATGGACAAGGGGTTGCAGTAATGGTAATTGATGTATCGTTTTTGGGAGAGGTGTTGAACATTATTTGACATGTGATTGCGGCTAACATGTTCTGAATTTCAAGTGTTACATTTTAAATATCTGCAATGGGCTGGCGACCTGTCCAGGGTGTGTCCCCCGTCCTTCGCCCTATGTGAGCTGGGTTGGACTCCAGCACTCCCCTGCGACCCCGCTTGGGACAAGCAGCAGAAAATGACTGACTGACTGACCTCTTAAATATCCCATTATAATAAGGAAATAAAACGGCAGTTATTGAATTCATTTGATTGTTTCTACATAACTGAAATGCATTACATCAACCCATTTTAGTCTTTCAGTTACATGAAAAGGATGTTGGCATTGAATGAAGTATCACTTTTTTCAGTGCGAGGCCGTGGTTGGTGCTGTGTTCTGTTTGCTCATTTTGATCGTGTTGGGAAAGTTAAACATTGGAAGAAAGGTTCATTTTTCAATAAGGAAGGCAAACATTAATCACTTTTAGACAGTGATTAGACATCACTCACTAGTGCTGCCATGGAAATCTCATGGAAGCATATGTCATTCCCTTGTCCTTACTTCATAGAGACATCCTCTGCTTCCAGGTGTAGATTAGGACTGTCCCAAGGACTAATCCTGCATCTGTGTCTTCTCTCTAGTCATCAAGGTCAGAATTATTCACAGCAGGGTGCTTATGCTGTAAGCACTTCATCTAACTTGAACACACTCTGCTTTCGTTTAACACATAGTGCTGGCCTGATTAGCCTGCCCAATACATGGCTAAAACAGCCGTTAAGAGTCTTTAAGTTTTGCATTTTTTTGTTTAAGAAAAACACATATTTAAACGAAAATTACACCAATATCTTTCAAAAAATCCAACATTAATTTCATTTTTCCACTCCTTACTTTTGTGCAACTGTTCCATCCTTCCCAACTTAAAATCAACTATATATAAACGTACCTTGTCATGAAAATTTTACCTAAACTATCTTTAATCCCATATAGACACACATTCATAGAATGATATCTCAGCTATATCACCCATTTTTATGACATCCAGTTGACATCCAGGAAAATTTTTGTTTCTGATTATGTTGTGTTACCACACTGATTATCGTTGATTTAAAGGCTCTTCATGATACATGCACGTCCCACAATAACATATAATCATTCTGCCCACGTTATACATGCTTTCCTCCACATTTGTTTCACATACTGACACCACAGTGCAGTGGTTTTAAAATCCCTGGGTCCTGAGAAAGAGCTTTTTTGATAAACAGAATCGAAATGGAATGAGTTTTTACACTGAAACCGCAAAATCCTGCCATAGTGAAACTGACTGACAGGCAGATTAGCTGACTTCTGCTGTAGCCATTCCCTGATCAAACTAATAAAATGCCTTTTCATGGAAATTTAAGCTGAGCCACACTATTTGTGAGCAAGAAAGTGCTGTTTAATTGCAACCAGCCTTGGCCACAATCTAAAAGGCTGAATAAAGCTCAGCTGTCTACACTCCAGAATTGGAAAGTTCAGCAGTGTTTCTCCAGTGGCTTTGCTTTAGAAAGTGTTACCCTTTGCCCTTAAATCTCTTTGTGTTATGGCATTCTTTCTCCTAGGAACTGTAAGTGTGATGCAGTTGGTTCACTTCTGTTTTACCATTTCACCTTAATAACTCAACATTTGACAAAACACACAAAAAACACAAAATTAATGTAAACATTTAAAGGCAGTAATAATGATAATAAATATGTTTATTAATTAGTGTAGTTATTTCTATGGATGTTGATCCATTTTTTTCAATTTGCTCCATAGCATTTGAGGAAAGGATTTAAAAATAAATTCTGATTTATTCAGAAATTCCTGGTTTGATTGTGAATTGTTTCTTACCTGTGGACATGCTAAGTTGTCCCAGGTGTGATTGTGTACATGAATGTATGCCTTTTAATGGATTGGTGGCCACGACCAAGGTGTTTTTCCAACTTTTTCTTAGAACAAGTGGCTCAGATGAATGAATGAAAGAGTGAATTAATTATTTATTGCTTCAAATGTTCAACACTATCTTTAATCTTCATCCTTTCACATCTTTGTGAAGGTATATAACATAGTATTGCACACTGAATCATAGAGTTTGAATGAACCCTGGTGTTTATAGAAGACACCTGTGCATTGGGTTTATTTTTAAGATCAGAATTTAAGCTGAAGGAAACATTTTCTTCCCCCAGTGGTGGACTGTGTGGGCCAAGGAGCATCACACAGACGTCTACGGTGCCACTGATTATAGAGTGTAGATGGACAGACAGGTAGTTTTTGAAGACTACACAAGCCCACTGATCCTGTGTGCATTCACCACAAGGCAAGATGGAACGTGTCCCAGACTCCATTTGCTTTTGTGTTAACAACAGCTGTGGTTTAGCTACCTTATATTTAGTCTTCAGTGACTGTCTGGGTTGGTAGGGCTTGGCTGTAGAAACTGTGATTTACATCTCAATAGTCTTCCAGGTCCAAACACACTGAGCTCCGTGTTTGTGTGTTTATGCTTGGGGAAACATTGATGGGGGCTTGGATCCAAGCAGCTTAGGTCATTGTCTCAAACAATAATTTAGTGAATGCATCTTTTATATTGAATGAGGTTCACTGGGTGAAGTTTGAAAAATGAGAAGATAAAAGTTTGATAGGAACAGCAGAGAGAAACACCAAGAGCAGTTTCAGACAGGGGTTCATGCTTTCAGCAGTTTTATTCTTTTTGCAGAATGAATATGACTGTCAATCAGTCATTGCTTCACATTGTTTTTTCTTGAACATGCACTAATAAAGCATTTCAACCCTCAGATATTCTTGGAGTTAGCTGACATCAAAAATCTTTTGTGAAAGGTGGTAGCATAGTAATATTAAACCATCCGCTGACTTTGATCCTGCCTTTTGCAATGAAGTCATTATAGTGCCTGGAGGATTTTGTATTCTGGTTCTACTGCTGACAGAACCAGCAGTAAATGAACACTAGGTATCAGTGCCTGGGGAAAGTGGGGCAGGAAACAGTGGATATTATTCATGTGAGAAGGATTACTTTCAGTAAATACACATTATTTCTATTGTACTAGAATTTCTATACCTGTGAGTAATTTGCAGTATCAGTGTCCAGCATCTTGTAGAGACAAGAAAATAGGGTTGTCACAATACCAGTTTTGTCATTGATAAGAATATTCTGAAAATGTCATTTTTAAAACATATGTAGGGTTACATATGAAACTAGTTATTGATTGAAGACCCAATTACATAAAAAATAGAAATGATTAAAATGATATTTTTAATTCAACCTGTTTGCAATCAATTAAAAAGCTTTTCAAATGTTAAATAAATGATTTAAGTAATTTATCCACAACATGGGAGACTGCGGAGATGTAACAGAATGAGTAAATTGACTTACTAAGAACTCAAGTCAGCCCAGTACCTTTTTTAAAATGCCAAAATTTTTGTCAGTGCACATACCCTCCTGTAAATGCCAAAAACGTAGTGAGTGAAATTTAGAGCAATTACACACACTCCCCTGCGAGCAGAGGAATGTGGGTAATGTGTAATGCAGGCCATGGCCCCCAGCCAGAAAAGCCAGTGGCCACAGGTCACTCATCTTTTTCTCTTTCTGACACACCACTCTAACTTGGACACACACATACACGCACTCTGAGACACTATTGTTTTAGCTCAGCCAGTAGATTTGCTGGGAAAGTGGTAGTGGCTGAGTGAGACGTCCTTTTCACACGCATTAAATCAACTTGGTATCTGATTCCAGTTTTATGTCCAGTGTTATGCTTATCTTTCCCAAACTAACACAGTTTAGAATACTGTAAATTAATTTTAGAGCACTTTGAAGCCTTTTTTCAACATGGCTACCCTCATAAAGGGTTTATAAAGTTTTATTATTAGAACATCATATTATTTATTTTAAAGTGTCTGTTAAAACTGCCTGTTAATGATTTAAAGTGATTATATACTGATTAAAACCAATTAATGATCAAACATTTAACTCATTCATTAACCCATTTTTAATGTAGTTTTTTGTAGATTGTGTTATTTGTCATATTAATATTTTATTTTGTAATTTCTAAAGGATTTTGACAAGAACAACACGAAGCTGTTAAACTATGTGCTATACTTTCAGTACTTTTGATAGATTATTGGGCACATTTGATGATTTCTGAAATGCAGAGCACTTTGGACAGCACTTTAAAGGGTATTTTTTCACCTATTACAGTTGCTTTTCTGTTTACTCATTTTATACAGCACCGTTTTTCAATCAGGACACATCTAAAACATATTTTTTAACTTCCTTTTTTTTTAAACGATGGTATTTACTTGGACCGGTGTTTATCTGCCACCAGACGGGTTTTGTAGTGAAAAAACAGTACACAGTATCCATCCAACAGTATCCATCCATCCATCCATTATCTGCCGCTTGTCCCAAACGGGGTCGCGGGGGAGTGCTGGTGTCCAACCCAGCGCACACAGGGTGAGGACAGGGGACGCACCCTGGACAGGTCGCCAGCCCATCGCAGGGAGGAGCGGGACGGGGACGGCACCTTGCTCAAGGGTTGCTGAACAGTAGTAAACATCAAATGCCACATTGTCAGATTATGTTTAAGATCGTTGAGGCATTTTATAAAATGATCTACAAATATGTAACCGGAAAGTATGGTTGACCCTGGATTAACTGGGGCCAGTCTTTTGCAGAGTTTAAGGGGTTGTATGTTTGTATGGTTTGGCTGTTCCCTTTGCTTCTGAGTTATTTTAGGGCCTCTCTGTGCTCTTTGGCTTTATAAAAAGCCCTTGCCTTTCACGAACCTCTTGAAAGCGGCTGTTTGTGGGACATGGTTAGTCCTTATCCACAGCAGATGTTGCCTCTGTTTGACCCTGAGGCCGTACTGTGTTATGGTGTACATACTTTGAGTTGGATGGGTGGGCTGCTGTCATACTGGTTACAGAATACACAAAAAAGAAAACCTGTGAAATGCTGACCACGACAAAATGAAGGGAATTCTTAAGGCCACGTGGGTATATTGCATTATTTCCAAAGATATTTTTAATTGATGTAATTGATGGTGCCTTATGTGTACTACATATTCAAGGAGAAATGAAAATATCTCCTTCATTAACAATCTTATGAAAGGGAGCATAAACCTTTATTGTTAAAAACAACCTCCTTATATAATTCAAGAAAACAGAGACTCCCAATGCGTTCTTGAAATGATTATAAAGTGCACCAAAAGTGGCTAACCCCAAAATTAAGTGGTTTACTCATGGAGCTGATTCAAAACCAGGCTTACAGGCATCCAGAGAGCCACCCTACACAAGGTTTGTAATTTGCCATTGGCTAGAGGGTCACCAGGTTGTTTGGAAGATCTTCTACACAGGCCTGCCTCAGATGGTCAGTGGTCTGCTTTCCCTTCACCCATTTTTACCTGAAATGGGAGAAGGTTGTAAAACCTGTCCTGCTTGCTCCGTGCCTCGTTAATACCACCATGGTGAAGAAGCTTTGTCTAACCATGTTACCTGACATCCCATTAATTGTTTATGGTGTTGAAACTCCAGGTCAGCCTAAGAGACGGGCAGCGTTGTTTGCATAACCTGTCCGTATGCATACCTACCGGCAAATGCAGATAGCTTTTGTAGGAATGAAATGAATTCATTGCTGCATTTTGCTTGATAAATGCTGGATAAAAGATCTTTTTTTACTTAAAACTAAAGGAAACGTTCCACAAACAAACATATTTATATGTGGGTTTGTGTATACATACAGAAATCAGACTCAAAAATAATACCTGCGCATGATCTGCCTTTTTAAAACATGCATAGAATTACATATTAACATGTTGCCATTTTCAGAGCAGGCAGACCTTTAAACGATCAGACTAGTGATCAATGATCAAAGAAAAAAGAAGTGAAAGTGACCATTTTGGCATTGGGAACACACAGCACACCACCCTTCTGGGGTCCAACTAAGTGACTTAAACATGTGATGTTGTTATGTTAGAGGGACTATTCTGTCATTGCGAACATGCCACAGCATGACACTCAGTATACCATCTCAACATGTGTCCTCTGGATTTGATCTATCCACACAGCATCAGTGGGCAGGGAGCAGCTGGGGAGGGTACTTTGATAGAGGGTAGCTCAGGGTTCCCTACTGGTGTGGGACTCGAACTCACAACCTTCAGATCATGAGGCCTAGGCTTTACCCACTAGGCCGCCACTGCATTGAAGAAGAGAGAAAAAAGAAAAAAGAAAAAAAGGGTGTGAAACCGTGCATTTAACTCTTACAGGGCCTTTATTCTAAAGAGGACATCATAAATATATAAAAGTGCTCCAGCAGCCAGCCAGCTTGACTGCGCGCGCGTGCGTGCGAGCGTGCGCGCGAGCGTGCGTGCGCGCCCCCGCGGCCGGTGGGTGTGTCCTCCTGTAAGAGCGCCTCGGTGAGCGGTTAGAGAAGCGCAGGGAAGGAAGCCGCTCTGAAACCTCGATTAAACCAGGCCTTAAAAGACCATTTTCTTCTCTTTTGCTTTCACACTCCCGGACAGACAGGCGTTGGAGGGAGAAGGAGCGGGTGTAGCGCTGTTTGAAGCCGTATTTCCCCTTCTTGTTAAAGTTTCAGCCTCAGCGGCTCCGCGGGTTTGAACTTCACGGTGTTGAAACGTTTTCAAGACGAAGGAGGTCTTTTTTTTTCCCCTCTGAGGCTTCTCAATGAATGTGGCACAGTTTGAAAATTGTCTTTGCCCTTTCAAATGACGTGGACGAGCACCATGAGCAGTGGTTACAGTAGTCTGGAAGAAGATTCAGAGGAGTACTTTTTCACAGCCAGAACTTCCTTCTTCAAGAAGCCTTCAGGGAAAGTCACAGAGCAGAAGGTTTGACCAGCTTTTCACACTCAGACCACTTTCATTCACACACACTGAGATAATGTAGATATCGTGTAGCCCTCGTGCTGGTGCTGTTAGTGCTGCAGGCTGCTCTTACAGAAATATCACTTCACTAACTGACAACTGGGGTTCCAGCCAGTCTACAGACACAGGTCCAAACACAGGCATGCGCTTGACCACCAGTCCTGGAAATAACTTCTGTATTATTATTATTATTATTATTATTGTCAATTTCCCAAAAACTGTGGAAGGACTTGTTGCAAACATTGAGACCAGTGGACGTAAAACATCTACTGAACTGTTTCCAGCTGGCTTTACTGTGATTAAGATCATGTCACTGCTGTGACAACACTGTCTACACACACACACACACACACACACACACACACACACACACACAGGTTGCCATTACAGAGCAATGCTTTCTAAACTCTTTGATGTCCAGCTGAAATTATCTTTTTTTTTTTTTTTATCATTGTGTTTTTGTTTTGTTTCTCGTTGTCCGAGCACACACGAGCATGGATTTGAAGAAAGCCGTTCATTTGGTCAAGCTTAAAAGTGAATTTGGGGTGCTGGTGGTCTAGAGGTAGGATATTCGCCTACACACCAAGAGAATGCAGGTTCCTGAGCAAAATCCTTAACCCCAAGTTGCTCCAGGGGGGACTGACCCTGTAGATGGCTCTCTGGATAAGAGCGTCAGCTAAATGCTGTAAATGTACTTTTTTTTTTTTCCCCCTCCCTCCCCAACCTTATTAGCATTTTTATCCATTCATTTATGTCATATCAATCATATCCTGAGAAAAGGAAGCTGTAGGTAATGAAAAAAGTAAAAAGTGACCCCTGCTAAATGTTCATCTTAGACAGACTAGAACAGGTTCTCTGGCTTTTATTCCTTTCATATCAAAAGTGAATGTTGGACATGAATAGTTGAATCATGGTCACTAACACTTTTAAACGCGTGTGCAGCTTAATGCATGCTGCTTTGGCATGGAGAGGACTCTTAGAGGTGAAGAAGCATGTTTATGCTTGTTATTTGTTTTAATGAAATGAAGAAAATGAAGCTGCGTGACCTGTATTAAGAAATCATTTACTGATACTTTGCGTGCTTTGTAGCTTTGGCTCTATGTTTTGGTTTTTATGTGGTAATTTGGGGCAGATTTTTCAAATCAATGCTGGTTTGTTCCAGAACGTGCTTGATTTGCGTAGATCAAATTATAATTTTTTTTTTTTTTTTTTTTCGCCCCCAACACCCTAATGTAGCTGGCCGGCTTCAGCATTCCCTTCTCAAAAACAACTGTAGTGCATTCATCAGACTGATTTATGCTGCGTTCATGTCCGTAGTGAGATTCTGTGGAGTGTCTGTTTTATGTCATTTGAATATGGCCTTCATGGAGTTTTTTCCATACTGTGAGTGAGAAAGTAGAGCTGTGAGAATATTGTAGGCCAGCAAGCCACACACACACACACACACACACTCACAAACACTTATCAGTCACTTCTATTGTGTTGCAAATGTCACGGTCTGGAGGGAAGTTCTCATGGAAACTTCTGCAATGGATAGAATATTATCAGCTGTTTTCTGCAAAAAAATGCAGTAATTATTGGCAAACAGGCAATCGAGCAAACCTATTACATTTGTTTTCTTGGTTTCATCTGCCTGACCTGGTCTGGTCTGGTCTGGACTGTGCATGGATGGCTTAAAAAGCTCTAACCAGCCCCACCAGCAGTAGGATTACCACAGTTCACTTCCTGTTGCTTAATTTTACCCTCAGGCTCCCCCATGTTTCATCTGTTTCATCACCAGTCATATCAGCACACAGACCCAAAAGACAGCTTATTATTGTAACAGTTTATGTCTCCTTTAAATGGGCAGACAGATGTTTCTTTAACTTGGTTTCATCTTTCTTTATATAATCAAACTGTTCCTTTATTTTAAAGTTAACCCGTTTGTTGAACTTCCTGTCTGTAGAATCTGTAGATATTCCATTGAAATGGCACACCCAAAATTGCAAAGTTTGTTTTTTCTTAGACATACTTTTTTTCTGTGAACAGTTTCCTGCAACAGTATTTAAAATATACAAATGACTAGTCTGCCCAAAAGACTGTAATGCGTTGCTTTCTAATTGTAATAAGTAAGATTATTTGGTAATCTGTTATATAAAAGTAGATTTCTGAGGTTTTTTTTGTCTAAAGGAAACAACAAAGCATGTTCTTTTTCATGTAATGTCTCATGGCTGCTGAGTTTCTTAAAATTCCTTTTTAAGGTTTTAATTTTATTTTAATAATGTAATTCTGCTGATAAATCTGCTGTAACTTAGTTTGTTTGAGGGTATAGTTGTGTGGATTGCTTTCCTATCAGACACAGCAGATATGTCTAGTGCTTTATCTGTTCTCGCACATCAGCGGTGTTGAATAGAAGCTGCAAAAGTGAGGGCCCTGGATAAACAGCTGCAGAGGCAAAACAGCAGGAGTGTAAATGCTCATTCAAGCTCTGCCATACAACTTCACTGTCTGTCCCCACTGTCCTAACACTCCTAGCTCATTTGTTTGATTGCAGTGAAAAGTTGACCCATTTATTGTGCGGCTTGTGATGGCCTATAGTTTGGTTATATTCAGGGAAGCTGCACAGAAGCCAAGGTGAAAATTCGTTCGTGCAAGCGGTGCTGTGCTTTTTTTTGTTTTGTTAAGGCGCTCCAAAATCAACAGCTGCAGCCGCTTTCCATTAACTGCCTGCGTGAACATATGACGCAGACTCAGCACTGACAGTCTTCCTGCTGCTGAAAGGAAAGAATCCCATTCTTTTTATCTGTACAGTCAAAGCGGGAGTGTCAGTAGTTGTGCAGTCTGAAAGGATTGTGCAGATAGAGAGGGTGCTTGCTGGTCTTTTTTTAGGGAGTTTTGTTGGGAGACAATGCTACCAGTACCAAGTTTAGTCTCAATATTAGGCATCAAAATGGTACAAAAGCAAAAATGATGGTTTCAGCTTAGTGTTTAGTGTTTTATATCAGTTTATCAGCCAATGTTAAGGAGATCAAATTGGGATAATATTCTAATTAACCACAGACTGGTTAAACATTGTGGGAGTAAGCAGCACATTTCACCTGCATGTTTTTGATACAATCAGCTGATGGACTCACTATTGTGGATCAAAATCCAGTTATGATGCATTTGCCAATTTACCAATGTGGTGTCTTAAATTTTCAAATATTCATTTTTTAATGTTGAATGTAAGGCTGTGCATCACTAGAAAAGGCCCAGCAGAAGCAAGATTTTATGTTTTTTTTAGTTTTTGTCTTTGTTGTGTACACTGACTGAGACAATATTAAATCTGCAGCCCTGCAGAGCTGGTATAAATGCAGTTACTCACTCTAACAGCTCTTATTAGGGCGTATATCAGTAGTATTGCCATGACCTGACTGCATCTATTGGTTTTATATCCTCACGATAGTTTCAGACAATTTTACAACACAAGCGCATCACATGATCTGAAGTGCAAACAGACAAAAATAGCTGCAGTTTCCTTATGCTTTTATTCAAACACTGCTCTGCCAGTGTGAGTGGATTCACTTGCTCTTTCCCACTGTTGGTCAGTATCTCATGTCTCATGTGCCAACACTTGATTTGCTAGGGACTTGCTTAACATGACATCATTGTTCTTTTGAAGACATTTTGAAGACTGCCAGCTGGAGTGTAAAAAAAAAAAAAAAACCACAAGAAACCCCCCAAAAAAACCTTCACCTTTCTCCTGCAGCAGTAAACAAAAGTCAAACTCGGACTGATACCTTCATTCCAAGTTTGAGTTCAGAGCATCTCTTTACTCATGAAGGATCTTGACCAGTTGCATAAAGGTTTCCTACATGTTTTCTAGATTAAACCCATACTCTCCGTTCTGGATGAATGTTACAAGATATGCATAAGTAATGGCAGCCATATAAGCTTTTTGGTTTGAGAAACTTGACACTAGTGATTTAATTGACAGCACTGAGTTCTGAATGAGAGCTATTACCTCACCTTTAACTGAAGTAAGCACTGTAAACCTTCCTATATTTAAGTAGTAAGGAGTATGGGCTTTAGCGTAGAAGGAAAAGCAGTTTGAGAAATGTACATGGCACACTGGTGTGAAATTTGAGTGGTAATAGAAGGATTCTTTCATGTTTGAGATCCTAATTAGAAGCTTTAAATTTGAACCTTCTAAGAGGCTCTGCTTGGCACTATAAGCTACAGTAAAATAACAGAACTTGTTAAATGTTTGATTTGTCTGCTGTCTACGTCATTGCCTTATAGAGCCTGAGGATAAAGGAGTTGCCAGTCCCGTGATGGACTCTGTTTATAGTAGAGTCTCTGAACTGTTCATATGTTTACATTTATAACAGTTACTGGGTGGAACATAGTACACAAAGTACATTTTGTGTTATACAAGTCTGCAGCTTTTCCTTATATATTCAGTTTTGCATGCTTGTTCTGGAAGAAGAAAAATCATTTCCCCTGACACAGGGCAAATACAGTTCAGCAAGCTTGAACAGTTTCAGATCCGGTAATATTCCAGAATAAATCATTAGAGAATTAAAAATAGAATCACTGAGCTTAACTCAATTGTAGTTTATTCACCAGTCATGGTTGATTTTGTATGTACTTAACAGTAACTTCTTGGATGCCCTGGTTTATGTAATGGAAACTGCAGAAAATGTAGTTATGCTGCTCCAGTGCAATATAAAGGACCATTTGTTGTTAGGGAAATTGTGTTGTATCATCCTTATGTTTTGCCTTAAGGTTTGTTTTCAGCTGGGGTTTCATCTTTGGTCAAGAGAAGGCAGCAAGTTAACATGATTAGCCTGTAAGTGACCTGGAGCGTCATGGAGCAGATGAGCTGTGTGCTTATGCACCGGGTGTGTGCATGCGTGTAAAGTTACAAAATCAAAAATCCAAGAGTTTGTGTTTTAGTGTCAGGCGTGCATTAAGAAAGTTCTTATCTCTGTTTAAGGATCATGGGCATTGGTGTTTCAAAGAACAAACCAGAAGACTAACATTCAAGTTTTATGTGATAGGGCTTAAATGTCATTCCTGGGAAGTTCGTTATTTTTTCCCATGGCAGCAATAGGTTCTCACTGTTGCATAACAAAACATAGTAAAAATGCATACCTGAATTATAGAAGAACTTTTTTTTTTTTTTTTTTAAGAATGTCTAACATTAGGGAAGATCTGTAGACAGCTGCTGGCCTTCCATATTTTCATAGTGACTCCTTCTGGTGAAGTTGAACTCCTCAGACAGAGATGGCACTGTGGTGGTGATGTGTTGAGCTGCAGAGTAGCATTTAGCATCTGGACGCAGTTTATCAAAGCAGGGCTCTAATTACCCCCATCAAGTGAAACGTGCAGAGCCTGCAGCGTATGTCTCAGCAGACCTTTGAAGCTTCTGAGGGAGAAAAGAGTACCAGAAGTGAGACCAGATGAAGTTTCACGGTATGCTGCATTGTCACAATGCCTTAGCTGTCATGCAGAGACTTGGTGCAGAGCCCTTGGGATTTTGAAAGATTACATTTAGTAAAGTGAAACGCAAATATTAATATTTATTGTGTTTTAAATGAAGGTCTGACTTCTTTTTTATAGATTCGTGTTTATTTTCAGCTCAATGGTGCTTGGAGATGCCAGCAAGTGATTTTGCATTCAGTGTTGGATTCAGCTGGGCTTTATCGCTTCCTGGTTTTTGAAAGATCAAAATAATCTTTGCTCTCAGAACTGAATGGAAGTACACAGACCTGGGTGAGCTTAGTTCATGGCCTTTAATCTGAGAGAACAGACTTATCTATCTCCATTGCCATACACAAGCTGAAATAGAACCTAAATACATTCAGGTGCCAAGCTTTGGATGCTTTATATTCACGAGTAGTGGTGCACTATACAGAGAAAATACTTGTATTGTGAACAATGTGAAGTGAATTAAAGAAATAATAATGTAATATGATGAAAAATGGACCTGCATCATTTTGCTGGATTACTTGAACACAGAGAATTACATAAATATGCACAGAAACATGGCTCTGCAATTGAAGATACCTTTAGCCCAAACTGATATTTTTATGGGGCTTCACTGTACAGCTCCTAAACATATTGCAGCTTTCTGCTATTTGGGTATCATCAAGGCCCAAATTGCAATTGCAGGATGTACTGTATACAGTTTACTTAATTAGTTATCTGGTTTTCTTGCTGCTAATGTTTGGTAGCTCCCAATCCAATAATCTGTAAACAACCCTTACTTGCTTTACCTGATCTCTTAAATGTGGTTTTGCGCTATTCACCACTTGTGATAACCAAGAATGCTCAAGTGTACCTTTAGTTTGATCACCATTAACTTAATAGTGGAACTCTGCCTCCATGTACTAACCTGAACATATGAGGACAGTTTGATAAATCTGGCCTTGAAATATGATATCCCCAGTGAGTGAGGACTGTATGGGTTATGTTGCAGCACCTGGCGTGTGTCTCATCTTATCTTAGGCTTTTTCATGAAGCCTTGGGCTTTGAAAGTTTTCCCCCCAGCTAACAGTTCTCCCTTTGAGTGACATCATAGCTCACCATCATGGTAGATCTGACTTGCTTACTGGCTCAAATATCGAAGTGGACAAAGGTCTCATTCATTCTTCTTATCTCCTCTGCTATAACTCACTCATATACAACATAAAGCAGATGCAGTTCAGTATTTTTACATCATATCATGAAAGTTCTTATGGGTAACCCCTGCACTAAAGCTGAGTCACACCAGTTACGGCATTTTAGAGCTTTAGGAATATAGCTACAGTAGTTTCTAGGAATATAGTTTGACAGTGTTTCCTCTCTGCTGTTGAAAGAAGGGACCAAAGCCTCTAGTCTGGGTTAATAATTTTCATGTGGTGCCCAGAGAGTACATCCTGTTAATGATAAATGGAGAAGCTCTGTTGCTAGCCCCACAGTTGCACTTGAGCTTGTCTGTAGGCACTCTGACCTCACCTCAGGAAAGGAAAATTTTCTTGCTTAAACCATGTATAGGTTTTCATCAAAGGGCCTAGTTCTATTTATATTATACACAGACAAACCAATTTTAGTTACACCTGCGCTGAGAGATTGTAGTCCATATGTACCTCTGCATCCTTTATCATTTCCCCTTTACCTTCCTCATTAAGGAGGGTTAAGACCCTCACGAGACCTGAGCAGATGTTATTTGTGTGCGTGCGTGCGTGTGTGCGTGCGTGCGTGTGTGCGTGCGTGCGTGTGTGCGTGCGTGCGTGTGTGCGTGCGTGCGTGTGTGTGTGTAAGTAACTTCACGTCTTGCTAATGACTGGGAAGCTGAACCTAAATAAAAGAAACATTGGATCTCTAATGATCTGTTTCATGAATTTGGGCAAACAATTGAAATGTTTTTCAGAAAGACATTAACAAGCTTTCTCCCCATGTTGGAAGATTATAGACCATGTAAAACTCTTTCTGTCCACCTACCAATTGTTTGGTTATATGTTAAGCAATCAATACATTGTGTTGTGGCTGTTGATTTTCCACTGTATTGCACTGAAGCGCAGACTCTCTTCCTTCTTGGATGTGTACCAAAGAGTTTATTTAATTTATGATGTTATGATGAGTCATATTGCTTCATTTCCCCTGTGTGTGAACAAGCAGCGGGATCAAATGTACTTCTCTTTTCAAGAAAACAAGCATATTGGCTAAGATGTTCCTCAATGGTCAAGTTTAATCCCTCTCTGGAAAATGACACAGCTTACATTTTGAGTTCCATAATGATGAGTTTGTTGCAAAAGCCTACAACACAGCCAAGATTAGCTGTATTCATGCTACATTTTGTGACCCATTTTAATTTTATCAAAATGGCCTTTAACTGATCCTGAGAAATATTTTAAGGCTATTCTGACTATCGGCACATGTGCTCTGACTAATCTAAGAATGTCCTTCATTATAGCTTTGTTTATCCCTGATGTTTGTTAGCAACAGGCACATATTCAAGGGAAATGCCTGTAAAGCACCTGATAGATCTGGATTTCCAGTGTTGGCAGCTCATAACATCATCTTAAGGAAGTTGGCGTTGTTGTTGGCCATTCCTCTGGGTCTTTCAAATGTTGAGTAGCTCAGACACTTGAATTGTTTTCTTGTAATGGGTCAGTTACCTCACACACCCAAGGGTGTACTGGGAGGGTGTACTTATATACTTTTAACTTTTCTCTTGTTTACAGCCAAATTTTTATCTTGATCACAGTCTAGTTTTTTTATTTTGGAAGCCAACTATTTTTGTATTTTTATTTTTTTTTTACATTTTATTTTGTTTGGTTATTGCATTGTGTCAAAAACAGTCTACAAAAAGATTTCCTTTAGGATCAGTAGGTTACCTAAACCTTTTATTTGAACTATGTAACTAATCAGATTAATGCAAATCTGGCTATAAATGTTGACATGATCATAAGAGTGAAACATGAAGGTTAAGATCACAGTCTGGTGGGTGTGACAGGATCTTTGAAAATGTTCCATTCTGAAGTAATCTTAGAGTGCACCCTGCAGTAAAACCTTCAATCTGACTGTCATTTGGTGAGACGATATGGCTGTAAAGCACTATTGCATGGTGTAGTTAGAATGGCAGTACATTAAATACTACAATTATTTCCTAAAATGTCTTATTGAGTCATAAGAGTGTCACAAGAGCATACCAACACTCAGCAGTGCTCCTTGTTCTCTGAAAAGTTAAAATTTGGTTATGGGTTGGTTAGTGAAGCTAGCTAAAGAACATGGGCTAAACACTGTTGGCTATGTCATGTGTTAAATATTAGCCTAGTCTGATCTCTTTTCATATTCTGGCCTGAATGCATGACTTTCTGAAAGAACAATTTTCTGTAACAGTGTAACAGCCGAAGAGAAACCCTTATCATCCCTGATGTACTCACTCACTCAAACTGTTTTTATAGGTCTTATATGTCAAAGACATATAATCTTCAACTTTGTGTAATTTTTGTGTAGGTCACGTTTGATAATCAGTCTAATCCTTTTTTGTCTACATCATCAAAGGGGTCTTTGCCTAGTTAATGGGTAAGCAAAATGTGGTTTCAAAATCTTCTTTGCTCTTCGCTCTGCCATGTCTCACATGTTCTACTAAATCTTGTTTGCAGTTCTAATGTCCAATTCTGATGTCCCCCCATGGTTTCCAATTCTTTTTTCTCTTTTCTCTTCTGTCATTTAGGGTTTGTTCTTCTATATAAACTCTTGCGCTCACTTCATTCAAAGAGCATTCTAGCACCACAGGCAATAATACCGATTGCTCACTGTCCATCCAAGCAGAAAATCAGGTTTTGCCAGTTGGAATTATGAGAAATAGTCGTTCTTGACTTGCAACTGACACTTTTCCAGCTAAAGATTAGATGGAGGCAACAATCTAAGCTGGATTTTCTTCGTAGGACCTGTTAACCTCAGAAAGCTTGTTATGAAAAAACGAAATTACAAGAAGAATGTGTTTGGGAGGAAAGGTGTGGTGGCTGTGGACTTCCTGAGCTAGCAGGACAGGAAAAAGGAGTGTGGAGAGGCCATTTTTGCTGCATGAAAGCTGAGCATTCACATAAAGTTCCCTTTAGTGAAGTTTTCTGTACCACAGTTTTTGTAGTGCCACTGTGCCTGCCCTTTACACTTTGAAGAAGAAAAAAAAAAAAAAAAATTATAAAATGCAATAGTTAATTAATATAACCTCTTAAGTTTCCAGTGGGTGGTAATATACACAGATCAGCCAAAACATTTAAATCACCAGTCTAATAACCCTTAGCACAAATACATTACCCATAGAAGTTGTAAGGTGCAGGCTCCATGGATCAAACTAGTTTGTCCAGCACATGCCACAGATGCTTTATAGGATTAAGAATCTGGGGAATTAGGAAGTCTTGTCAGCATCTTAAACTCTTCCTCAAACCATGTCAAATCGCAAACAAAAAATGTTCCTTAAATTCCGAACAACTTCTGCAGTGTGGCAGGGTGCATCTTACAAAGCTTCAGATAAAAAGCACATAATTAAACATAAATGATTAAGAAAAGTGGAAAAACACTTTCCTTTTCTCACAACAAAAATATACCTACTATCATTTTAATTCACTGTATCTCAGGTGGTTCCCTCAATGTACCTTATGTATACCATATTCTTTTACACCTTTTATACCTCATCGATACCAAATACCCTGTCCTAATCCCAGGATTTATATTTTAATATCTGACATTAAATAAGAAAACTTTTAATATGCCAAGTTTTCCATGGGAAAGCAGTATGCTTGTTTTTGAGAGCATTTTGTGTGTTAACCCGCCCTAAATGTGCAGTGTAGGATGTTTTGAGGCTGTTTTGTCTGCTCTAGTTTTTAGTTTTACTGACACTTTCTGAGTCCTTTGCTAGTCAGAGATGACATCAGATACTATCACTAGGACTCAGATGGGAGTGCCCTAAAAACCTGTCTGACACAGGACTGTTTCACTGAAATCTAATTACATCAGAAGGAAGAGCATGACCAACAGTGTGACTTACGCTTTTGTATTCAACTAAAGTAACTGTTAACAAAAGCAGTTCCTCACTTATTAGCTGACTAACAATGTACACTCAGTGGCCAAGGACACTCCAAGGCTCCTTTTTTTTTTTGTTTTTTTTTTGTTTTGGGACTATAGATGACAGCAGGCTGCATGTAGTGTTTTGATCCTTCTTAAAGTAATTAACCTGGTTGGGGGTAGATAGGGAGGTTTAGTGTTGCGACAGATGGATCTCAAGGACACCTGCTTGTCCCTTTAGCTCAGTAGTTTCCCTGCCCTTTTCTCTCAGCCTGCGTTGGGTGTGTAGGAGAGGGAGGATCCAATCCCTCAGAGTGTGGGAGGCTCGGAGGCTTTTTCTATGCCATTACCTCATCAGGAGCTTGTTTATTTTGCCTTTGTCATGCTTGGCCTTGCAGTGTTGTCCATTTTAACCTTCTACTTTCCAGTTTTGAATGTTCACTCTCTCTACTCATTGAAAAGGCTCCTTTGACATTAGTTTTAAAAACAATTTAGAACAATTTAGAAAATAAAACAATATACATTTTTACTAAATTATCGTGTAGTTCATTCTAACATTTAAAAACTGGATTGCTAATTGCTTTCACTTCCCTTCAAAATGGTGTGTGCCATATGAAAGTCTGGAGAAAGGTTGAAGAATGTGGTCAGAGTGGACTGAATAAGGCACACAAGCATTGGCACTTTCTTGGAGGTCCAATCTTGAATTTATAGACGGAGACACTGTGTCTCACGGTTAACCATGCGGCCACCAGACACAGTTTACACAAGCAACATTTACAATGCAGCTCAAGCAATGAGCGTCCCTAAGAGAGTAGGTGGTGCCACATCATAAAGCCCACCAGATCAACATAATGGTGCTCTGTGTCCCTAGAAATTCTACATAGCACGTACGCTAATGGTGTGACCCAGAGGGCTGACTTCCACAGTGTTACAGCAATTGAAAGGGGACTAGATCCAGTGTTTACATAGCGCTGACTGTCTTTCTTTTTTTTTTTTTTTGGAAGTTGGTGAATAGCTGAGGAGGATTAATGGGTGCTTGCCTGTAGTTTTGATCTAAACAGAAAGCATGTGGTTAAGTAAATTGGGCCTTGTGTGCTTGTGTGGTACTGTAGGCTCTTTCGTTATTAAAGTCTGTGGTTCAGATACGCATTTATGTTGAATTTTTGGTGTATCCATTAAAACTGAGTTATATGCACATGAAAGAAGAGTTTGCTGTTTTTTCAACATTCATAGTACCATGCAAATCTTGAGTCTCATCCCATGATAAATAGGCTACCACTCAAAAGTTTGGAATTATTGATCATCAACCATGCAAAAAAGGTATTTGCAGGTATTTATTTATTTATTTTTAAAAAAATGTTTCCACTTTTTGGCTGGTCACTGTTGTTATTTTATTAAGTTATCTTCTATCTGATTTCTACATTGAGTCCAATTTTCTGAATGGCAGTATAGAAAGCAAAATGTTTAATTAGCAGTTTAGCCATATGCTAACCGTTCTGTGTGTTAAGTGAAGAGTTTTTAGACCTCAGTAGCTAAAGTACCACAAACCTTTTTATTGCCAGAAATACACTTGCCTTTAACACTTATCACCACTATTGCATCGGTTAATCCAGCCATGATTCACCAAGTTAGGGGGTGAGGTCAGGCAGAGGTCGTGTCAAACAGCTAAAGCCTTCCCTGGAAGCAGAGACTGCACTAGACCTGTTCCTACTGTTGACTCAAGTGTTACATGCTAACTGCACTTAAAGCATTCTAATCTTCACAGCTTTGGTGGTTTATTTATGGATGAGACTCAGAAGATGTCAGAAGATTGACCACCAAGGTTTACATTTCAACTCTGTCATGTACTCTATCACTTTGTGACTGCATTCAAAAAGTCTAAACCACCTGTTGTTATTGCCGAACCGGGGGGGGGGACACGACGACTTTTAGCCTTTGCTAAGGGGGATTACATAGTGTTTGAAACAGAACTCCTCTCTTAGACTGGTACGGTATTTGGCCTGTACTCCACACACTAGGACAGTCCTTCTGTGTAGATGCTGGCATTTCGGGCTGAGAGTGAAGCCTTGCCTTATAAGGGGCTCCATGCCTCCCCTGCTCAGCCCTGCCGCTGGCTTTTGGGCTTTGTTTTGAGCAGGAGTGCTTGTGAAAGTAGACCAGCTTCTCTCTACAGTCTTATGACCATGTAAGACCAGAGTGCACTTAAGGCTGCTGACAGTAATAACTAGAATAGTGCAGATAATATCTTTTCCTAATATATCAAGCCTAATGTTTGGCTTGATTAAATAGTGAATGAGCAGCCATGCCACAGTGTCTTTGAGGGTGCCTCAACCGAAAAGGATTGTTCAATGTTTAAAATCATAAATAATTTAGACTGATTTAGACTCCCATATTTTGTCCCATGAAACACAGGTACAGGGCTAAAAATGTCTCTCAATAACTGTCTGCATGTATTGTACCTTAATATGAACAAACATCCCTATCCGATCAGTAAAGCAATTGTCTAGTTATTAACTAACAGTTTCTCAGTGTAGGCTGTAATTACTTTTTGGTGGTGGTAAAAAAAAGTTAAAGGGTATCGAATCTATGCACTGTGTAATTTCTGCTGTTGAGATTAAGTTTATTAGTATATTCAGATTAGGTTAAAATGCACTACACTCTTTTACACGCACAGTACATGAATATACAATATGCTGCATTGTGGTTGTGTGTGAGGGTCTTTTAGACATAGGCTTGCTTTGTTCGGGAAATGTTCTGAATTAACCTTCTGCCCCAACGCACTGTTCAAATTTGAAGAGAGTTTAATTCAAGGTTCATTTACTTCACAGACATCTATTTTCTTTGAGGTGACTTATTTTTTTCTTTGCTGTTTAGGATGTTGAAAAGGAGAAGGAATTGCGCACTCATCTCAGTTTTGAGGACATCAGGCGTAAGATTGATCTGTACAATGCTGCCACACGAGATCACCTCAAAATGACACTGGTGAGAGTTCCTCCTGATTCTTTTTGCAATATTTTGAAGATTCAACTTTCTGCTTTAGTTTAGTATTTGTCATGTATTCATTATAAGTGCATTTGGTTGGGGGGAAAAAACAAAAAGAAAGCCCTGTCATGGATGACCGTCTCTATACCGCGTTTGTGGGACTCTTTTTGCTGAGCACCTACACAAATGTCTTGTTAATGTAGACCCAGGAGTAGGTGAAATGATGAACAGTTATGATTAATTGAATCTAATAGATTAAGACCTGCTAATCCAATATTCCTTCAAGTGATTGTAAATAAACACATTTTGTATAATAATCCTCTACAGTTTCTATATAGACATTCTTTTTATCTATTTTTCCAAATTTTATATTTTTATTTAACTTTAGATTTTCACTTTATCGTTGCTTTTTCTATTCTTTTGCTTTTATTTCTCCTTGCCCTGCACAGTCTGAAGAAAGGGTGATCCAGGGATACATTTCACTGCTGGTTGTGTGGGGTGTTTTTTTTTTTTTTTTGTGCAACTTTGTATGTGACAAAGTTCTTGAATATAGTTTAGATGTGAATATTGTTGGACACAGATGTTTCATTAAAGAATACTTTGTCATATTACTCTGTGTAACCCTCTTGGAGTGTAAGCATGTGGAGTAGGGTGTATGTACAGTCTTAATTTTTTAGCATCTTTTTTATGCTGTTTGTTGGAGTATTTTATAGACCATTTTAAACTTTAGCTCAACCAGAATTGATGTTCTGCCAGCCTTGTTTGTGGTACTGTCTTTCCCCCCCATTAATCCCCCCCCCCCATCTTGCAGAGACGTTACTCATGCTGTCATCCTTGGGTCTGCATTCAACCTTAACCTTTTGTGTCATGGTGATAAGACCTATGATGGTCAGATGAGTTGCTTTTGTTTGGGCTGCTGTTTCACGTGTAGATGAGGGCTGTTATCATGGTGCAGACAGTGAGCTAAGAATAGGCCAAAGACGAATGCACTGCTTTAAATGTAGAGTCTACTGTGAGATACCCAGTGGCTAAACAATCACATTACTGAACTATCAAATAATCAAATTAATAAATAATAAAGTAAAATAATTTCTGAGCCATTTAGAGGCTTTCCTTTTCTTCTTTTGCAAATAAGTGGCACCAGGGCAGCGGTGGCATAGTGGTTAGGGAGTTGGCCCCAGGATCAGAAGGTCATGGGTTTAAATCCTAGACCAGTAGGTTGCCCTGAGGTACCTTGAGCAAGGTACTGTCCCCATCTTTGCTCCATGGGCAGCTTTTAATAGTTGCCCCCTGCTGCACGTGTGTGTGTGGGTGAAACGCAGAGGTTGAATTTCATTGTGTTGTGTTGTGCTGTGCTGCGTTTCACAATGACAAGGATAGTCGCTTTGTCAAACAGTCTTTTGTTCTGTTTCTTTTCAGTTGAGGCACTCATCAGTTTGCACTTGTCTCAGTAACAGTACATTTTTGTTTTGCAAATGACATGTCCGTACAGGAGTCTATTTCAACACAACACATTGTTACCAATCCAGAGCCGTTATGTTTACTTAATTTTTATTACTTGATTTAAAAAAATGCTTAAAATGGAACTTCTCAATGAATCAACAGAATCAGTAAAGCTTAATGAACCAATACGCTTGTCACCAGTACCATGCAGCTGTCAGCCACCATGCAGTTTGGCACACCAAGCAATGTGGCATAGGTTGTATTATTTGTGAAGTTTAAATGACAGTATAGACTCCAACTCCCACCAGGTTTGCCCTAGTATAAATGTTTTGGTCTTTAAACACTTGATCTCTTGTTAGTTCATAGACAAGGGTTAAGTTTTATTAAGGAGTAAAAATTTAAAAGGGTTTTCTTATTGTTGTAGTATATTTTAATGTTCAAGATAATATTTGAAAATAGGAAATTTTTTGCAAAGACTTCCCTGTTTTGAAAAGCAATGCTCTTACTGCTCATTACATTTTTATCATTTAATTTTAAAATTAAAATTTAATTAAAAAAAAAAAAAAGAAAAGAAAAATCCAGACTCAAAATAAGTACACTACTCTATAACTCGGTGGCCTTAGGCATGCTTTAGATGATGATGCATGACTGCATTATGTTGGCATTGTTGTTTCTGTGCACTAGTGAACAGATCATTGCAATTCAGGCCTGGTTCTTGACCTGTAATTATACCTGCACTGTCTCCCCTTTAGCTTACGCTACACTCAGCACTGACATTTGGGTTAACAAGCTTAGAGAGATTGTGTCGCCTCTGATCTGAAGTCCATCTGTACACATGGCCCTGGCAGAGCCTCCTCCTTTACTCTAGTACTGACGCCGTCACATCATTCGTTATATCTGAATATATTAGATTTATACTATATTTACAATGTAGAAGTGTCAGAGTTGCAATAACGGAAGACTTTATTACATTCTTGCTTTTGCACTTTTGTGTTTTGTGTAAAGGGGTTTCTTCAGATTTTCTAAATAAAATGATGTGGAAGAGCTATGATAATAACAGTTCTAAATTATTTGTCATTGCAGTACTCAGTACTTACAGTAGTAATTACAATACATTATTATTATACATTGTGTATAATTGCAATGTAGTATTCTAATAGAACTTTTTGTCTTTCTCTTTGCTGCTAGAACCCTGATGGATTGTACACAGGCTTCATAAAGGTGCAGCTGGAGCTCCGGCGACCTATCACAGTGACTGGTGGAGGGCGGGGAGGAATGAAAGGCCAGGAAGCATTTTATTTGCCGCGAGGCTGTGTCAACACTCTGCACGTTAGCAGTTCCAACACTGTACGGCAGGTGATTGAGGCGTTGCTGCAGAAGTTCACTGTGGCAGACAACCCGGCTAAGTTTGCCCTCTATAAACGCTTCCACCGCGAAGACCATGGTAAGTTGAATTTATCTTAGTAGTGTGTGTGAATGTACTGCTGCTACAGAAAGGGCTCCAAACCAGATCTATGAAGGAAAAGAAACAATAATGTAGTTATTTGGAGTATTTATATAGTATTAAGGAGTTATGGCAAGGCAATTAAGCGTACTCTAAACTATTAACTGTGGCATACTTCATAATGTTATACACTAGACCACACCTGTGTGCTATAATATCTACTGGCGTGAACCTGCAAACACCACACAGAAAGGACCCAGCCTGTCCAAATCAGTTCTTCTTGCTGTGCAGCAACAGCACTACCTTCTGTGCAACTTGGCTGCCTGTTGCAGGTTCAAATCCAACCTCCATCACTATTACAACCCCTAATCTATCCTATCTCCAAAACTAGCACAATGTGGGCCCTTGAGCATGGCCCCTAACCCCAATAGCTATGAGGAGACCTCCCTGTCATTAGGTGCTGTAGGATAAGAGCACAACTTCCTGCGCATCCTGGATAAGAGCACTAATATTGCTATGATGAATGATATATCCGCTATTGTTTGGTTAGTTGATTCTTTCTATACTTTCTCCCATTTCCTTTCACTTTTCTATTATCAAGTTTCAGCTTCCCTCATTCGATATGCAACATGCAGTTTCATTGGTCACATTGCCCTCTCCATTTCCAGCTATATGGCCGGTACTCATTCCACCATAAAGCTTTTCCCAAAATTGGCATTGTCCGTGACTATTCCATTTTGTTGACCCTTTTACGTACAGAAGTTGGCTAGCGTGGTACTGATCCAGACGATGGTGTACATGGGTGCAGGCATGCCACAAAAAGATTAAATCAGTGAACATATGTGAACATATGTGTTTAAAGCTTGCTTATTTATTCATTTGCTGCCCTCATGGCATCTAGTGCCTCTGGATAGTTGTGCCTCTACAACTATGTACCATTTCTTACACACACACACACACACACACACACACACATTCAGGCATGGAGACCAGCTGTTGTCCACATTAATCCGTTGACAGCTGGTACACTGCTGCCCACAAATAAAGATCTCCATACATACTGTACATGCACACACACAGCCTGGCCTAGTTTTACAAATTCAGCTCTCACTTTCCACTCCTAGTCCTGCAGCGTAGTGCGTTGGAACGGTTTCCACCATCAGAGGCCATCCCAGCCGTCTGGCTGCACTCATTGTTTGGCTGGAGCTCCCTGTGATGTCACAGACTCAAGAGGGAGCCAAACTGCACATATGGCCAAGCAATTAAGCACTTACCTTACCAGCTCAGGGCTGGAATTTATTCAGGCTGATTGGACAGAGCACAACTGTAACTGTAACAGTCTTGATAAATTAATTGATGAACAAGTTTATATAATTTTTCCTTGCATAGGGATTGGCTATGTGACTTTATTATTTGTTGTCAGTGCTTCTGGTAGACTAAAGAACTTCGAAAGGTGATGTCTAAATTAACTTCTAGTAATTTTTATCAATTGCTTGCCAGCTTGTTATTAAATCTTGCTCTTTAAATCTATTGTCATATTGCACACCTTTGGTCATAGATGTCAGCTTTTACAGTTTCTCGCCACATTTTTTTTGTTTTCTAGTCCATTTTTATGCCATACCATTCTTTTCCTGAATCTCCCAAAACACATGTGGATCTGCCTCTCTCCCTCATGGCTCTGGGTGAATACGACTTGTGGAGCTCTAGTGTAAATGCCAGTCTGAACAGATGAACAGTTTGTCTTTGTTGCTTGATGCATGGGGAGAGATTATGCTCTTAAGCCAAACTGAAATGAGTGGGGGATTTAAGATTACAAGAATGTGCTGACGCTGCTGTCTGGATGTCTTAGACGTTTCTTTCCCACAGAGACAGGAATGAGACGAATCTCACTGTTGGGAGAAACCCCCGCTGTGCTGCGATCCAAGCGCATATGAAATCCCAAAAGCGAGTGTATGTTTCACTCGTTGTAAAACTCTGCGGGCTTTGAGCTTTCCTTATTAGATATCTGTCTAGACCTCCAGAGCAGAGTTGTGGAGAATGATGACCGTTAGATGCTGATAAATTCTTTCTGCAGAGCTCATTACGCAGCACAGGAATACTCATTTGATCCCACATCACAGGAGCAGAGCAAAATGAAATAACTTACGCAGCAAGCTGCTGGGAACACAACAGCAACCCAGTGCGCCTTTAACTCCTTAAAGGAATTCTCCAGCATTGCTCAAACCAATGAACAGTTTTTTCTGTTCTTTTAAAAAGTACTCAAAATGATTATGTGGTTATTGACCATGCACTATAGTCTATGCACTACTGCCATGAACATTTTTGCAATCAAATTAAAAAAGTTATATTACACAATATATAGATATTGCACAATAATAATACAAACTGAATAGTAATCTTAGAGATTAGAGGCTTTGTGTACATTTAGTGATGTAATTGGGGCTAATTTCAGTAAAGAATGTTTATTGTTGGTGATATATGTATTTAATTTTGCATGAGTAGTGCCTCATCTACCTAAAGGCTTTCTCTCCTAAAGGCATACCTCACTTTCTTAACTAATCCAGATTTATTAATTTTGGTGAATCAATGCTTTGTTTAAAGTGAATTGCAGTCATTGGCAGTGTATTGAGGGTAAAGTGCTACACAATGCCTGTCAGGTTTTATTTCCTGGAGGAAATGTAATGTGACATAATAGTATCATTATATTGGTAATACATTCCCACGGTTAGTGTTGAAGTGGCCGGTGGTGTTTATGTTCCCCTCTGCAGGCACATTCAACCTTGAAAGCAGGTTTTATACCTGAATTTGTTGTCTTAATGAGTCTTACGGCACCAGTATTTCTTCTCAAATTAGCATGGGAATGTGCCTATTTGTTGCAGGTTTAAATACAAACCTAGTTTTATTATACCTAATGATTGCTTGTGTCACCTGCAGTGTGTTTCTGTAAGCTGGCGGAAGGAGAGCACCCTCTGCTCCTGCGTTTGCTGGCTGGACCCAACACAGACACACTTGGCTTTGTGCTGAGGGAGCAGCAGACAGGGGAAGTCATGGTGAGTTTAAAATGTAATACATTTAAATTAAAACAAATTGTGGAACTGCAAATGAAATCAGATTTTCCATGGCGAGATCACAGGCAACTGTTTAATCATATAGACCACAGTTAAAAACCTGCCTGTCGTTTTCTACAGTGGGATGCATTCTCCATCCCTGAGCTGCACAACTTCCTGCGCATCCTGGATAAGGAGGAGCAAGATCAGGTCCGTGTGATAACCACCCGCTACAACGCCTATCGGGAGAAGCTGCAGGAGGCGTTACGAGTGACCAGCAGCCCTGACTAACACTGTCTAAGACAAAGCAGGAGAGAAAGGACTCCAGGATTATTCCCATCTGGAATCACATACAAAATGAACTCCAGAGAGAGGAAGCAAACCTCTGTCCAAAACTCCAGAGAGCACACAGGACACACTATGCTTTTTCAGAGTGCACCCTTAGTGCCATAATCTAAGCCTCTTGTGCGCTCTCCCTCACAGATTTCTTTTTTTTAAGCATCTGTGATCATTATTATTATTATTATTATTTTTTTTTCTGATTAGTTACCTCTTGAACTTGTGAATGATTCAAGCCTGAGAATCTGATCTATTTTATTTAATTGGTTGATACTATTGTTTGTATATATTTTGTTTTTAATTTATGTGGGTGAAGCTTTTGTTCTCTTTTTTTTTTTTTATCTTTTTTTTTTTGAAAGAGTCTTATTTTATTTTAATGAGGCATAACAATACAAAATGATGGTCAAGTAAATAGAGTGAGCAGTATTTGTAGATACTGTTCACTCACAATTGAAAGAGTAAGCAAAGTCTTTAAAGCAGTACTGTGGCAAGTCATATTGGGGTGGTCAGTATTTTCTGCTGGTCTCCATGTCTGTTGGGGCTCAGTGATGCTTGTTCTTGATCAGAACTCACAAACAGCCAGATTGTTTGACTGTTAGTTTGTAATTGAAAACTTTAGAGATGGATACGCAGAGTGAAAATAGGTTGTGTAGAAAAGTGAAGAAAGATATGAAGAAGGACATTTAGGCAAAGGACAGACGGTGACGTAAGAACATAAGAAGACTGTTGGAAATGGCTATGAGACATAATGCTTGGAATAGTACTTACTCTAAGAAAGTATCAAAAGTACGTAGATGAGATTTTTGGCATTAAAAGCATCAGTCAGAGGGATAACGATTAAGTAGGACATGTTGTATGAGAACAAAAATGACTGTGATATAAGATGAGAAATTGGTTTAGAGGAAGTTGAAACATTTGAAGAAACTGTTATGCTAATCTGGGAACAAACTGAGTTAGTGTGAAGCTTGTGTAGAAGCTATTTACAGTGGTGGACATGTCGTCTAGTGCCTGGTGTTTTAAATAAGACTGCTTGCACAGTGGGTCATGAAATTCAATATCTTCTTGTGTTTGGAGCCCTTAACAGAGATAAGCATCAGGAACAAAGACAGTGTTGTTAGGCATCGACTTCAGGGAGGAACTTAACTGGTGTGGATTTTAAAAGGTGTTAAAGACAAGTAAGGACATGTGTGGACACTTGCTGAAGGGTCTGTACCTGTCTGTCAAAGTTGGATGCTGAGGAAATTGGGTTAGGAAACTCTGCTACTAGGCCTACAGAACTGTCTGTTCAGTACTGTACATGTAAGCTTGCCATTAATGATATGAGATGTCGCTTCATATCTTGTTTAACATCAATGAGGGATTTCTTAACGCGAATATCTTACAGATTTTGATCACAGTGTTTTTCAGCGCTTCTGTCTGCCACATCTTCAGAATCTGATTTTCATGGACTTTTAATGAATCTCTCTATAGTCATTAAATAAACAAAATCTATTACTTCAAACACAAAATGGAAAGATGGTTAGGCACCTGCTTTATTGCTTACTTTATAAGCATACTTGATTCTGTAGGTTTTTCCTATTTTGAGTCTAGATAAATAAACTGAAATAAGCATCTGTGGTTAATGACTATACACTTCAGATGTTTAGACAATTGTTAAAAATTTCTACACCAAGCTGGGAAATCCTGCTTTAAGAATAACCCATTGGATGCAAGCACTGATGCAGTTTACCAGCCTTTCCGGTTCACTTTCTTAATCAATACTGATCAGATGTTGTTAATATCTTTCTATTCAAAATTCAGCAAAACGTGTCTTAAGAGCAGACGGTCTGTCATTGAGCTGTGCTGCCTCGTCAAGGTTAACATCTATACCATGTTAAAGTTGTTAATGTGTTAAATGATACTTGTGTATCAGTGGTTGATTTTATTATTTTTTTGTATTCATATTTTATTTCATGTTTCTGCTAGTACTGCATGATGGTTTTCTGATGGGTACTGCATAATATAGTCTGTGTCCATTGAAGAATACTTGTGGTGTGGGGACACCCTTTGGTCATCTGCTGTAATTTTGTCTTTACTTAGGAGTTGTATTGCTCATCTGTGTCAATGTTTTGTTTTTGATTTTTTTAAATTTTTTTTTTTTTATGGCACAGTCTATTTGCTCTCGACTTAAGTGTTAATTGTTCCTTCTTTAACCAAAGATCTAATGATAAAAAGTATAATTTAAATTTAGAACATTGCCTGGTGCAATCAGTGTGTACACACGCGTAGGCTAATCTGTATCTAGCTAGTTGGAAATTTTCACCATGGCATCATTTACTTGAAAACGGTGGTTTAAATATGATTTAGAATCGAGCTTTAATTGGTGCAGGTGATTTGAATCAGTAAGCCATTGATATTAGTCCAGTTGCTCTGTTACTTCAGTATTATTAGCTTACAGCTGAGGGTTACACAGGGCAGCAGTAATGATTTAAGCATTTTGGGCACTTTACATTGTGATTCAGGGAATATCTTTTATTTTTGTCTCCTTTGAATGAATATCACCTTATGTGATGTTTAGCAGTATCTCTATATTGTATTCATTGAAAACTTAGGCATGTTCTTTGGAGATTTTTTTTCTAAACTTGATTTTTTTTTTTTTTTTTATAAAGCAAAAAGCTTCAGTAGCCCATTTGTAGAGCAAGACTGTGAATGTTGGAACTGCATCACGTTTTATTAGCCTGCTATTGAAGTCTATGTTAAAAGCTATGGGTATGTGTGAGTACTACTAAAGGAATTGCTTATATAAATGCATGCATTATATTAATCCATGCATATTTTTTTTGGCTGTGAAGGACATCACTGGCCAGTGTTGTTATAATGGTTCTTTAACAGCACATGACTGATGAAACGGAAAGATATTCTTAATCTAAATACATTCTCAATTTGCCAAAAACTGTTGAACTTATACAGATCTCAATATAGCTTTGTACTGTGTTTTGCCAGTTTGCCTACAGACTGCTAGAGCATTTCGGAGTCTGATTATTTAATCAAGGCATTTAAAGAAAGCCTCAAGATTTTGAACCAAATCCTAAAATACAGGCTATTTTAGGAGTTATTTCAGAATTTCATTCAATTCCGAAAGCCATAATCTAATCAATTAACTTCTGAACCACAGGCCTGTGGGGTTTACAGGGACAACATTCATCCGTCCTTTACTCCAATCGTTCCGCCTGTGATGATTTGGGATTTGGTAAAAGGCTCAGAGTGTTCAGTACTGTGTAGCAGACTTTGCAGAAACAGCAGGACATTGTCACTGCACGCAGCAAATGTCATGCTATTTGTAACGTTGGCTGATGCAGGTTTATTTTTCTAGGGGACTGTTGAAGCAGAAAATTACCAAATGAGGCCTTGCTGGTTAAAGACTGGGTTTCATTGAATAAAGTTGAAATTGTTTCTCAGATTGTCATTTGTGTCATTTCTCTCATTTCTCACCGTCATGTTTATGGTGTGCAGCTTGTTTCTAATTGTGAAGGTTTATGATGTGAGTGTGTGTGGTACCTGCTGTAATTGCATCTTTATTTTAAAAAGCTCTTTCTTATTTTTGCTCATCTGCTATTTTTGTATATTATTATATTTAGAAACAATATTAATATATATAATTAGATGATGATGAAGAAAATAAAGAAGCATATTCATCATCAAATCATTATTCCAGAGAAAATCTCTTTTTGTGTCCTCCATCACAAGACTGCTGTTTTGAGGCAAGTCTGATATGGGACATTTTAATCAGCCAGTAGTTTATACAATCCCAAAATGTTTCTGAAGGTCTTTCTGGGTGGAGTTTA
Organism: Hepsetus odoe; assembly: GCA_017165825.1. NCBI lineage: Eukaryota > Metazoa > Chordata > Actinopteri > Characiformes > Hepsetidae > Hepsetus > Hepsetus odoe. The sequence goes on from CM029392.1 coordinate 8,160,595, forward strand.
AATGCTCTCCTCCAGTTTCCTCCCACCATCCAAAGAGCTGCATGCCAGATGGACTGGAGATGCTAAACTGCCTTTTAGGTGTGAGTGTGTTTATCTGTGTGTCTGCCCTGCAATGGACTGAAGACCCTTCCAAGCTGTTTTTCTGCTTTTTGCCCTGTGAGAGCTGGGATAGGCTCCAGTGCCTCCTTCAACCCTAATCAGTAAAAGCGGCTATGAAAATGAGTGAGTGACTGATTCTGTTAATTACAGTACTGTTCCTCATATACTCTCCCAGAATTTTCTGAAATGTTCTTTTGGAACCGAGTAGGGAAACATGTAGTCAAAATATGTATCATCACATCTTCCTTCACCTTTAGTTGATTGTGACGTAAGAGCGTATGAAGTACCCTTCAAAGGGATCAAGGCTGAAGGTGTAGGAGTTATTATACTGAATCGGTTCACATGGCAGTTTAGGTTCTATGTAGTTTTCAGAAACTGGAGATGCGACATATCTCCTCTGAATCTTGTACAGATGTGCGCGTTCCTGTTCTTTGAAAACAGCTGTACTGACTGAAGAAGCGCAGCCGCTCAGGCGGCGTCCGCAGCGCCCCCTGCTGGTGGAGATGCGCTCTGTGTCTCATGGCGCCCGGACTTCCCCTCAGGTTTCCAGCAGTAGTTCGGGTCGGTGTTTACCCAGCACTCATGTGAGTACTGACCACTGTCTTCAAAACTCCAGACCTTTCTTCGGGGGTTTCGAGCAGAAGGTGTGTGTGTTTACTGTACAGAGCGGGGGAGAAGAAATCCCGCGGTGGGAACACGAGCGTCCGAGTGTGAGGTTGATCTGAGTGCAGTCACTCTGCTGGGGAGAGTTCCCTCTGCAGGAGCCTCAGTACTTTACACGAGTTACACTGTTTTCATCGAGCAGAACGGACCCGACACAGTTTCAGTTATTTCACGTGTTTCTCTCTGTTTATTCAGGACTGGGAAGCAGTGCGTGGCGGTTGTGCTGCTGGCTGTAGCTCTGGGTGTTTATCTTCTTCCCTCACCCATTGATCCTCAACCATTCATGTAAGTCATATATCTGTCTGTGTGTCTATCTGTCTGTCTGTTTATCTGTCTGTCTGTCTCTGTCTGTCTATTTATCTGTCTCTCTGTCTGTCTGTCTATTTATCTGTCTCTCTGTCTGTCTGTCTATTTATCTGTCTGTCTGTCTATTTGTCTGTCTGTCTGCACACTCATGTATATCCATAAGGCCCACCTCCAGAGTTTGTATGGTTCTGTATCTCGTTAACGCTCTTAAATTACTTTAAATGTCCCCTTTTAAAAAGTTTTTTAAAGTAGTTTTAATAATTTAACACTCGTGTCACCGCCTGCCTCTATATGTGCTGTTTCACAATTTTGACAACTTAAAAAATATTGTGCAAAATAATGTAAAAAAAAAAAAAATCTCCATAATAGTGAGTCCAAACATCTGAGAGACCCCAGAGAGATCTGATTGGGAGTAAAACTTGACTGAAGTGCTTTCTTGTGCTCCTCTCTCACATGCTTTAGATTTGAGGGGCCACCTCCTCCCCTGGAGGGTCGTCTGGCGGTCAACACCAGGCTACAAAGAGGCCGAAGGCTGTTTGCTGGACAGCTCAAAGGCCCAGAATCCTTCACTGCAGACCAGAATGGTAATTGCTGGGTGTGACTGTGTGTGTGCACACATTTACATCCTGACGGGTACCAGATCTCAGGTTTTGACACAAAGGATATCACAGTATAATGACTTCTAATGTAATGAAGTTTAGAATCACAATTTGATACCAAAACAAATTTCTGGGGAAATGAAACACATTCAACATAATCTGAACACCCAGTGTTTTATGTTTCTTCGGTCAGTTTAAATATACCACAGAAACTACTGAACCAGTTGAACACGGTCTCTTTTAAAAAGTGGGGGGATGAATGGGGAGAAATTCCTCAACTGATTTTGCAAAATGTTCCCATAATAAGTCTTTTCTTAAAAAAATAAAAAATAAAATCAGAGCCTATTGTGTACTGTGTACTTGTGGGGAAACATATTGCAACATAATGTTTTTTTCAGTGGTGGTGATGGGACCCAGGGGCTCTGAGATATATAAATACAGCTATTATAATTTAAAGTGATAAGGACTCAACCTACACATATATGACTCTGAAAAGGCTAAACCTTTACCTCTCGGTGATCTCCAGGAACTCATCAGCCATGAAGAGCTTTTAATAGCACATTGTAAGTGAAAGATCTTATTTCACAGCTACTGTGAAACATGGAACAATCAGACTTTCTGTTCTGTGGTACCTTGTAGAGATATGCTTTCTCTGTCTGGTTCTTCTTAACACCCTTCTGATTGATTGAATTTCTCAAGACGGAAGCATTTTACACCAAAACCCTCTGAATGACTGTTTTTACATCTTAATAATTGAGTTTTGGAAAAGTGGAATTTCCAGGGACACATTTTACAGTCTACCATTCATCACGCTGTGTTTTAAAACAAATCGAAAAGGGTTTAGATGGGATTAGTACACATTAATACACACTACAGGTGGAATGTAGTTTCTAAGTTAACCTTTTAGATGATGAGTTAAAGACTCTGAAATAAGACTAGTGGACCGTAGTACCTTTTCGAATTGAAACCACCTTGTAGTAATGAAAAAGCACCAAACACTCAGTGCTTCATACAGCATTTGACCTCTCATCAGGAAATGTGTACACGGGCACAGTTGATGGGAAGCTTTGGAGGATCACCAACGAAACCCTGACTTTCATCACGCAGATGGGCGAGAACCTTCCAGAATGTGGTGAGAAATCTGGAGACTCTCTTTAAAAAAAACACATTTTGATGAAGACTTCACATTTAAACATATGCCACGGCTGTAGGATTGGGTTTAGCCGGCCTTTTGTGAGCTGAACTCCTCTTTTTGTCTTCAGAGTGTGTCTCTGGGATCCAGCATGAAGGAGCTTTAGCTGAATGTTTTGGTTTAATCACAAACAGCCCCGGTGTCTTCCTGCCAAGGTGCATTAGACATGGCCATGTGGTTCACAATGATTCACTTGCTGTGTTAAAGGCTTGGCAGCTCAGAGAAGACTCCCGTGGAGGTGTCTTTTACTAAAGCTCAAAGAAATACGTAATACTAGTTTTTCAGCCTAATTTCTTTCTGTTACATTTGATCGAACCTCTAACAACTTGGAAAACACACTGAAAAAGCACAGCAAAACTCTCATCTGTAACAATGGAATGAATTTTAGAAAGATAGTATAAATTGTTCAAATGTGAAGTTTAAATGGTGCTGTTCTAGAGTAATCTTACACATCTGTGTTGTTGTTTTTTTTACGTCTAGTTATTGTATAGCTATTTTCATTTATTGATAGCTTAGGCCTTGTACTTTTTTATTTTGTTGTACTTTTGTTGACACCTGCAATATACAAGCACAATATATTAGCATTTACGGCCAGTTCGTTGAGAGCATTTACTCATTTACTCATTTGCACGCTGACCTCTGCAGGTACGAGCACGGACTATGAGCCTATATGTGGGCGTCCGCATGGGCTGCGCTTGGATCGCCATGGACATCTTGTAGTGGCGGACTCCTACCTCGGTCTATTTAAGGTGGATCCCTGGACGGGAGAGAAGACTCTGCTCCATTCCAGCAAAGAAGGTGCTAATATTTTACACATGTCCCAAAAGGCAGTATGTTTTTACTGATTTACTTCTTAAAAAAAGTTAAAATGATTAGAACATATTGTTGATGTGAGATTACACCTTGTCACTTTAAATGTCAGCTGGTATTTTCAGACTGGGTAAAAAATTCAAATCATCAAAAGATATCAGTTTTTATACCATCTTTGAAGATGTGTAGCCAGTGTGAAAAACTATATGGTCCAGTTAGGGAATATATTATATTATGGTAATTAATTGGTTAGTAAGGTTTGTAAGTGATTCATTAATATGGGATTGCAAAAGTCATACGATGTCATACGATGTAGTTGTTCCATTTCTAAGGAGCTGGTGGGATCCCCTTTGGCTTTCTGAATGGACTGGAGATTTCTAAAAATGGAACTGTATTCTTCACGGACTCCAGTAGCAGATGGGGCAGACGGCATGTTCGTTATGAGGTCAGTGTGGAAAACAAGAATGAGAGCAAGCCAAGTTTCCAAAGTCGGAGGCAAATCAATGTCAAGTTCTCCTTCCCTGTGATTGCCTAGAGTCAAATATAGCTTTGCTTTGTTGTTCTTTGTCCTATAATGATCATGTCCACTATTTAACCAAAATAATGAAAAACAATCAGCTGCCTGTTTTAAATGGACAGTAATTTAGACTGACATTGAGCTGTTATCTCAAGTTTCACCTCGTGGTTATAAAACAGCACCAGTGATGTTAAAACCAGTGATGACAAGACATTGCTCTAAATTTTAAACAGCTGTACTCCTCCTGTTATCATAATTATCATTGCTTCCATTTGATAATTTGATTAAATCTCATAATCTTCTATACTGACAACATCGACTAGATTACTGACTGTTCATATATTATCTCGGTCATTTTCAAGTGCTGCCCTATTGATGTTTTGTGTGTGTGCTAAACAGTGCCTTCATTGTGTTCCACTGTGTGCTGTTCCGTGTTTCACAATGACAAGTAGTCACTTTCACTTCACTAGTAAGCAGCGCAACAGGTATCAACTATGAAAAGACGTTCGTCTAACATCATCTTCAAAGTCATGTCTTCAAAATCCACAATCTGATTTTACAGTGATTGTTTCCATGTTTCATAATTCTGCCAATAGAGAGTTTAGATTTAGTAATGATTTGTGTTTAACGTAGCATTTCTTTGTGTTATTTTCTAAAACATTGTTTCCTTGGTCCTATGCCGTCTAATGGCACAATATCACCCGTAGGTGTTAGAGACCAACCGCTTAGGCAGACTCCTATCTTACAACCCTGATACAGGGCGTGTTCAGACCCTGCTGGATTCTCTCTACATGCCCAATGGCTTTGCTTTCTCTGCTGAGGAGGACTTTTTACTGCTGGCTGAGACCAGTATTGGCCGCATCAGCAGGTAATGATGGACACAAACTTTGCATAAAATTACTTTTGGCAAATAATTGAATCTATATTTGTATTTTATTATTTTATTATCTTTTTTTTTTTTTTTTTACCAGTTTTGCTTAAAAATAGATAAAGGGCATCAACATTAATGGCAAAATAAAATGCTGTAGGTTTTGGCTTAAAGGACCTAAAGCCGGCACAAAGGAGACTGTCCTGAACAACATGGTCGGCTATCCGGACAACATCCGCGTCAGTGACCGTGGCACATTTCTGGTCGGCATCAACACTGTACGCTTCCGTGGCCGACTTTTTCCACCTTTCCTGGATCTGCTGGGACCCTACCCTGCACTTAAGCGCTTTGTGGTGAAGGTCAGCAAAGGGGAAATGTAGTTTACCCGATTCCTCTTGAATAATGTAACTTTATCATTCATTGTTTCAGTTTCAATAATATAAGACCAGCTTAGTTGCAGTTAAATGTAATTAATTGGTTTCAGATTATTTTTAGGCAACTAAGAATAATGCAATTAATAAAGCCAATAATTGAGGCATTCACAATGATGAGCTGTAGTTGATATTATACTACCTGAGAAATCTATATAGCATTGAGTATAAAGTTTAAAAAAACATTTAGAACAGTATTAGAAATGAGCACAGCAGAAATCTAATCACTATAAATTCCTCCTGATATCTAGTTTACCCAGAAACCATTAACTTTATAGGATACAAAGGCTGAGGAGGTAACCTTATAATTAATATTATTTTTATCAATTATATTTTTTATATTTTAATAGTCAAATTTCACCGTATTTGGGGTGCTTATATTACTACTGAAGCCACATTCACATTGCTCTTACTTTGCAATGTTTTAGTCTTTCTGGGGATGTTCCACGCTTTCTGTGGCTGGCTATACAAATATATTTGAAGCTTTGAAATTAGTAGCATTCAGGCCTGTCGGAGTTGTAGGAGAGGGGGAAGATGGGAAGGGCTTAGCTTGTTTGTGGATGGAGTGGGGCTGAAGGGAGTCACCCATCTGCTAAACCTAAATAAATAGCTTCATTCCCACAGCAGTGAACAAAAGAGTCTCGCAGCACTGTGAGCTAACTCAGGACAGAATATGTGTCTGGTTACCTGAGAGGCCTCCAAACAAAGGATCTCTTGCGTGCTGTTCAGTATTTAATTGAAATAACTGCTGAACTGGTTAGGTTACAAATGAGCTATTTAATATGCCATCTTTGCCTTTCTGTTAATGTTCTATACATGTTGCTTCTGTAGTCTGCAGTGTTTATTATCAGACAGGAATCGCACACAAGACACGCTCATTGGAGAAACATAGAAGACACCCTTGTTAGTGCATTACCTGTAGAGAAAGGTCAAAGAGTGATTTATCTACTAGCAGCACAAAGTTACAAATACACAACTGTTCAAAAGCTGGGAATCAGTTGTTCTATTCATGCTTGAAACGGTTTTGTAAATTTAACTTTATGGACTCAGTAATTTTAGGTTTTTGCTGATTAGTTACTGTAATTTTCAGTGTACAACCGTAATTATGTATCTACCACTTTTAAAATGTGACATATATGTTGCTGTAATATCACTCTTACTGATGCAGCCTTCTCAGTCATTTCAAAAGTCTACGGTTTCCGTTGTCCTTCTGAAAACATAAAATCTTATTTTCTTCCAAAATCATCACGGATGCATTCATACATACATTTGGAGCCAAATTGGTTTTACATGATAACAGATCAATCATGATTCCAGACATAAAGCAATGTAGTGCTGTTCATATTCCAGATTTTACACAGCAATGTATTTATTGCAATGTATTTCTATCTGTGGAAACGGTCTCTTAGATCATTCCTCTACGCTTTTATGATGCCCTGCTGCCGTCCTATGGCCTGCTGTTGGAGCTGGGGCCTGAGGGAGAGCTTCTGGACAGTCTGCACGACCCTACAGGCAGCTTGACCTGGGCCATTAGTGACGTCTTCCAGCAAAATGAGTTCTACTACCTGGGCAGCACTGACCTGCCCTTTCTAGCAGTTCTGGAGCAGTGGAGCTGATGGCCTGCTAATGCTGGTGAACATGGCACAGCATAATCTGAGTGTGTGGTATTGTCTGGTTTTTATTTCACGTAGAACATTTTTCCTGATATTGACATATGGAATATGGATACTAAAAACATTTAGAATTTTGGGAAATTAAAATTGATTAGGGACTGCTATGAATAATAATGGCAACATCAATGTTGCCCTACCACGAGAGCCTCTCAGCTAGAATGCTAGAAGTCTTTAGGACCCAGGAGAAGCAAAACCTGTCCCAAATGCAAGAAGACCCTGGACTGGAGACCAGCTGATATTTTTACAATGTGCTCCCCCTTGTGAGAAACTTCAATATTTGTTCCTGTGGTGTTGACTTGGTGTAAGTAGTCTAGCTTTCGTTATGATTCATTGCTCTGTAGTTATTTAAAACACTTTTTGCTAATTTAATGAGAAAGGAAAGCGCTGGCACATAGCAACTTTCACACTGTGAATGTATCCGCGCTGCTGTAAAGAACTAATCAAGTATGTTTAACTAAGCCAGAAAACCAGACATCTCTTAAATCTGACACTACAAGACGTTCAGCCGCTAATCGTGAGACAGTAATAAAACTTTTCCAACTTTCCAACTATTTCCTTCCCTTTTAGATGTTAAAACGGGCACATTCAAGTTCATTATTAATGCTCTGTTCATCAGCTTGATTACAAACAGCAGCGGTTTTAAGCCAATCATGTGCCGTAATGCTAAGCGAGTTCACATTGGTTTTATTGATTAAACGTACAAGCCAGAAACGTATAAATGAATCACAGGAAAAATACACCCACAAAAATGCAAGAATGTGCAAGCGAAACACTCAACAGTTTCATTACAGGTTGGAAAGTGCCCCAGTGAAAGGAAAGAAAATTTTCTGGGTTATTTATGTATACATGAACCAATTATTAATAATGGTTTATTGCAAACTAAAGGCAGTAAGGCTACTTACGTTAAGGTCAATCTAGGGTGAGGCTGCAGTGTTAATCACAGCATCAACACAACAGAGTAGCCGTCCAGAGCGGAAAATATTCCCTCATTCAATGAGGCTGCTGTTGCAACTTTAATACAGCATCACATAAACCCTACATCCCTTATAGTAAAATAGTCATTTCTCTTGAAATATAAAGATTCATTCACAGTTGCACAAGCAGGTAGACAAAATTGAAATGGTGGATATAGTGACTTTTTAAATCCCCTAGTGGTTTAACGTTTTTCACGTCCGAAATCATTTTTAGTTGCAATCCTAGCTGGGGATCAATCTTGAGTATTCTGCATCCCTACTGATCAGCAGGCATAGCAAACTCTTATTTTAAAACCATAGCCACTGGTTGAAAAGAGGGATCTTGTATATACACTTGAAAATGTATCATTTCATCTGCAAATGTTGTATCTGGGTGATCAGTCTTCATAGTAACAATAACATCTTAGAATTACCATTTTGTTCTCATATAGTGTTAACTTGGATGTTCAAGTAAAACCTTTAGGTTATGTGGAGATCTTCTAAGCTAAAAAGGTTCTTCACACTGTTCTGATTTACAAACTGGTTCTGTTTAAGAGCGGGCATTGGAAATGTTCTTGAAGGAAACATTGGTGCTTCTTTTAAGAACCTCTTCTAAGAACCTTGTTTGATTCTCCACTCCCCCCAGTCATGCATTCATTTAAACTTTGGTTTCAACCACCTATCGCAAAAACCTCAAGACAAACTGGTAACATTTAAGGCTTGTAAAGGTTAAATGAGGTTTTTTGAAAATGTCTTCTTCGGGTTAATGAATTGGATATTTGGGATAAAGTCCAAAACAAGTTTGGTACATGGAGTGATATGCAGATGATACAAGAAAACCAAAGCTGAAATTTCATGCGAAAATAAAAAATAAACACAATCAAAACAGTCCAAACCTCTGACCCCTGCTCACCCACACCCTTTAAAGGCCTAAATTTAGGTTAGGTTTTTAGTCTTGAAATGCATATTTAATATCAGCAAAATGTAGTGGGGAAACAAACAAAGTTATCCTGTCAAATGGAAGCTGGAGGCTTATGCTGGAAAAGGCAACCCTCTCAGAAAGTGGTTCAAGAGGGCTGTTCTACTCCCTTCAAATCTCGTGACCCCTCATTCTTTGGGACTCCGGATAGGCTAGCATGTCCTTTAGGAAATGATCAGGACACAAAGGCAACAGCAGGGCAGGCCTTTAGGGCCTCTTCTTGCTTTACTTCAGCGTCTTTCGCAGCCTGTCTGTGTGTGGACTGAGGCTGCCGAACATCAGACGAGGATCAAATTTAAACCTTCAAGCAGAATCAAAGTTAGAAAAAAGATTAGATGATGCATACACCGACATCATGATTTTGATGACAGTTGTGCCCCTAACGAAGTATTGCAGAGATAAATGGAGGCAATTATTATTAACAGGCAACAGCATTTTCTTTTATGTAAAGAAGCACTAACCTTGATTCGTAGACTCCAGGTGTTCTGCAGGACTGTCCTGAGCATGACTGCAGCATCATGAGACGGTGGTTCATCTTCTCCAGCACTTCCTGGTCGATGGTCTTTGCAATGTTGGTGAGCTGGAAAGGGTCTGCTGTCAGATTATACACCTCCACAAACACCTACAGGTGGAAGACGGGGTGAGAAATAGGAAATGGTTGTGGAGCGCTTTGCTAGGCCTGTTAAGAAAACCTCAATAATCATTCTGGTGACTTCTATTCACCTCATTATCATCAAACTCGCAGTACTGCAAATTAGCAGCTTGGGAGACTGTGCGAACACAAGCATAAGTGTTGTTGAAGGAGTCTTCACATACACAATCAGGAAAACACTCCTGAAGAGAAAGAAAAGCTTTAAACATACAAATGCAAAAGCCAGACCTTTTTACTGAAATGTCAGCATCTTATTCGAATATCAGTTCAAATGTTTTTAGGATCAATAAAAAAACTGTGCCTTTTGAATGAATTTAGTGTGGTGTTTTAGTGATTTAACCTACTATTAAGTAACAATGACATTTAAATGTAAGCCGCTGCTTGTGTTAACAGTGTGTTTTTTTTTTGTTTTAAAAATGACCATGTTCATCCCTAAAACATACACATAGTAAGATTTCCTTACTGAGACTCCTGGACCCAGGATGGGACAGGCCGGGTCTGAAACGGTGTGTCCCTCTCCCTCATACTCCACTAGAAAATCTGTTCTCCATGTGCTGCTATTTGCTGTCCCAGTCTGAAACAAAAAAGCAAATAACTCGCACAGACAGATTACGTGCATTCTCCTTACCGCTTCCAATCTTTTTAAAATTTACCATCAAGATACTTAGTGTGCAAAACACATGGTATTAATGTGCCTTGGATGTTTACAGTTACATACCAGAATTGGCAGAAAGGATATCCCATCCATCTGGGTCTTATTGACATCATAGCCTGCGATGTCCAGGATGGTTGGACCCAAATCTATATTAGCCACGAGTAACTGTTAAAGGAATTCAACAACGCCGGTATAATAAATCAGTAATTTAAATGCTATTTGTTGGAATTTTTAAAACCTTGCGTGCATTACCGGGCTTGTTTGGTTAGGCTTGATGTTTGGCCCTCGCACCAGCAGAGGAACTCTAATATCAAACTCGTAAAGCTGCCTCTTGTCCAGGGGAAGAGAGAACTGGCCTGACAGGAAGAGGAGAAAACATTACCTTTGCAGCAGCTAGGAAGTCACCGTATCAGTTAGAGTCTGGACTGTACCTGTATGATAGCCATTGTCAGAAGTAAAAATGATGTAAGTATTCTCCAACTCTCCCCGAGCCTCAAGTTTCTTCACCACTTTTTCAACCAGGTCATCCACAGAAAGAAGAGTGCGCCACCTAGGTGAACAAAGGAGCCCAATCAAAACAAGTTCAGGCGTCCATTCTATAACTCATTAAGCAAGAAGGGTAATCAGGAGTAAAATGCTGTGCTGTACTGTGGCATACGGATTCCACTGAACTGATTATGGAATATACAGTAATCTGCTGCTATATCACAGTTCACTTTTTGCATCCCCGGCTATTTGTGGATTTTCACAAGGTCAAACCAAACGAGCAGTTTTTGTGGATTTCCCCGGTATACTGCGGCATTTGCAAAGCCCACAGTGAATTGTTTTGGAGTTTTATCTCAAAAATAGTTCATTTATTAATAAAATGAGTGTATTAATGATAAAATAGAAAAATGGATGAAAATGGAGTTAAGATGTTAATAAGATATGATTTAATAATATGCTAAAGAACACGTAGCATTGTTTATGAAAAGACAATACAAGGGTGACAGAAAACATATGGCTGGAGGAATGAGTCTGGCCAATCAGAATGGCCTTATTCATTTAACCTTGGCTGTGATTGGCTGGGTGCAATATTTCTACAAATTCTACACAAAATTCACCTTAAAATGTTTTCTCGATTTTTTATGTCTACAAGAGTGTAGGAGGATAATTTTGGGCTTCAACTATTTAAAAAAAAAAAAACATTTTTACTGTGGAATCTGTGTGTATTGCGGATTTTCGTCTGAGGGACTACTGTTAACATTATAAAAATTACAATAGCCAAAAATATAACCAATATCTCTGGCCTCAGACGAGAGGCCTCTATTTATTCAGTGTATTATTTTAAATAATTCTAAATCAAATAGTTAAAATAATATAGGATTATTAGGGGAAAAAAATAAACCAACCAAAAACATGTATAGTGTTATTAAAAACTTACCTATTTCTGTATGCATTGTCTAGAAGTTCCACAGAGGAGTTAGTCATTGGAGTTTTAGCTTGTCGAATTAGCCAGTGTTTGTCCTAGAAAAATACAACTTGTCACAACAATGTGAAGAGTGAAATCAGATCCAGAGTCATTAAAAACCTAGAAAAAGCTGAATACCTTGCCATGGACGTTAAAGTTGGGATCTCTTGGAGCTTTGACATTGGAGAACTGCCTCTCGTACTGAGGGGCGGCTGTCCAGGGAGAGTGAGGAGCAGGAGTAGACACCATCATGAAGAACGGCCTGTAGTTAGACTTGTACTCAAGGAAGTCTAGAGAGACGTTGGCCTAGCATAGGGCAAAATGGGATTAATTCAAAGGTTGAACATCATTAAGGAGCTAAAATGAAGTGGACCTACCAGAACATCAGTGAGATAGTCTTCACTGTAATTCTGCCCGTGCTTCTTTGCTTTGCCATTCACAGACAGTGTATAGTTGTAGTACTTTGAATTTCTCTCCTGTGAAAGAAAAACAGATTTAGCTGTAAATAACTTTATATTCATGTGTTTATATTTCTACGTGAAAGGCACCATCCTGCAGATACTGTTTGAACCGACGCTTGTGCACTTCCTTCATTTCCTGATGTATCCACAAGCATTCTGGCATATCTAGGGAACGCTATATACCACGCTGGGCCATATTCTCTCCCTGTCCCCAATTCACTTTAATGCTTGACAGATTTACATTTCACAGCCGATTGTAAAGCTAAATCTAAAAAAGATAAATGATTTAGATCCAGTTTAGAATGTGCCTGCTAAAAAGAAAAAAAAAAAAAAAAAAAAAAAAAACAACATATCTGTACCAACATGCCCTTAATGAGCTCACAATCATAAAGCCTGAAAAACTACAACAACATGAACAGTGTGTAATGGGTGTGAGGCTGTGACTTTGTTTTCTTACCAGTGCAAACCAGTAATCCCACCCTGGGGGAACATACTCCACTCCACCAGCCTGTTTGTTACCATACTAACAAAAAAAACAAGACAAAGTAAGACAAAAACAGCCAAAGGACACTGTTCAGATCTCATACAATGTTAAGGAAAACTGCCCAATTCCATGGTGCAAAAAACCCCACTATGTAGTGATGCAAATACCAGGCTGAAGATCATGTGACTCTAGTGCTGTGCGACCTCTGAAAAAGCTCTTTGTAGAGCGGCACACTATCACGCTTGGTAGGTGTTAATCATTACAGGAATACTGACTCAGTAATGATAACACATCCTCCAACACATCACTGGCCTTAATTTAGAGCAGTGTTCCCAACGGGGGGGGCACGCCATTTCTCAGCCGTTTTTGTAGAGACAGTTTGTTCTTGTTAACTTCAGTGTGCTCTTTATTTCTCCCACAGTGGTGAAACTGCACCATTTGTAAGTGCATTTGTTTCGCTCAGTTACAAAAGGGAGTGGTATTTCAAATAAAGTTTGAATCTGAACCGGTGTAGTTTGAATGGGGGGCTCAATAATGCTCCTATCTAGAAAAGGGGGGCCCCGCAGAGAACGTTTGGGAACCGCTGATTTAGCGGAAGTGAGTATTTGTCACTGAAGACACCACGGACTGGACCACAGCGAAACGCTTTCTCTTCAACCCATCGTGCGCAGTGGAGCAGAGGGCAGCCAGATCTAGCACCCCAGGAAGGTACCTTGCTCAACTTGTCCAGAACTCAAACCCACAACCTTCCAATAACAGGAACAGGCAACCTAACCCTGGGCCACCACTGCTTCCTTACACATTAATATCCCACAATACATCTCTCTCTTTGTACAAGGTTCTAAGGAAAGAAATATTTCGAGTAAATATTATATTTGTTATTATTCACACATTTTCAGTGCAAAAGGGCAAAGATTTAAGGTCTGCCATGTTCTCCAGCACAACTTCTACCACCACCCCTCCCCCTTGCTTTGACCGACCACATTCGTAAGGCCGTGCCACCACTGTCCACTAAACTACAGTCACCTTCTTCCAGTCGAGTGGACATTATGAACTCAAATACAAGGCCCATAAAGAACGGATATTTAAATAAGTTGCTATGTTTCTGTCCTTCTACAAGGCCTCAGGGGAACCTACTGATCCAGGACTTGAACCCACAACCCTCCAATCACCCAGGCCACCACTTCCTCCTTGTAGATAAAGAGGGGAATCCTGACCTACTTGATGAATCAACAAACAGAAATTCATCTCCAAACAAAGACTTCCTTAAACATACCATAAAGCAGTTGTAATATTACACTACTACTAATATTAGTAATAATAATATTCCAGTATTTAGCAGTTCTGCTGGAATCTGTTTTTACACTACTATTCTGAGGAGCACCATGGAAAAGACACTGAGCCTGCAAAACAGCAACTGCACCTCATTCAGATACTTCCCAGCGAAAAAGGTCTGGTAGTAGCTGTATTTCTGCAGCAGTGCGGGGAAGGTGACGGGCTCCTGGCTCTTCTGCCACGCCTGACTGCTGCAGTTTCCTTCCAGTGTGTTATTGAAGACGTGGTGGTTGTGTGGATATTTGCCCGTCAGTATGCTGGCTCTGCTGGGGCAGCACAAAGGACTGGCGACAAACTGGAGGGAAGGAGAAGTGTGTTAGGAGAGTCAGCAGATTTGGATTTGCTGAAGCCAAAAACAGGTCCAGGCTGGGTTTGCAGCCCACACTAAGCCTAGAATTTGGCATGGGCTCCTGGCCAGTAACCTGGGGTGGTGGAGATGATCAGAGCCCTGAGACAGGACTGGATCTGAGGATTACTTTATTAACCAAGCAGAAGCTGATTTTCTGCTTACAATGACTTTTGACACTCTGCAATACAAAGTCCACCCCAGCAGTCCGCTCGGCTTGGTGTGGAGGAGGTTCTGTGGGGAAACTAAACTCAACGCATGTGCAGCCCCGCGTTACCGTGTTCGTGAAGGTGATCCCCGCATCCCCGACGAGCCGCCTCGTCTTGTTTAAAGGCACCTGCGCGGAAAAGCGGGGGATTAGCTGAGCTGCAGCGTGTTATCAACTCCAGACTGAGATTAAACAGAGCAGCACGGCTGCAGGTCTCACCAGGCCGCCCATGGAGGAGTCCAGGTCGTCGGTGAGGATCAGGACGACGTTGGGTCTGTGGTTCAGGTTCAGGTCCAGGCCCGTCAGCGCGGCGACGCTCATTAAACTCGCACAGAGCAGCAGCGCGGAGCGGACACTCCGCCGAGCGCAGGCCATCTTCCCCGCGGCTCACAGCTCCATGCGCCTCCGCGGCGGGACCGGGCGGGACACTCAGCGAGAGAAGTGCGCGACAGCACGGACTCCCTCCAGCTCTTACACTCACGCACGCACGCACGCAAACGCACACAAACGCACGCTCCCAGTCACGTGCCGCAGTAAACCGGAAGCTCCGGTCAGCTGATCACAGCGCTCGCTCCTTAACTCCCCTCTCACTCCGCCCAGGGTTGAATGTGTTTATTTCACCGTTTTTGTTTATATATCTGTATGTATGTATTAAATAATGAATTATTTGAGTGTCATTTAAAAAGAGGTTTCTGTTGGATCGCTCGCCTCTTCTTGGTGTTTTATAAAATAAAAGTACTGACGCGGGAGGCGCGCTCTGAGGACGCGCGCGCTCGTTTAATTTGGTTTCAACTTTTGAAAGAAAGCATCATTTATACTTTCAAAGTGCTCTACATTTTGCGTTTGTGCCTTACTAAGACACGTATTATCTGACTTACATAAATAAACACAAGAGCAAATGGGATTACACAAAACAGAGCAAATAGATAGAAATAACGGATTACAAACAAAATACAGAAGTCATTTTTTTAAACAAAATCTCACACACACACACACACACACACACACACACACACACTCTCTCACACACTCTCCCTCTCTCTCTCTCACACACACACACACACACACTCTCCCTCTCTCTCTCTCTCACACACACACACACACACACACACACTCTCCCTCTCTCTCTCTCTCACACACACACACACACTCTCTCTCTCTCTCTCTCTCTCTCTCTCTCTCTCTCTTGGGTGGGTGGTGTATGAGGGGCAGTCCTGGATACCAGGCTAGGATCGTTTCATGACTTCATGTTTAGAAACAACGGATTTTAGAAGAGTGTCAGAGATTTTCTGAAAATGTTCTTGAATTAAAACTTGTGTACAGAACAATGACTTTTCAAAGATCTGTAAATAGAAAGAAATGTGTAAATAAATGCTATTTATATGACCCAACAACACGGTGTCGCCTCGTACTGAACATGTACTAAACTGGACGTCCCAATCACAAACAGATACTCAGACAGAAACTCACCAACAGTTCAACTGTGTGGTTAGTGGTTTGGGCGTTGGCCTCATGATTGGAGGGTTCGAGCCCCTTCCCAGTGGGTTGCCCTGAGGTACCCTTGAGCAAGGTACCGTCCCCGTCCCGCTCCTCCCTGCGATGGGCTGGCGACCTGTCCAGGGTGCGTCCCCCGTCCTCGCCCTGTGTGCACTGGGTTGGACACCGGCACTCCCCGCGACCCCGTTTGGGACAAGCGGCAGAAAATGGATTAAAGAAACTCCAAAACATGTAAACAAAACACTGAGCATTTTCAATAGAATATAAATATATTATTAACTCTATATATAATATATTATAAACATAAACCCACGAAACATAAAGAAAGGAAACTTGTAACAATTACAGTCATGTTGACCCGTTTTTCATCATGCTGATGATTTTCATACTCACACTGTCCCGTCCCGTCCCGTCCTGTCCTCCAGGGGGCGCTGTAGACGCAGGAAGGAACCCGGGCCTGAAGTAAAGCAGGAGCTCGGACTGAAGGCTGAAGGAATGGCATCCCGTACCCGGAACTCCAGTTCCTGCTTCCAGCGCTGATCATACACGTACACAGTCCCGCAGGGCGACCATGAGGGCCAGTGGCGCGGACTGAGGAGCGCGGAGGAGTTCGGGGAGGGACTCAGACATGTCCAGCGCGGGCTTCAGTGAAGTGGAGCTGAGAGAAGTGGACGTCTGGGATCTGTGCTGGGAGCGGGAGAGCGGGGTGCTCGGTCAGGACGGCTGCACCGGGACACCTGCGCGCTGCCGCTGCGAGGGGGGCGCGCTGAGCGGCTCTCCTGTCCCGGTGCAGGTCGGGGATGGACGCTGCCAGACGGACCGGAGGGCTTCGTCTATCGTGGACCGGCTGCTGGTGGAGCTGTACGACTCCTGCGGCAGCTCTGGCCGAAGGGGAGCGGACAGCTGGGATAGTTCAACCGAGGCGTCCGGGCCCGAGGCGGCGCTCAGCCGGAGCAACACCGGCTCCAGCTTTTTACAGGAGCTGCAGAGCAAACACACCAGGAGACATCAGATGAGCTACCTGAATCAGAAAGGTGTGTAGTCTTCAGAGTGCAGGTAACTCACCTCAGTTCATCTAAGGCTCCACGCAGACTGTGGTTTTAATGCGTTTTCACATGTTTTTCTCCAAATCAGTTTAGGACAGTTCATGTAATGTAGTGATGATAATATGTGGGTCATTGTAACCCAGCTGACCTCCTTTAATACAAGCTTTTACATGATATTTTTGAAAAGAAAATTAATATCAAAAAAGTAAGAAAAAAAAAATTACTGTGCAAAAGTTTTAGGCAGGTGTGAAAAAATGCTGTAAACAAAGAATGCTTTCAGAAATGGAAGTGTTCATCATTTATTTTCATCAATCAACAAAATGCTGTGAATGAACAAAATTGAAATCTAAATCTAATCCGTATTTGGTGTGACCACCCTTTGACTTCAAAACAGCATCAGTTCTTCTAGGTACACTTTCACACAGTTTTTGAAGGAACTCGGCTGGTAGGTTGTTCCAAACATCTTAGAGAACTAACCACAGATCTTCTGTGGATGTAGGCTTCCTCACATCCTTCTGTCTCTTCATGTGATCCAGACACACTGGATGATGTGGAGATCAGGGCTCTGTGGGGGCCAGAAGAACTGATGCTGGTTTGAAGGCAAAAGGTAGAAACACCAAATATTGATTTGATTTAGATTTTTCTTTTGTTTGCTCACTTTGCATTTTGTGAATTGATGAAAATAAACAATCATTATTTATATTTCTGAAAGCATTCTTTGTTTACAGCATTTTTTCCACACCTGCCTAAAACTTTTGCACAGTACTGTATATAAAAAGGTTTTTACATTACCCCAGTTCTTATTACGCTCAGCAGTCACTTATTTTTTTTACTGGATCATGTTGAATGTGTCTTTTTTACCGACAGCTGTTCTACACGGGACTCTTGAAAGTTTGTGAACCCTTCTGAAATCTCTATGTATGATCTCATACACTGATCATGAGAACCAATTTAAACCAATCAGATAATACATAGATAGCGGAGTGTAACTGTTTTTGAGGAAAGTGATCCAATAATAGATTGGATCATTTTAGTGGCAGAAGTTTGTGAACTATAGATTTGGCTGTTAATCTGAAAGTGTTTTGATCATACAGGTGTGAGTGTGTAGCCTTTTTTATTTAAAGCACAATAATCCATCTCTACAACACATGTTTGTGGAAGTATTTTATAGCATGAAAAAAAATTATTTGGATGTACATGTGCAAATCCAGTGCTCCAGGTATGTACTTTTTGGTAAAAATTGTGGCAGATTACTTTGTTTTGTCAATGGGAAGCGTTTTGTTTGGAGATAGTTTGTCTTCTGTGAAACATGACAGTGATGGTATCATAGCTTTGGCCTGTTTTGCTACATCTTGGCCAAGACGGTCATTAAAGAAACAATGAATTCTGAATTTCAAGAAAAAGTGGGTCATGAGGCAAATTGATGACCCTTAGCACACAAATCATTAAAGAAGTGTTTGGTTAATGCTTTTAAAGGATCAAAGTCCTTCAGTATTCACTAGGATTCGATAGAAATGTTGTCCATGGACGCGAAATTAAGCTTTTATGCAGAACTTAAGAGTTTTAAAGAAACATTTAGTGGCACTTATTGCTGCATAGGGTGGTCATACCAGAACCAAGGTTAACATACTGATGTCACACACAGATATGTAATATTCAGCTCTTTGCCTCCATAGATAAGTGAGCAAGTATAATATTTTTGTGTACATTTTTCTTTATCTACTGATTTTGAACACAACACATGGAATATTTTACAATTTCAATCTTTTTCATGTAAATTTTACACATCAACTTGTAGAAATAGAGAACAAATAAGCACACCTGAATAAGCTGACCACACCCAGGAAAAGCTGATAAACACAGTTGTTACGGAACGGACACGAAGTATCAGAAATCATGGCCGTCTTCTGTTGTTGCCCTGTGGACCAGTTCTGGTGTTCAGGTTCCCACCGTAGGCCCTTTTGTTCTTGGAATGAGATCATCAAAGGGAAACATAGTTTTGATGTGCTTTCTGTTCATAGCCAACATTAACCTTTTCAGTTTGTGCTACAGTAGCTCTTCTACAAGATTCTACCAGAGGGGCTGCTTTTTTCCTGCTTCCAACACACTGACCTACAATAACGAACTGCTGAGTTGCTGCCAGATGTACTGCACTCCTTGTCCGATGCCATCATAATGAGAAAAATAGTGTTATTCACTCTACCTGTCAATGTTGGCTGATTGAGTTTTGTTTTTTTATTTTTTCACTTACTCAAGAAGTAAAAACCTCTGTCTTGTTCTCAGGCCTTCTTTAGTGTTTGTGTGCAGTGCTGGATACAGATATGAACAGGCTTTGTTTTTATGATTTCTCTTTTCAGATCCAGAAGAACTGAAGTGGATCATTCAGGAAGTGAATTACCGTATTGGCATTCAGTCGGCTAAACTGGTGCGGCAGCTGAGGAGGAAGGATCGGCTTCATCACAAGCAGCAGAAGAAATGTGACATAGTCACAGCCTGCCTGCAAGCGGTCTCCCAGAAAAGAAGTAATTGTTAATCCGTGTTCTCATATTTCATCCATTTCCGCTGCTTAGAGGGGGTTAAGTGTTCCTCTCGGTAGAGGGGTCAGGTTGCATGAAACATTTTTAAGCTACTTATGTCTAAATGAAAACCTCTTTTCCTGATTCTTTTAAACCGAATGAATTTGAGTATTTTAAATTCATTATGATTTCTGTGCCCAAACTTGCAATTGGAATGAATTTTTCTTTTATTAATTGCTGCATTTATACTTAATTGTTATTTCTTATAACTTTGAATTAATACATGCTTGTTTGAAGCATGAATCATAAATTAATTATCTTGGTTTTTTTTTATAGTAAATAATATTGCAGTTTTGCAAACTGTGCCACACAATTATTCAGTCCCTGATGGTCTAGTTAAAGTAAAACGGTATATGATGCGTCTGTTTTCTTCTCTATTTTGTCCGCATGCAGCAGGACACAAACGCAGGTACAGTATGACGCCCTGAAAACAAACGTCTGAAACTCTGCATGGTTCTACTGTTTGTTTTCTCATTTTGTTTGAATAGTGAGTTAGCAATGCTAATGAAAAGTGTGGATTTTGCTTCTAAAAGTGGTGAATGATGTGAAGGTTTCCTGAAGCTACTATATTTGAGCTGTAGTCCTTTGTGCTTTAGGTTGGAGATCATCAGCTGCAGTTTTGAAATAAATTCACTGGATAGTATAAGATCACTGAAAGAGGAAACTTTCAAACGACAGCCATTTGTTCATTATTTGTTGTTCAATTATTTTCTTTTTTCTGCATGTAGTTTATGACATGGCAGCCACTTTACTAATAGGAAGCATCACAACTGAAATTTTTTTTCTATATTTATATTACAATATGAAGTTATAAAAAACAAAGTTATAAATGAAATCAGAAAACTAGATACATACATACACAAGTCACCCCACAGCATCTCAATGGGGTTAAGATCTGGACTTTGACTCGGGCACTACAGGACTCTACATTCCTTACTTTTCAGCCAGTCTTTGGTGGATTTACTGGTATGTTTTGGGTCATTGTCATGTTGAAGGGTCCAGTTCCGCTTCAGCTTTAATGTTCTTACAGATGATCTCACATGTTCCTCAAGCATCCTCCGATAGACGGTAGAATTCATGGTGGATTCTGTGATGGTGAGCTGAGCAGGTCCTGCTGCAGCAAAGCATCTCCAAACCATGACACTTCCACCTCCATCCTTCACAGTTGGTATGAGGTTCTTTTCCTGGAATCCTGAATTTGGTTTACGCCAGAGATATCCTCTGTTCTGGTGTCCAAATAATTCAATTTTAGACTCATCTGTCCAAAGAACATTATTCCAGAAGTTCTGGTCTTTCTCTTCGTTCTCTCTGGCAAACTTTGGACTGGTCTTGATGTAGAGAGTAAAGGTTTCCTCCTTGCACACTCCCATGAAGTTAAAGTTGTGCATCTCTTTCTGATTGTAGAGTCACTTTCACATCAACAGTAGCGAGAGCCTGCTGTAGTTCCTATGATGACATGTTAGGGTTTTTTGAGACTTCTTTTAGCATCTTGCAATCTTGGGGTGAACTCGCTTGGACAGCCAGACCTGGACATGTTGGCAGTTGTTTTGGAAGTCCTCCACTTGTAGGCTATTTTCCGGACAGTGGAATGGCTTATTGCAAATTCATTTGAGATCTTTTTAAAATGCCTTACCAGACTTATAAGCTGCTACAATCTTGTTTCTGAAGGCCTCAGACAGTTCTTTTGATCCCATCATTGTGTTCACTCTCACCACAACAGTCAGGAGCACCAAACTAAATGTCTGAGGTTTAAATCTGGCAAACCTTCAAAATGCTGAGTAATGATGTTCTAATAATGTTCTGATATGCCACACCTGTGTGTTATTTTAAAATGGGAATAAAGGTGGGGGTAATTTATTCCTCACCAGAAATCACATTTTTGAAGAATTACATTTTGCAGAAGATTTTGAAAAGTCTTAAGCTATAATTGTTGAGTTATATTATTTGAATCTCCCAGTGTTGTTAAAATTGAGATTAAATATCCATATGTCTTTCACATTCTTCAAATTCATACTTAAGCCTCAAATTCAATACATTGAACAATTTATATTCTTACATTACACTTTAAAAGTCAGTCATCTTTTTTATTGTTAATATTATTTTCTATTTAGGAGAAACGGTATATAATAATCAACCAATAGAAATGTTACATGATTCATTTGAATAAAAATGCTAACTTTAACTTTTTAACTTTTACATTAAAAGTAAAGCATAGCCTTCTCCTGTATTTATTTATACATTTATTTATACATTTATTTATTTATTTGATCCTTTTAAAATTATTATTATTATTATTACTGCAAAGCAAATTTGAGTGAAACAGATTATAATTTATGATTTTTAAATTTTTTTTTTGAGTGTTGGATTTACTGACAGCATTTTTTCCCCTGTTTGTTAAAATATCAGCAAATTTCCTTTTCTTCCTTGGTTTGTGATGGTTACATCAAACAGGGTTTAAAAAGGGAATTTATTTCCATATTTGTCCAGTGCTCTGATTACTCATCCTAATCCACACTTGGCCTCCTTCCTTTAAGCCTCTGAAAGAAATTCCTCATAATTTGATGTGAGGATGTGTGTCTTCTGGTACGAAAAGTCTTCAATTCGACTTGAAGAAAATGTTAAGTCTACACTCTGATGCTCTCTCTCTCACTCATCCCCATCTGTCAGTCATTTTTGGCTTGCACCTCCCATCTTCCTCTTTATGCATATTTGGTTCCTCCTCCTCCTCCTCCTCCTCCTCCTCCTCCTCCTCCTCCTCCTGCTGCTGCTGCTGCTGCTGCAGAGACGCAGAAGATCTGCTCTCTGGAGAACCTCAGCTACCTTTCGCGCTGGAAAGGAAAGCAGCCCTGATGCATCCCGCTCGTTAAAAACCCGCCCGGATCTCGTCACCTGGAGGAAAAGGGATTGAAAAGTGTGAATGAAGGGAGAGATCGCCATCAGCTGCAGAGATCATCTCGATATCTTCCGGTTTCTCTCACCACAGCTGGCTCCGTCCTCAAATCATAAGAGCAACACGCCGACATTACATCATTGAAAACGTAAGGAGCCGATAGAGGAGGAGGGCGCCCACAGCATGAAGCAGGACAGGTTGGTGGCCTCCAGGAGGTCGAAGATGTGTCCGAAGCGCCAAAACACGGGCGGGGTCGGGAACATCATCAGCAGCGTCCTGAAGAAGCGCAACGGGATCTCCCGCAGCGCCCCTCGCCTGCTGTGCACGCTGGAGCCAGGTGATGGAGACGAGTCCACCCAGCCACGCTCTACTGACAGTGGCTGTGGCTTAAAGCTGCTAACTACACTCTTAGTGCCATTTCGCTCTCTTTTGTGAATCATTTTTTATTTTCTTGACGTGGGCGCTTGGACCTGACCATGGTGCTGAAACGGTGAGCTCGGTTAGCTTTATTCGTAGAGGTGAAAAATCGAGATCCGTTCCAGGATTTTGCTCCAACTGCCTGGTTTCTATCGTGACCTCAGGCCGCCAGTAGGCCGTACCCACTTAGTTGGAGGGAAATCCCGGACTGGATTTCACTTAACATCTGGACCTGGATTATCCTCCTTTAGAAAATAAACCCAGCCGAGTTCACCGGTCAGGCTCAACAGTCACTGGACAAACTAGGTGATCTTTTCTGAGCCATCTGTGAGAAAAATCTCCAGGCTGTTTTTCAGAGATCTGAGGACACTGGAGATGTTTCAGGCGTTCATATTAACCCTGCCTGTAGGAAGAGCCGAGGCTTCCTGTGTTTCTGTGTGATGTGCGGACACTGCAGGTGATTTCTGATGTTGTAAA
Organism: Hepsetus odoe; assembly: GCA_017165825.1. NCBI lineage: Eukaryota > Metazoa > Chordata > Actinopteri > Characiformes > Hepsetidae > Hepsetus > Hepsetus odoe. The sequence goes on from CM029392.1 coordinate 8,184,179, forward strand.
AGCGGATCTCTGAGCTTTGTGGTTGTTTTTCGAGCCCGTGAGTCAATATAGATACGTTGCTGGACATAGTTTACGCCCACCTATCACACCTAACCCTGAGTGTGGTTTATTGTTTTCACACGAAGGGATGAAGGAGTGTGTTCGAGATTAAAATCCTGCTGGATAATCCCGTCAGAGCTGCGGAGAGAAACGCTCCAACTAAACCAAAATGGTGGCTGGGCTGCAGGGCTGCGCTAGTTTTAGCCTTTAGTAGGACAGACATGACGGGGAAGGACGCAGGTTTGTTTTTAACCTTGTTTGAGAGAAGTTTTGTGGGTTAAGCGGTAGGTTTTCGCTCTCTTTTCTGATGCTGGGCTGCTGGGCTAAGCCTGTACCGAGCTGAAGGGGTTAGCAACGCTTGCTAATAGAGTTAGCAAAACATTATCCCGTTTTCCTCACAAGTCCTTTTAAAAAAGCCTGCAGAAAATGCGTTTCTGTTGCTCCTGTGGTCCAGAGGACTGTCTTTTTCCGAATAACCCCCCCGTTTTATAGTTTATAGCGAAAATCAGCACCACGGAGAGGCGGACAGCGCCCCACGTCATTAGCCTCCTAGCTTTCTGTGAGCCAACACCTCCACTCTCCTCCAAACTGCAGACTCTACAGGCTTAAAGCGAACCTAAAATGTGGGTCTGTATCATGTTAGGTGGATCAAGTCCAAAAGTATGTAGACCCATTTAAATCCGTGCATTTGCCCGCTTGAAGGTGCATCCATTGCCAACACATGGATCTGACCAGAAAAGCATGACCAGTAGAACAGGAAGATCTGCAGATGCTCACCATGACCAACCACAAACTCTGAAAAAGAGGTATAAAGACCCCCAGGCTGGGGCTGTGGAGCAGTGGAACTAGGTTCTCAGGAGTGATTGACATCCCTGTACCACCACTGAGATGAACTGGAGTGATGTTAGTGATCCAACAGGCTAGCTCATCTCACTAATGCACTCAGACCCTGACAGCCGTCTTTGATTATTTAGTGTAAAACCTTTGCAGATTAGCACAGGGATTTCAGCCAAAGAGCCTCCGATGCTGTGTGAAGATTGCTGGATGAACTTTTATGTGTGATGTTTTGCAAAATGTCATCATTGTAGCACCATTCTTGTAAAGCCACCAAAATCAAAATTGGCCACAGTGGTTGGAGAGAATTACACGGACCAGTAAGAAACTACATGGATTTTGATCAGCAATAGGGACCTGAGAGGCCAAGCCATAAGAGAACCTTCACCAGGAAAAAATATGGTTCTTAAACGGTTCCTGTCTGGTACATATGCTTGTAGGAAAAACATTTAATCTTTACGTTTTATTTTTTAATACATAGTTTACAGAAATGTTTTACAGGACCACCAAATCAAAAGTGAACATGTGCTTTTCTGTGGCATTGCTCCATAAACCATTTGTGTGCAACACATCTTGAATTCACCAAAAGAGATTTTGTGCTAGTTTCTGTTTTTTCAATTTCACATTTAAAGTGGAGAGCAGGTTAAGGTGGAAGAAAATATAGGGGAAGTTATTTTCAAGCAAAGTCTAAAGGCTCCCCTGGTCTTCAGTGTTTTAAAGATGTTATTATTTATGAGTTCATTACTACATTATTACAAGTTTTGCTTTTGTTTGTCTGATGTAACTTTAGTGTAAATTATATGTATATTTATTTAAAAAAATCACAGTGGTATTGTTAAGATGAAAGTGTGTGAAAGAGTCAGCTAGAGTAACGGCCACCTTTGTCTCACTTTCACAATATGTTTAATTTCTTTATGTTTCATGTGTTTGTAGGCGTGGACACTAGGTTGAAGTTCACTTTGGAACCATCCCTTGGCAAGAATGGTTTTCAGCAGGTAGGATGGCTTATAGTCTTCTATAAATCAAAGTACATTTGCTGTCCTGGATATATTGATCAAAATAATTACTCAAATCGAATGTGTTGTGTTTGGCACTGAGTGTTCAGTTATGTGTGTTTTGAAGTGGTATGATGCTCTCAAGGCTGTGGCCAGACTTCCAACAGGTATCCCCAAAGAGTGGAGGTGCAGGGTAAGTCCATCTTTTGTTCCTTGTCCTTGTTTTCATACACCGTGGTGTGGAAGTAGCTCTATTAAGTTATTTTTTCATATGGCAATGTGTGGAAAATCTGGTCCTGACATAATCCGGAGTTGTTTTTTCACATGCACAACACAGCAGGAGACTTTGCATATCAGGCATATTCTCATCTGTTGGAAATAGTTAGAGAGGTTTAGGTGATGTCTGGGGCCTGTTTAGACTGTGCTGGAAGCAGGGCACGATGCCTGTCACATAGTTTATAATTTTGTCATTAACAACTGAATGTGTTGCTGTTCCTTGAAACTGGCTGATTTCAGCTTTGGTCCATTCTGGCATTTGTCTTTTCAGCTAATTATTTTTTTGTTGCAGTCTTCATATAAGTGACCCTTCTCCATAATTCTTGGATGTTTGTTTGTCATGATGGCACTATTAACATGGCACTATTAACATGCCCAAATGACCTGCTTTATTCTCACATGGACTTGGTCAGACATTGCATAGTCTTTGTACTAGGCGGCAAGAGGTTTAAAGTCCATTTAATGTCTGGTTGGGTTAATTCAAACCTCTACAAAACTCCCATAACTTCATAGATGCTACACTGGATGGACATAGAGAATCTCTTGTTACTTGTCAACAGACAGATATATTTTATGATAATGGTGGAGGCCTAGCCACTGAAGAAAACTAATCAGACTCTCATGACTCTGCAGAAACACAAAAATTACAGTTCTATAAAATTAAAAAGCAAAGACTCTGATGCTACACAGCAAAACCTTTGACTGATAACAATATTTATAGAACAACCATTGAATGTGTAGCCTAGTCAAGTGGTTTACTTTTTCCTCTCCTACACTTTTTAGTTCTTCTTCAATGTGGTTATTGATGCAGCCTAATGATTAGAGATCACTGTTTAATTTTAATGAGTTCTTAAGTTTTTACTGCCGTTTATGAAACCAAACAGTTTGCTTGATATCAATTTAGGTGACCTTGGATGTGAATTGGATGTGACATCCATCGTTCTCTATATATTTAACTGCAAGAATAACTGTATCTTGATGTGTGTATTTCTGGCTTGGTCTGTTCTGATACAGGTTTGGTTAACCCTAGCTGACCAGTACCTCCACAGCATCTCCATAGACTGGGAAAAGACCATGAGATTTGCTTTCAATGACCGCAGCAATCCGGATGATGACTCTCTTGGGATCCAGATTGTCAAGGTAATTTAAAGGCTGGTCTAATCTTTATATGTCTAATGTGATGTTTAAGCAGGAAGAATTATGCTGGGTCATGAATATTTTGAAATGTTTGATGTTTTTCTAGATGAACAGACAATAGATTTACAAAACAAAAAAAACATGCTGAGCAATACATTTCTCCAGCCTTAAATTATGTACATTTCATTAATTCATGTTATAAAGTTAAATTAAATAATGTGTGAGTTAAAGTATTCTGCCAAGCAGAGTGTAGCAGCATTAAAACAATGATAAACAGTGGCTGCATGTATGCAAATATTTTATCACAAGGCAGCTGTAGAAAGCTGAAAGCAAAAAGCGGATGTTTATTGGAGGAAATATTTAATGGGCTTTAATGGAAGCACTCTGATTAAATGTTAAAAGGACCAGCAGGATGTTTGCTCTGTGTTCAGTGTCAGCTGTGAGTTGATAATGGAACAGAGACAGTTAGTCTGGCCTCCCCACAAAAAGGTTAAATGATTCTTCATAAGTTCATTAGAGGGCATCTCTCTCTCTCTCTGCCCCCTTTTAGGATATTATGATAATTCATAATAGCAATTTTATATTAATTATTTATAATGATTTATTGAGTAATCAGTGGAAAAGGCTTTGGCAATCTTTATATGAAGTAGTATATGACTGATACTGGTTTTGAACGATTAGGCCTAGAATAAAATATTTTAATAGTGAATCTGCATTGCCTCTGTGTATTTGTCCATTATAGCTTAATTAAAGAAATTTATGGTCAAAATGAGAATTTTTTTTTTTTTCCCCCTTTTAAGATTTGATAATCTTTTCAGCAACATCGCAAAAATCAGCATAATGAGTTATTTTCTCAAATCTCAAAACATATCTTTATGTTTAGCCTTTCTAAAGTTTGAGGAACAGGATGAGACTATGACTCCACTTGAAAACCCTGCCTCAATCTTTTAAATGAATTGTATAGCAGTTGGACAGCATTCTCTAAGGTACATGTTCAGAAAGGCAAGATGTTAAGGTATTGGCATAACGCTTTCTCATAATCTCCATTCTTTTTTGCAGGACCTGCACAGGACAGGTTGCAGTTCTTACTGTGGTCAGGAGGCGGAGCAGGACAGAGTGGTGCTGAAGCGGGTGCTGCTGGCTTACGCTCGTTGGAATAAAACTGTAGGCTATTGCCAGGGCTTCAACGTGTTGGCTGCGCTCATTTTAGAGGTCACTGAGGGCAACGAGGGTGATGCATTAAAGGTAAGGGTAGTTTATATTTTTCTGGCACAATATATACAGTTGCGTCCTAACATGTACATAAAGGTGCATTTTCAAACTTTGTGGTAACAGAACAGCCCTATCTGAAGGTTGGAAGTGTGCTATAACATTGCTAAGATTTAACCGGCATAAATACAGCAGAAGTAAATTATTTAATTGTAGACTTGTGTATTTGTGTGTGCTGGATTGGGGGGTTGACCGTTATAGTAGGAACAGTTACAGAAGGAATGCTCAGGAACAGCTGAGCATCACTAGCTTTAAGCTTGTAAAATGACTTGTAGGTCATGTGCTGTAAACTCCTTTTCTCTCTGTGTTTGTACTTGCTTTACATACACTCTCTGGAATTGTGTACAGTAACTGCAATATACTCCTCTCATTAAAGCTTATCACAACGCGTTTATTAAGCTTCAACAGTGCCTGTTGCCTCCAGGCTTTACATCTATGCTTACCCCTTAAACCGATGATAACGCTGTTCTCTGTGTATTCTTATAGGTGATGATTTATCTGATTGATAAAGTGCTTCCAGATAGCTACTTTGCCAATAATCTGCGGGCTCTATCAGTGGACATGGCTGTGTTCAGGGATCTGCTGAGGCTTAAGCTTCCAGAACTTTCTCAACACCTTCACCACTTACAGAAAGTGGCCAATCGGACAGGAGGAGGTGAGGAACCTTTGAGTAATTATTATTATTTAATCCTCTACTTTCACTTTTATTATCGGTAGCTTGTTAAAAAGGAATGGAATTATTAAAATACATGTATGTGAATAAATAGAGAAGTGATAGAGAAATTTTTTGCATTCATTTTGGGTAATGCTAAGATAAAAATGATTTGCAGAATAGTTTGGAGGGAGAGCAAATTCCATTTGATTTTTAGTCAAATTTTCACATTAAGTTTGATTTTCCTGTTTCATTTCTGTATGTATGGCTCAATGTTACACTGTTTTACAGGCAGCTATGAGCCTCCACTCACCAATGTCTTCACCATGCAGTGGTTCCTTACCATGTTTGCTACTTGCCTACCCCATCACACTGTACTGAAGATCTGGGACTCTGTCTTTTTTGAGGGTTCTGAGGTGCTGCTGCGAGTGGCCTTGGCCATCTGGGCCAAAATAGGAGAGTGAGTTAGTGAACGGATCTTTTTCCTTATTTGATGTCTCGAGCACCAGTGGCAATACATTCACTTTTTAAACTGAGCCTGATGACAGTACTTGTATTAAGAATTCCCCCATCTTTTTTCTTTCTTTCTTTCTTTCTTTTTGCTCCACTCCTCTCTCCTTTCTCTTCTCTTCAATCAGGAGGATTGAGGAGTGTCAGACTGCAGATGAATTTTACAGCACTATGGGCATTCTGACTCAGGAGACACTGGAGCATAATCTCATCGACTCCAATGAACTGATGCAGGTCAGAGAGGCTGTATGACAATGTCTCGGTCGAACTAAGTGTTAACCCTAACCCTAAAGCATAAAAGCATTTTTCAACTTAACCTAAGAATGTAACAAAACTAAAAATAATAAAATTACTGTAATTTCAAATTCTCAATGGTCAGAAATGAGTTTGAGTGTGTGTTGTGTTTTTGTGTATGCTCTAACAGACAGTCTACTCCATGGCTGACTTCCCATTTCCACAGCTGGCAGAACTGAGGGAGAAATACACATATAACATCACTCCATTCCCTGCTCCTGTCAAGGCCAATGGCAGGTGTGTAACCTGATAAAAAAGGCTTAGGTTACAAAAAGTAGTAGTAGTAATAGATTAGGGTTTGCCTTATCAGCAAGTTAGTCCTTGACTTGAGTGTTTCCAACGGTAATATGTATGTCTTTCTGTCTGTGAGGGAGTATGTTAGGGGCATGCAAATATGACTTGCAAATAACCTCTTAACTGACAGCTTTCCACTGTGGTATACAGACATGTTCGAATGCTTTCTAACATCATGGTAGACGCATTCTACAAATGTACCTGAACTGCTGTTTTGTGACTGATAGTTTGTTTAGAGATAAGAGAAACAGCAGTGTAGGAAGGTGATGCCTATGATATTTTACTGCATTAAATTATTTCTAACCCTTATGTGGGAGTTTTCTTAAATTATGCTCATATATGTTGACTTACTAAATTTCTGAAAGTAAACTAAACATAACTGAATACATGGAGTTAAACTGCACTTGAATTATGCAATTCAAAATATTACAGAACATGAGTACACATTAAAATACTCCAACATACTTATGCTTTGCACTAAAGACATGATGAGGGATCAGATCTGAAGCTTTTATTTCCTAGGATTTTTGAAATAAAGCATTTAGTTGATCTGAGTTCTTGTTGGTATGTACAATATCCAGCGTGCTCTTATTATCCCACCTTTTCACTATTTAGAAAGAAAAAAAACTGCATCTCTTAAAGCTCTTTCAATGGAGTGGTAGCCGCTTAAGTATGCCTTAGATTCTAATAGTGTACAGGAAAGGCCTGAGTCTGGATATTTTGTTTAAACCTAGATCGAAAGGTAAAGGAGTAGTTACCAAGATAGCCAAGTAAACACTTAGTCAGTTAAGAACATCTAAAGAAAACAGCATCACTGCAAGGCTGCAAAGAAAGTTGAGATTTAGAGATTTCACTGCCTCTGTGCTGTTGCCATGTTGATCATAGCTTTATTTTTGTGACTATAGCCAGGGACTGCATGGGTGGGAGAGTGATGATGATGGTGACATGGATGATGAAGATTCTATTGTCACCGCACTAGGCTGTCTGGGACCGCTGGGCGGGCTCCTGGCTCCTGAAATTCAAAGATACCAAAAGCACTTAAAAGGTAAAACTGCAGCACTGTACAGCATCTTGGTTATAATTAACTTGTAGTACATTTTCTGTTTACTTTCCCTCCCTTTTCCTGCTCTCTCTCCCACTTCCTGCAGAACAGGAAGCTTTGAGTGACAAAATCTGTCAAACAAAATGATAATTGTAACATTACAGTAACACTGTGTCCTTTGAGATATGGACTGTGGTATGGATTTATGGAAACTCTCCAAGGCCATTTTTACTCTCATGCATTACATGTTTTTGTGAATAATAAGAAGTATTTCATATTACTTTGTAATTTCAAACAAATTTGTAATTTGTTCATGTTTAATTTTTTTTTAAAATCCTGCCTGTGCTATGAACTGAGACCATGTGCTTAGCCCAATTATCTGATGCTTTTGTTGTGTTTATAACACAATAGATAAAATGAAAACAATGAGAAAAAAAATTTTTGTACCAGATAATAGTAGCTTCTTTGCTGCTTTTGATTTCAGCGAATGAAGAGACCACAAGAAAACATTAGTCAATATATAGAAATCTTTTGAAGACTTAAAACCCTGCTATGACAATTCAGTCAAGCTTTCAAAACATTTGTGCATTCTGAGTATTTGTATCCTATAATGTATAATGTGATATATTATCCTTTTTCTGATGACCCTGATATTTCCTTTGCTCAATTTTCACCCTTCAGAGCAAAGGGGTGAGCAGAGTTCCCCCTGTAGTAACATGGCAGAGCTGAGCCCAGGGGCAGTGGCGGCCGGACGTGCTGAGCATCAGGCCAACATGAATAGCATGATGTTGGAGCGCATGAGCACAGACATCAGGGCACTGACCAAGCAGTACTCGCGCATCAAAAGAAGGCAACAGCAGCAGGCTGGCCTGCTCTACATCCACACAGGTAAGGTTTAGTTGCTAATGTAGAGCTGGGATGATAAGCAGCCCTTCAACCCAGTTTCTATTCCTTCTTGAAGTGTTGAAGAGTCTTTGTTATTTTGATAAATCTTGTGAGAGTTTTTGAGACAGTCTTAATCTCTATCTGGGACAATAACCCTCTATGGAATTTTCACTCTTTTCGTATGCAACACCTTTTGAAAGTGAATTTTCTTGATTTTTTTCTTTCCAAGATCAACAGAACAGTCACTTATTATTTTTCATTTATTTATTTATTTAAAGATTTTAACTTTTCGAGCCTATTTTAATATCAGTAATAACAGTTTTGAGTAGTGACAACGTTACCAAATGTACTGCTGATTGAAATTAAGTTTTAGGTCCACATGTTCACATGTTTTCTTCAGGACTGCCAGTGGAAGCTGAGCCTGTTGTTCCTCATCAGCCCAGTGAAAAGGCAAACCATGTTCCCGGTACCAACCACTCATGGTTTTCTACTGCCTTCATTTTGGGTGTCGGGCCGCTTTCAATAATTGGCCATTTTTTCTGGTGGTTTGGAATAATGTGCTATGATTAAAATTGATGGGACATTGTTTGAATTATGTCTTTCTTCATCACTCATTCTTTACACTTATTTTTTTGTAATTTTTTCATTTTAGGAGAATGTTAATGAAAGTTTAGTTGCAGTCTTTAGAAACCTAAAGACCTGAGTTCTCTCTTTTCTTTACAATAATATATTTCTTGGGAGAGTATGACTCTGCATATTTTGTTTTGTTCTAGGCAAATGTCCAACCACAAGCGTACTGGCTTCTCAAGTCCACACCTCACCTGTGGTCAACCATCTTCTCTTGGGCAGGAAGCCTAGAGCTACCCAGCGTCCATCTAGGAATGGAATTGTTCATGCTGCCCCTGCGCCCCAAGCTCAGTCCACCCCAAAGCAGGACCACGGTGTTCGGGCCAGGCTTCATTCCCCCTGGCGCACTCATGTCCGAGCCCATAGAAGGAACCTTGCCAGGGCACGGGCCCAACTGGGCTTTGATGACTCTTTGACACTGGAGGATGATTCAAGCCCTGAGCACCAACTACAGATAATGGGAGAGGATGGGAAGGAACAGGAAGATGAAGCAAAGGATGTGGAAGAAGATGGTGAGCAGCAGAAGAAGGATGAGCAGCCTGTGCAGGGACAGACTGTATCAGATGAATGCTTAGAACCTCGTCTGCAAGGCAATGATTGTGGAGAAGAGGTAAAAGAAATGAAGGAGATGGAAGAGCAGCTAACAGGTCTAGTGCTAGAACCATCAGCACAAGCTCCTTCTCCAGCTGTTAGTGATGGAGAATCAGCCTCAGCTACCCTACAGCTAGAGCTAGAAAAACATCCACAGTCAGAGCTGAAAGTGGTTCCAGTGTCAGAAGTGCAGCTTGAGTCAAACCTACCATCAAACCTGCAGTCACAGCAGTTGTGCTCAAATCGTCGTACTGCTTCAGACTCTTCCAGCTCAGAGAGTGGTGGCGGATCACTTCGGCGAAGTCCTTCAAAATCACAGCAGATTTACTCCCCCTTCCCCTGCATCAAAGCGCCCCGCAAGTCTGCTGCTGCCAGGAACTTGGGCCTTTATGGCCCCACACCAAGGACTCCCACTGTGCACTTCCCCCAAATGAGCAAAACCCTGAACCTGGCAGCTAGTGCCTCTACGTCCAGCAGGTGGCGATGATGTGCAGCTTTTTGGTTACTGACGTGATCATATATGGGCCCATATTTACTCTCCAGAGCAGACCACTGTTTCTGGGATCCTCCATAATATGCAAAAGAGACTATGCTGCAGTCTTTCCAACTTTTACCAGAACCATATCATCGGTTGCCAACGGATCTATCCATTCTCTTCCCTCAAATATGTTCTTTTGTAGCTAGTCTTGTGATGTTAGACAACCTTGACAGAGCACTGACAAAGATGTTGTCCACCATGAGATTATACATCCTGGCTAAAAGATCATGTTTAGAAATACTCCAATTTGAAATGCAGCACGACATGTATAATCAAAAGTAGATATTCTCATTGTGGGTTAGACACCCAATCTGTACTAACAGAGTGAACTTCCACATGAACACTCTTCACTTAATTCAAAACACAAGTGCACAGCTTGTCTTATGTTAAATTAAGTTTTCATCAAAAAGAGCAATTATAACAAAAGAACTCATGTTTTTGAGTGAACCATGGATAGAACATTTCCGGCCCAGGGGCCTGGAAACGGCACAGTTTAGGACAGTTTGGTGCATTTTTTCTTTTTGAACACATCCCCCAATCCTGTTTACAATGTGATGAGTTCAAATCAAATCTGTTTGAGCAGCAAAAGCACCAACCTGTGCTTGTCTGTATAGCAGTATATGTCTCTGATACAATTAAGCTGTTGCAATATGTTGTTAACTGATGTGTGTCAGGCAATACGGTTCCGTAGATGAAGGAATTTCCTTTCAACCTTTCTTTTCAATATGAATTTTTTACTTTAGGAAAGAAACCAACAGATTATTGCCTCTAGCAATAGTCTTTATTAAAGTTTGTGAGGATCGTAAGAATATTTTTGCTGCATGCTGGTTCCATAGGATTTGATATGAATATGTTTGTGCCACAAAGCAGCTTGCTTGCTCAGTGACAACTCAAGTATTCAAATTTTCAATATTTACTGTGTTTCTTATTTATTTGCTGGAAATACCCCAAATTTCTGACACATGACTGAAAAACACCATTTGATGCATTCCTCAAAGAGTGTTGCTGAACACGTCTCACTGGCGCCTTTTCTTGGCTTATTCTCTTTAACGAAGAGTTGATTTATTAAGGTTTATTTGTGTTTTGCTTCCGTCCTATTTTCTCAACTATTAATTTCTGATTTGTTTGTGTTTCTTGTTGTCACTTGCCACATTTCAGTTTATTTATGCAGAAAAATTTAATTAGAAATGGCTGTTTATTTCAAAATTTGTTTTAAGTTTGTAGTTTGTTAAGTTTGTAATTAATAGACACTCAAAAATGAATGGAAAGGAATGTCACATGGAAGAATTACTCTTTCTAATGATGTTTGATTTTTTTTTTGATAAGTAATTACCTTCACATTAAATAAAAATTGTTCAAGGATGAGAGGAAAAGTTTTTGTTTTCTGTTTGATGAACACTTTTCAAGGGTTTCTGCCCAAATAGGCCTATTTAGAAAATGATCTACAGCAAGGAACGGTTCTCTAATATAGAACAAATTATTCCTCCCTTTTAAAATAGTGTATGGTGTGAACACATTTACTCAATTTTAATCTGTATTTTTTTTTTTGTGTGTGTAAAATTTATTGGTTTATTTGATGTGCAGATGTTTTATTGACAGACAGATGTATGTGTGCATTTGATAAATCAACATTTTTGAAACTTGCAAATTTCCTCCTGCAAGCAGCGCTTCAATCAGTGTCACTAGTGTAAAAGTAAAAAATGTCTGTAAAGAAGAGATGCTATTTCACATCTAGAATAGAATTTTATTCTATTTATACATTTTTCCATCCTATATCGCCATTGCATTATTTTTCTGGAGACAAAAAAAAAAGAAAGGTCATCCAGACACACTTAACACTCCTTGCTAAGATTTGAATGTACTGTCTTTAGTACCCCAGTGGAGGGTGCTGCTGTTACAGTAATATTTCTCCCCTAGAGATCAATTTGAGCAGAGTTCAAACAGAAGTAGTGTTCAAAGCAAAAAAAAAAGATATATATATGAGAGAGAGAGTGTGTGTGTGTGTGTGTGTGTGTGTGTGTGTGTGTGTGTGTGTGTGTGTGTGTGTGTGTGAGGTGAGTATAAGACCGTAGAAAAGAACCATTTAAATGTATTTTTTTTTACATGATTCTATAAATACTTTTCCTTAACCAACTGCATCAGTGAAAAAGGAGATTAGCATGAAAATGGTATTGGTTATATTGTTTATTGTGAAAGTGAAAGTGACTATTCCTGTCATTGCAAGGTCACAGCACACAATGAACCACAACAAAATTGGACCTCTGCGTTTCACCCATACACACACGCACAGCAGGGGGCAGCTATTGAAAGCACCCAGGGAGCAGTGACGGGGACGGTACCTTGCTCAAGGGTACCTCAGGGCAATCTACTGGAGAGGGAATCAATCCCACAATCTCCCGATCCGGGGCAACTCCCTAACCACTAAACCAAATATCTAGTAATTCTGTATACTAAAACAACTGATACAATTTTTAGTGGAAAAATGACTTCAAATACTTCCAGCATCAGTTTCTTGCAGTAGTCTATAATACTTATGTAATATCCTGTATTAAACTATAGCGGCTATATTCATTTATTAGGAGTCTTAAAAGATTTCTCTTGAAATTCCTACCGTATTACTGTAGCTTTATTTAATAAACCATGTAAAGAAGTTGACATTCACGTGTTATTTGATTATACGGACTATGACCAAAGCTCTTAAGAAGAAGGAAAGAAAACAAATGAGCACATTTTGACCTTTTGTTATTAATTGGACTATCACATGAGATCATAAATAAAACCTAAAAATGACTCGGATTACGACCTCAACAGTGGTCCAGGGTTTGATTTTCAGGAAAATCTTATGATGCCATGTGATTCACACACTGCTCCTTTTTAGGCAAGAGGTCTTACTGAAATTGATTCCCACTAAAACCTTTTTTTTATCAGTAATTAAAGCAAAAGTTATAAAATAGTCTTTTCTGACAGTGCAGGCTTTACCACACAAATGAAATCAAATAAAATTTGACACCATTCATATTTTGACAAAAAATTGTTTTGTGTGATATGATTTTCATTAGGTTAAATGTGATTTTTGCTAACGTTCTGTAAAATGAGTCCAGCCTTGCAACAGTTCCTATGAGTATGCGTTTGTAGGAGGAGCACTATATTAGAAGTCAGTGATGACTGCTGACTAGAAGCTGATTGTAACTTCTGTTTTTTGGAAACGAGAAGTAAAGTTCTAGGCCTGAACATAGAGATAACTTTTACTCAGGGAAAGTCCTGAAGCCCAACTCTCTCTCAGAGCACTCTCTCAAAGCCCAAAATAAACAGCAAGTGTCATTTCTGCTGGATTTATATGCATCACTGTGTGCTTGTGAGAAAATGTTGGATGCAGATTTCCCAAGAGATCATGGGGGACGTTCCGTGTACTGATCGAATGGGCAGACGGTCTTATGCGACTGGCTGACGGCCGAGTTGTGCTTATGTGTACTCCATGTCTGATTTCCTCAGAGACTAATATGTCTCCTACAGAAGAGGGCAGGGTTGGATGTCACCTACTCCTGGAACAACATGCAGAACCTCGTTTAACCATCTGAACAGAGCTAATTTAATTCTTCAGTGGAAGAGCCAACATGTTGATGAGAATTCTATGCATATACAGTTGAGCTGATACGGTGCTTGCGAAGGATGTTTAGAACACTGTGAGTGAAGGAACACAGCCCAGTTATTAACGTCCTATAATTCTAACACTTTTGTAGCAACAAATAATTCTTACAACCTCACTGAACTACAGAATGCCTTAAAATATGACATCGTAAGCCAATGAATACGATGCACAGCATGAATAAAACTATTCACAAAGAACATGCTTCTATATGACCTGAGTAACGTGTTCCACACGTGTTCCAAAAAAAGTTGTCTCCCTATATGTACAGCCAGGCCATGCTTCCACCTGTCCATGCTCTGTCCTGTTCATTTGCTTTTTGTAGTTACTGTAACATAAGCTTCTCAGAACATGAATAAAATTCCTTTTCTGCCCATTAAGAACGGCCCAAACTTTTCAAACCTGTGGACTGTTGCCTCCCAGTGGCTGTGTTCAGGGTCTGTTTTCATTCTCCTTTTTTTATTAATCGTAAACATATCTTACAAAAGAAATATTTAATCAAATTCAAGTAGATGGCACCTGTAAAGAATGGAAGCCTTTGGTTTTAAAGTGGGGCTGTCCAGTGCAGTGGGTAGTGCTGTTGCCTCACTTGGTTTGATTCTAAAGTGTGATGGACCAGATCCTTACTGTGTGGAGTTGCATGTTCTTCCATGTCTGTGTCCGTGCACGTCAGGTGGACCGGAGATGCAAAATTGCTCCTGGTGTGTGTGAACAGTGGTGAGTGTGTTTCTGCCTGTGATGAACCGGTGACCTGCCCAGAGTCTTTCGTCCTGTGTGCGCTGGAATAGACTCTAACACCACTTGTGACTCTACTCTAAATGGATTTAGTGGTTAAGATGTGTGTGTGTCAAATTTTTGTCAAGTTTAAAGTTCTGATATTGTACTTTCAGTTTAAAATGCTATTGTTGCAGCTGATCTAAAGCATACAATTTGGAAACAACAATGACGAATTTGACAATAAATACTATACTTATAACAGTCTGAGCTCCCATGCACATGCAAAATAAATATTTATTTAAATTAGGTTATTTGCTACAGTTTTTCATTATATGAAGTGATTTAAAAGGCACTTTTCATTTCCGTTACTTTTGAGTCCAGCCTATCAACAAGCCCATCGGCTGTGAGGAGGAGGTTATAAAGCAGCTCTACAGTGGTCGAGGCAATCCATGTGAGAGACCATAACTTAAGTTTGTTTCATTTGTACAGACCCAGTAAATACACACACACGCACACATAAAATCCTGGTATAATCTCACACACTGTAATCCATGTGTGCATGACAGGGCATGATTAAAGCACTTCCGTCTGGATTACTCACTGGAGTGGCGAAGCATGTTTGTGTTCAAGTGTGTGTGAACTTATATACATTTGAAACATACAGAATGTATTATTGTACAGCCATGGCCATAGGTTTTTAGAATAACACAAGTATTGGTTTTCACAAAGTTTTCTCATCCTTAGTTTAAGTTTCAGATGTCTAAGATGTTTAAGGATTTTATTGACAACTACATTAAGTATGCAAATATGTGATGACTGCACATGTTTCCTTCAAGGTAACCATGGTTAACAGAGGAAGACCAATGATTTCAAGCCCCACCCTCCTTTTAAAGCTTCCAGTCTGCTATTATAACACAATCAGCATGACAGAGTGATCTTCAGCCTGGTCCTCCTCAGCACTTCCTCTAGGTTAAGAAAGGTTAAGTTTAGGAGGAGTTTAGAGGTTAGAGGAATTCTCATGGATTATGATTTTTGCTGATGATATTGTGATCTGTAGCGAGAGTAGGGAGCAGGTTGAGGAGAACCTAGAGAGATGGAGATATGCTCTAGAGAGGAGATGAATGAAAGTGAGTAGGACAAAGATGGAATACATGAGTGTGTGAATGAAAGGGAGGAAAGTGGAGAGGTTAAGAAGGAGGTGGAAGAATGGAAATACTCGGGATAAATAGTTCAGAGTAAAGGCGAGTGTGGAAGAGAGGGGAAGAAAAAAGTGCAGGCAGGTTGGAATGGGTGGAGAAGAGTGGCGGGAGTGATCTGTGACAGACAGGTATCAGCAAAAATGAAAGGAAAAGTTTACAGGAGGGTAGATAGACCAACTATGTTATTGGAGATGATTAGAAATTAGTATGAGGAGTTTAAAAAAAAGAGGGGAGACATGGATTATACTGGGAGAAGAATGTTGAAGATGGAGCTGTCAGGAAAGAGGAAAAATAAGGAGGAGGTTTATGGATGTTGGTCATGCAGGCAGGTGGTTTGAAAGAGGAAGATGCAGAGGACTGGGAGAAACTGTGACTGTTGATCCACTGTGGTGACCCCTAATGGGAACAGTCATTTTCTGCTGCTTGTCCCAAGTGGGGTCATGGGGGAAGTGCTGGAGTCCATCCCAGCTCACACAGGGTGAAGGACAGGGGACACACCCTGGACAGGTCACCAGCCCATCGCAGGGAGGAGCGTGACGGGGACGGCACCTTGCTCAAGGGTACCTCAGGGCAACCTATTGGGAAGGGGTTCGAACCCCTGATCCTCCGATCAGGCAGCCAACGCCCGAACCACTAGGCCACCACTGCCCCCCAATGGGAACAGCCAAAGGAAAAAGAAAAAGAAGAAGAAGTAGTAGTAGTAAAAGAAGAAGAAGAAGATGAAGAAAACAAAACTAACTGCATTCAGAGAAACATGCAGCTTTAATGTGTGTGCAGCATACAAACAGAAACATGACACCAAACCACAAAACTGTCAAGTGGGTTTGATTAACTGTGGCATCTTGTTCTAGAAACTTTAAAGACTTTGATTTATGACTGGAACTCACAATATGCCAGAAATATGAGAGGCAACTGATGTTCTAGGATGAAACAAACAATTTCTCCTCTTCTTTACCTCTTTCACAAAATTTTTAGTTTCTGTCTGACACAGTGCCAATATCTGCCACATGACGAGTCAGGGTAAGCCTATAACTTTTCTAAAGGCTGTACATACGTTTATGCAGATAACTTCATGTACTCCATGCATTAAGCTAATGTGAAAGAATTTGTATGCTATTCCCACTAGTTTTTTTTGTTTGTTTTTGGATAGTCTCCCCATTTTACTGCTGGGTAGAGAAATCCTTGTGAACGGTTCCAATGAATCACAGCTATCCTGAAATGTTGCATGCAAACATGCTTAAATACATTAGTTCCCACATCAATCACACAGCCATAGGTAATTTCCCATGAATGGCAAAAATAGAGTGACATGATGAATGTTACATACAGCTTTACATTGGCATTCACCCACATTCGCCATGTGTGTATTCTTCTTTAGGTGCTGGGTAAAGGCAATATTCCTCAAACTTTGTGCATCGGAACCCTTTCCATGACCTTCAGCTGCACTGCTGAATATGAAATCATCATAGCTCGTTGTAGCTGCTGTAAAACCTTATAACTCAATTCTTTTACTTCTTTTTTTAACGTATGTCAGAACGGGTTACCAAAACGCTTTCTTCAGGGTGGATATTATGTACTTCCTTTTTAAACACATAGTTATTTTGAAAGGTATCCTAAAAAAGAGAGATATGATCATGAGGAAACAGTTAAAAGTTTGCTTACACATAAATTAAAGTTAAAGACCAATTAAGATTTTTCAGCTGTACATCCAAAACTTACATTTGGAATACATCTGGAACTCTTTTTTTAAGAGTGCAGAAAAAAGAGGATGACCTCTTTATGAAGAATGGAACAAATAAATAAGAAAAAATATAAAATTAAATCTTAAACATAAGATGTTTTTTGCCTCTCCTTGAAAGTTTTAAATCTGAAGGAAGCAAACATTCAGATAGTGAAACACCAGTAAAGTACCAGTAAAACCAGTGACACACAAACTGTGCCTTTGTTCATAAAAGGTTGGAAGAAAGTCTAGAACTGTAGCTCAGGCAGAATCTCCCCAGAACTCCCTCCTACATTTCCCTTCTTATATTACTGCGATAATTTGGAGACTTAAATGTAATTTACAGTTTTCATCATTCTAATCTGAGTAGCCACCAAATCGGCACAGCAAAGTAATCTAGCAAAATGTCATATTCTTTTTAATTTGCAGTCTTCAAACTGGAGTAACTCAAAAAATCAACAACTTGGTCCACTAGAAGAACCAGTAAGCTGAAAGTAAGCTGTCAAAAATCTCCCAGTGTCCAATTGGATGAAATCTCACTTCCCTTGGCCTCCCTTGAGTGCATGGGACATGAGGATGAGTTTACAGAGCTCACGGAGCTCCTCAGGGACACACACAGCCACACATGCTTCAGAGGCACCACACTAAGGCTTTGTGTCTTTAAGACAGAAGATTACAAAATATAGTGAAGAAAATATTAATTTATGATGAAATTAACTAATATCACATGGTATAAGCTATAAAAACATAAGGTGAGAGAATTCCTACTAGAAGATTCCCCACTAGTTCATGAATTGCCCTCATGGTTCCTGACAATTTCCATTCTAGAACTTCCAGTATGTGGAGAAACTTCACGCTCACACATTCCAACTTATAAATATGGCTCTTTAAAGAACATCCATCAAAATGTTCTTATAGTAACTACAAATTATTTATTATCATATGGTACAAATAACATTTTAGGAGGCTTTACTTTAAGAGAGTAGGCTAATGCTTTCAGATGTGGCAGAAGCTTTCCGAAACCTCGCCTTATCCATCTTGATTCAATGGTTTCTCTACAAGGCCAGGATGCACATAATTAAAAAGCGCATCATTCTGTTTTCTTTAGCATGCTAGTGTTAATGGTAAAGCAAAAACAGCTGTGTGTATTCTTTAGAAGCTTCAGGGTGAAAAGGTAGGTCCCCAACAGCTTAAAGTAAAAACTTTGACACATTGTAGGAGGGTAGGCTAAAAGTTTGCTAGTTTAACTCTCTCCATATGTGCTGTTCTTCCACATCTGCTAAACCCTAAACTCATGCTGCTAATCATAAGTATTGTGACATGAAGACTCACAAATTCCGACCTTCTGTCTCTCAGTACTCTGACCTCTAGTCTGAACAAACCTCGAACAAAAACATGAGTTCCTGCTTTGATGATGAATGATAAAACAGAAACTTCTGGAAGGGAAATGGTTTGAATGCTTATTTTAATGCACATTTAGAAGAAGAAGAAGGAACACGTTGAAGAGAAAGTATTGAAAGTATCCTGGTACAAATAATAAGATACTGCAGCATCTCTTGCCTTAATCCTCAAATAGGCCCATGTGGGTTCCTCTACTTTCTACCATATTGAGTTCACCTAGAGATGTTCTCAGATTTTGAGTCAGGTATACAAACATTTATATCTCCTATGAAGAGACATCAGGAAACATGAATTCAGTGCAAATGAGGAACCAGGCAGAACAGCAGTAATGGGTAATTAGGTCCAGCAGCAGGATCAAATAAATTAGGCTTAAATTTGAAGGCTTGACTTTCTCCAGCCAATGAATGGCCATTGATATAATTGATATTAGGGTAACCTCCTTATCATTAATGCATGCCCATTCAAACTGGCCCTAACCTCAGATATATTTTGCTTCTTTTATGTTGTATGTTTCATTTTTTGTTACTGATACAATTTAGAGTGGTGAATGTTTGGTGGAGTGTTATAAACTGAAGATGAAATGCAAATTGCCCAATCAGAGAATGGCAGCCTGCAGCTACATTTAGCTCATATCAAGCAGAATCCATCAACGGTTATGATTGACCACTTACATAGCTCAGTTTCTTCTACAGAGTACTGCAAATAGTAATATACATACCAGTACTCAGAAAATTCTCCTTGTGGACATTATAAAGAGAAGAATATGATTTCTGCACTGAAACTTAATTAAATATAGAAATAATACAACAATAATATATGTGAAAGTCTTTGCACTGGTCTTAACTAAACATGGTAGTCTGTCTGCACCTTACTATCCTATTGTGCAGTGTCAACCAAAATGTATATAAACAGTCTGCTCAACTAGGACATCCAGCTCATTTATGTAACTGCAGCTTGAAGGATTGGTTATGTTGCAGGACAAAAAAGTGGAATGCAAGGTGAAGGGGCACGATCTTTCATTCCACCACCACCCTGTTTATGGTTTGTGGAGAGATTGACAGTGTCTGAAATTAACTTATCTCCAGCCCTGCAGGTAAAAGACTGTTCTCCAATATAGTGGTTGAACATTCATATTGTGTAGAAATTTTTTAACCTTTTTTTTCCTTTAAATTTTTCTGTACAGGAGCATCTATGTAAAGGTTCATCATGGAAGCAAAAATTAGTCATACATGTTTCTCGCAAAAAACCTAGATGGGTCATATCCATAATTGGTGAAAAGTGCATTAGTAGGAACAGGAATGGTTAAAAATGTCTTGAAAAACCTGTAGTACAACCACTGCCACGTACATCATCACAGTTATTTGAATTAAAATGAATGTTTTCAAAATGATGAGTTAAATTTTTTTGAAGAGATTCTGCAAATGAGAAATTAGGATCTACGGTATGAATCTTCCAGTCCCTACACAACAATTTTATCTCTCTCCTTCTCATGAACACACTGGAGAGAAACAATGCTTCCTCTTCTTCAGAGAGGCACACATCAGTGACCACTTACTGAGCTTAATGGCTGAGAATCTCAGAGAATCAAATGCAAATAATGTAAGTAATCCTACTGAGGTTACAGCTTTCCTCCTTCTGGCTCATGGAGGGTGAGGGGAAGAGGGGTCACTGAGGACTACAAAAAGGACAAATAGAGAGGGGTATTGTGGTAGACAGAGACACACATGTGTACATACACAAGCAAGTCTGGATGTGACTCGAATTATATATCTTCATGTTGCTGACATCAATCAAATTTAATTGATTGTGTAACATATAAAGCCAAATCAGTGAATAGGGCTGGAGGAAAATATAACAAATCAAATCAAAGCTCAGAGTCATCTCTGCCCATAACTTCACTAACAATGGTTATTCCTGATTCCCGAAGTAAACACAATGGCCACTGTGTTGAATGACCATGAAGGACAAGTCAAATGTGCTTCATTATCCAATCATAAGGGAACATAAAAGTGATGAGGGATGTAATGGAAGCAATTTGCAGTGATGCAACACTCCCAAGCAAAATGAGCTAATGTCGTAAATACTTATGTAATATTACTAGCCCATGAGCTGGATTAGAGGTACAGAAACTCAGGCCAGGATTTACATGGCTGGCATCTAAAAGACTTCCCTATAGGTCAGGGTCAAAGCTCAATGTGGGCTTATCTATTGAAAAATGACTTTAAAAAAGACTTTATCTTTTTTTATCTGCTTTTACTATTTTGTTTTAAAACTCATGAATATATGTGCTTTTCATGAACCTGTGAAAGCCTTTTAAACCTGAAGGCACAGGCTCAAGAATAAAATGTCACTAATGATGTGATGAACTTAAACAGTTAAACAGCCTGCTTTTGTCACCATATATTTGAAAATTACATTACATTGACATTTACATCATTAAGCAGACGCTCTTATCTAGAGCGACTTCCATGTCCTAATTACAGGGAAAGTCCCCCTGGAGACACTCAGGGTTAAGGGTCTTGCTCATGGACCCAGTGGTGGTAGTGCCAGAGGTGGGATTCAAACTTCGGACCTCTTGAGCCCTAGGTCCATAGGCAAGTACCCTACCACTAGACCACTAGACCACCGCCTCTCCAAAATTATATATATATCAGTATAAATTTTTATAAAGTGTGTTTGTGTGTCTGTTGATATTGTCCGTTACTGTGGTATAGTGGCCCTAAAGTGCAAAACATGCCATCAAATTCAGAAACAACAAAGCAAATACTGAAATCTTGCCAGCAAATTCAAAAGCACACCACTATACTTTAAACTGCCAATCAGCAGCAGGCAGGAGGTGTACCATACAGCCTCATAATGACCATGCAAGCTCAAAAACTGTCCCATTCAGATAAGGCACTTCTCTGTGAAAGGATAAGCATTACCAGTATTGTGGGTCTAAAGGGAAGTACAGCTTTTCAATAAAGAATATAGGCTGAGAAAAGAAAGTTTACATTAGAAATCTGAACCTCTTAGATGTGGAGGAAAACTGATTAGTGTCAGTTTTAAACTGGGATCATGAAACTGCAACCAGATAGAATTGAACTCTCAAGGTTTTTAAAAGAAGCAAGAAGAAAAAGCTCCTTGCAGATTTTGGTAGAAAAGTGAAAGGAAGACTTTTGAACAGAATAGATGCTTGATCCTTCAAAGTCCAACATTTTCTTGTTGAGATTTTTGTGTAATTCTGTGTAAAACTGAATAATGAAGTTCTGAAAACAAGGTAAATGAAAGGCTGACTTTTACTTTTGAACAGTACTGCATTTAATGCCTTTAACACTCCCATTTACATATACACATGCATATGTGCACTGTTTAATAGGAATGAGTCTCCTACTACTCAGAACAGCAATGCCATCAAAACTGTTTCTGGGAATTTGCTGTGTTTGGAAGCAGTCCTCTAAAGCTCATGCTTCTCTTAGAGCTCTATTAGAGGTCAGGTCTGGGTCACGCCACTCAGACAGCACTGGGCAGGAAGGTCGCACCTGCTGCAAGAGCAGGTAAAGCCACTGTGCATTATATTTGGCTTATTCAATCATTACACATATTCTCTAATTTCACACATCAAGAAAACGTCAATCAAACCAAAAACGTAATCTTCTCCAGGGAAACAGAGCTGTTTGTTTGCCAGCTTTCATGAGATATTCATGAGGCAGAAACATGCACACTCCCAGAAGCCAAATACTCCAGCTCAACTTCAAACCAGGCATTTATGGGTTCAATTCTAATATCAATATTTGAAGACCACACTTGGCCCAAATTTGCAAGTTCTTTTCTAAGGGCAACTTTATCGCTTAGTGGAGAGAACACACCTACCTTTGCTACACATCACATGCAGCAGTCATCTTATTTAAATATGATGAAGAATGTGCAGATAGACTGATACCATGCACATTCATTGGCATTTGTTGTTAAAGTGCAGATTATTTAAACTCCTTGGGAAAACACAGTCAGTTCCAGAGGTAGAAAAAGCAACACTTTTCTAAAATTACTGTCAAATGTTAAAACAACAGAAATTATCCACTGGCTCTTGAGCACTGGAGCATTTAGCAGGTCATAGAAGGAGGAAATGAAGCACAAGTGCCAACACAGAATTGTAGTGAAGCAAAGATTGGAATCAATGTAATCACAACAAGTCAGGAAAACATGAATTTTATGTTTATCTTTTATAAAACGTACATTAATCATTGTCATGCGATTGCCAAAATGTCAACCTCGCTGTTAGGGAAAGCACTGCCACACAAGACTGCATACACTCACAGGATTGGCTTTGGCAAGGCACTTAATGGGTCATCGTCCAAGCACCCAATCACTGTGCCCAAATAAACCAGCTAACTTCACACATAGTTCTTTAAACGAACACTGCAAAAAGGAAAATGGAAAATAAACTGTTGCAATGCACACTCTGCCCACTTAAGAAACTACAAAAAGAATTACAACAACAATTTCAGTCTCCTGTTCTCTTCTGTATGTGTGGCTTTTTTCAAAATACCTGTTATAGAATTTGTATCCATATTTCCCTTGTACTCCCATGTAAACTTCTCAGTTGCAAATAATCCTACAACTCCTACAACTACTCACCACCTTTATTCAGGGGATGTAATTGTACCACATTTCAGTCACAGGCTAGATTGTTTCATTTCCTACTTAAAAAATTATAATACATACAAAAATCCAGCATCCCCAGGGAAAGAATACATAAAGCACCTTTAACCCTTTCATTCACTGCTGGTTCCCAGTTCAGACTGACATAAGTTTAAAGACACTCATTCACACAATCACACAACTTGTGTCTACAAGTAAAATGATGAAGGGAAAGATATCTGAGGAAATAAGAATTAAGGTAGTCCAGTTGCTGTGGAAAAGCCAACTCCAAGGAAAACAAGCAAAACAACAAAAGTGCACAAAACTAGAGTGAAAAAAAACAAAACTGGAAAAGTGTGCAAGAACTGCTAGAGCACTGAAAATGGCATCAGTTAAAAATGAAATCATAATTTTCTGTATTTAGTTTGCCCTATCTAAAGCCCTCACTCTTTATGGGAGACTTACTTTCATTTTTTTTTTTTTTTATTCCATGCATCTTGTACATGAAGTGGTTATAATTCATAAATGTGTAAAACTTGCTTCACAGTCCAGATAACTTGTTTTAGTGTTTTAGTGCAAATATAATTTTTTTCTACTTCCTTTTTCTGCTTCCATTTCTTTATCAGCTACATATTCTTTCACATCCATGGTATTGTTTACTAACAGTGCAAGGACAGATACAGATCTGAAGTAAAAGTAAAACTTAGAAAATAGTGTTTACAAGAAACAAGGAAAATATCGATGCCGACTTTAGCATAAAAAATAACTGTACACGATAGAATCAAAAAGAACAGAAGTTATAACAAAGGAAGAATCTGGAAACGTAATGCAAACTTTAATGAAAATCAGCCTTTATAATTCACTGGAGCACTGGAGCACAGAAAAAACAAATGAATGGTGGTCTTGGACGACTGTATTTGAGTGTGTGTTTGTTTATCTGCAGTCATTTATCTGCACACTGATTCCTGCATGCAGCAGACCTTCAGCAAAATTTCACAGTTGACTGTTTGAGCTCTCTTTATACGGATTAATGAAACCCACTCACACATGAATGCAAGCAGCTCGTTACATCATGTTCACTTTCTCTGAACACAATACGCTCAGCCTGTTCACTTCAAAGGTAAAGTCATCTTCCTGTGCGATTTCGTTGAACTTTAAGGTGGAATACCAAAAGTGATTCATTCATTGTTTATCGCTGTTCAACATCATTTATGCTGGGCTGCTCGATATTGCTTTGAGGTCTGGGAGACTTGGTTAGCTGTAGGAAGGGACATATGCCATCACAGTGCCCACATTTCATCCCCTTGAAATTAGAAAGGGCACATTGAACATTAATATAAGACAATAGTGTGCATTACTGAGATTATATTTTACACTTTGATCATACATTTCTTTTCCATGAAGTCCTGCCATCACAATCCATAATCCAGCCGTCTGACCATTTTCCACAATCGTCTTTATCCCTTAGACTTACTATGCTTTAACACTGCTGTATTTAAATGATCTCTCTTCTGATTGGCTACTATATTGTGCTAAAATTGTTCTTCTTTTTCTGCTTCAGACAGTAATTACAGCAAAGAAAGGTGGGCTAAACAGCTGTAGATTGAATGGATGGTCATGTGACAATGCTGTTATGTCACAACCTTTGCAGCTTAATTTGGACATGGACATTATGAACAGAAGAATGAACAGCATGTAAACACGGCAGATCTTAAAAAGCACTGGTATCGCTTTCCTCATTTAGATGCTATGTCCGTCAGGTGGAGGCATTTCCTGACTCCAATCACAAAGACAACACTGTGACCTCTCAAGCTTATTAAAAGGATGGAGAAAAAGAAAAGGATGCTGATGCAGTTTCCAGTCATGCTAGTCGATCTCTGAGCACTGATAACGTAGCAGATTGAATGTGGATGCTCCTGCTGGCTGCGAACAGCTTCATTGATCCTGGTGTCATCTCTGATGCTCAAGGACATGTTTCTCCTTTATCTCCTTTTTCCAGATTATCAGCCATCTGTTCCCAAAGAGGGCACACTGATCGTAAATTAATAATTTAAAAAAGAGCTGGATATATTAGTGAGCCTCTAAAAAGCAATTAATTAAAAATGCAAGTCAGATCAAAGAAAAAACAACACTGAAACAAGTCAATCTTCCAGACATCTTACAGTGGCATTTGATGCAACTGTTTGATCATATCAAGTAGGAGGGCTTAGAAGTGACACATACAGGAAGGAATGTAAGGGCTGCAAAGTTCCTTTGGAGTCCAACAGAAACACGGTTGAGCTGCAGGCCAACAAAAACAGAAATCTTGATAATAAGCAATAAGTTATTGATGGCATGTAAGGTAAGATTCTTGGCAAAGTGCTGTAGGATTAGTCTTCTCTCCTGATAAGCTGCGTATTCATACCGCACCAACCACACAATTAGATGGCTTGCAGTGCTTTCCACAATTATAAGATTCCTTGTAAAAATGAGCTAAGCTTTGACAAAATGTCTTTGTTATTTATCAGCTTAACATTTCATTTCTAAAAGTATAAAAAGCAGAAGAATTCAGTGAGGTTAGGTTATTCAACAGCAGACAACAGATGTCAAAAACTGCACGAACTGAAACATGTCTTGTTTCACTGGGGTAAAAATGCAAGGAGACACACAGGTCAAACACCTGTAAGTGAAAGTGAAGTGAAAGTGACATCTTGTCATTGTGAACACACGGCACAGTGCACATTGAGCCACAACAAAACTGTTTCTCTGCTTTTTACCCATACACAGTGTGCAGCAGGGGGAGAGCCATACATTTGATGCCCGGGGAGCAGCGATGGGGATGGTACCTTGCTCAAGAAGATTCAAACCCACAGCCTTCTGATCCAGGGACCTAGATCATAACCACTAGGCCGCCGCTGCTGCTGAAGCTAGTCTGCAGCGGATGTGGAAAGTTAACTGAACAGGTGCTTCTGAGTAATAAAAACACAAAATGTCCTGGAGAGCGGTGTAGTTTGTTATTTTATTCCCAGCTGGAAAGGTTTTGGATTAATCTTTGCAGAAGATCACATTCACAGCTTCATCAAAACTACTGTTTATTAGCAGACTGAGGGCTTTGTTGTGGGCTGAACTCCATCAGGTTTACTATATTGGCTAGTGCTAATTTCAAAACGATGTCTTAGAAATTAAAATATGAACGAGTAATATAAGAGTACCGGTAGGTTAAGATCTGTCAGTTAAATAAGTTAGCTTTTGTGAATTAGCTTAACAAGGCTTCTCACAGCTGGACTGTGCCATATATGTCTGCACTGAACAGACAAAGCCAGTTTATTTTTCATAATGATATCAGTACTCAGAAGTACTCCTTGTACTTTTTTTACTCTTGTTCAATAGATCTGTTTCACCACTCAGCATGTTTTAAGGCATGGCTGAATTGAAGATTTGACAAACATCGAACATCATGATCATACTATTTGATCATGTTGCTTAACTAAGAAATCCCAGGGATATTATTATAGTAATGAAAGCAAAGAACATTTAATGAATTAAAGAAAGCCTAGACCCAACAGCAGCCATTTAAGGTGTAACATATGTCTTTAGCAGGGACATGATTGGTGTTGACAACCTATAAGGAACTCAACACTGTGAAATTCTCTGTTTTTACAAGACTGAAGGTTGTTTGTCCCACTACCTGAACACAGGCCACTAAAAATGCTTTTTTGCACACAAACCTGCTGCTCAGTTGGGGTTTTTACCAGATAGTTGCTTGTAGCATTGCAGCTTCTTCTCTGTTCATCCTTTTTAAAAATGAGAAGAAAGACCCCAAACAGAAATAGTGTGTTGCTAGTGTGGGGCAGCGGTGGTTAGGGAGTTGCCCTTGCATCGGAAGATTGGGGGTTCAGTTCCCCTCTCCAGTAGGTTGCCCTGAGGTACCCTTGAGCAAGGTACCGTCCCTGTCACTGCTCCCCGGGTGCTTTCAATAGCTGCCCACTGCTGCACAGTGTTTGAGTGCATGGGTTAAATGCAGAGTGGTTAAATGTGGTTCACTGTGTGCTGTGCTGTGACCTCGCAATGACAAGGGTTGTCACTTTCATAATATCACAGCAACACTTGTTAACAGTTAGGCAGTGGTAGCCTAGTGGTTTGGGACTAGGCCCCAGGATCAGAAGATCACATGTTCCCAGACTTGTAGGTTGCTCCGAGGTACCCTTGAGCAAGGTACCTTCCCCACCGCTGCTCCCTGGTGCTTTCAATAGCTGCTGCATGTCTTTGTGTATGCTTTAAATGCAGAGGTGTAATTTAGTTGTGGTTCACTGTGTGTTGTGCTGTGTTTCACAATGACAAGAACAGTCACTATTTGCGGGGTGGTGTTGGTCTAGTGGTGGGGTACTTGCCTTCCTATGGATCAAGAGATTGCAGGTTCAAGTCCCAACTCTAGCACTACCACTACTGGGTTCTTATGCAAAACCCTTAACCTTGAATAGCTCCAGGGGGACTGTCCCTGTAATTAGGACATCAAGTCGCTCTGGATAAGAGCGTCTGCTAAATGCAAATAGTAAATATTAACAATATGCTGAAAAGAAGCACTTTTGGTAGGATAAGGTCAATTTTACTATTATTTAAAATGTATGCACTGATATTGCTTTTGTCACAGTACATCTTCCCATAAAGAATATGCTTAACATGTTGACGTTAACAATTATTTCTTCAGCATTCTGTGGCATTTTTATCTGTTACAATATACTATAATTACCTTTCTTCTCTGGAAGACAGAACATGTTTGCCTTCCAGCTGCCATCGATTCAGTCTTGGGGCTATGTCACACACACCCTTTTGTTAGGTGCTGCTGTAACAGTTTACGACAATCACTGTGGCACAAAATGATGAGTGAGCATGAATTTGCTGAGAGCAGATGTAAGACAAGGTGGGAGATGCTGTGCCTGGATGCTGTCATTACACAGGAGATAATCGCTGCTCTGTCTCAATTAAGAGCCTTGCCTAGTTAGATTTGGACACTGCAGTGGACCCTGCAGTGCCATCAGGTTGAAAGAGAACATGGAATGAAATCCTGGTGTTTGCCACATGCTTGTGCAACCTTATGAATAGTAGGGTCTTACTTTGATGTAGGGTGGAACCTGAAACTTGGAGAAAAGCCTCCTGTATGGCTATTTGTGTAGCTTCAGGAGAAATTTAACCACAGGAGATACTCTTGATCCTGCACTCGCATTTCACAACTCCCACTATCCTGTCATGTACAGGTAAAAACCTTCCTGCCTACAGACACACACACACACACACACACACACACACACACACACACACACACACACACACAGGTTCTTTGAAAAACCATGTTTGAAATAGAGTTTTTGGATTTTATAGAACTTTAAAAGGTTTACATATGATGTAAAGCTCCTTGCACTCCCTGCGATAGGTTGGCGACCTGTCCAGGGTGTGTCCCCGTCCCCTCGCTCTGTGTGAGCTGGGATGGACTCCAGCACCCCCCCGCGACAAGCGGCCCAGAAAATGACTGACTTACTAAACGTTCTTGCAATTTAAGTGTTGTTCCCAGGTGTACATGTGAAGGCTCTTAAAAATGTACAGGTTTGTAAAGTTCCCTCATTTACAAATGTAATAAACCGAAGAACCACTGATTTGTTTTTAGAGAACCCAAAGAGGCAAAATGGTCATTTGCATTTATTCTCTGCCTTTAATAGACTGAAAATCAATTGATAAAATGTGGCCTGTGCAGATGTTTGGGCATCATTTAAATTATTTCAGTAGTTTTCTTTGTGAAGTCCCACAGCTTATTTTGCTATAAAGGAATTATTTTAACCGTATTGATTCTTTTTGGATCATCTATTGGTGTAAGGATCAGTAAATGAAAAGAAATATCTTTGCCTTTTTAGTTTATTTATTTATTATAAATACCTGTATCAAAACAAAGACATAGACACCTAAAAGACATAACATAAAGAACGCATTAAATAACAGGTACTTTTACTTTACATAAGATTTGGAAAATGTGAACCGGTTCTGGCTAATTGCTGCTAATGCTTCCTGTGTATTGGACTTGTGCTTAAGGATGCTATTGTTGCTTTGCTTCCCATGAACCTGTGAAACCAATGCGTCATAAACATTAATGACACTTACTCTGGAAAGAAATGTCCCTAATGGTGTGATGATGTGGAAGCTGAAGCTGAACTCATGGGTGTGTACATGTGAATATGTATCATGTATGTGTTTATGTGACCAGCAACATTAATTAGGCGTGATATCAAAATCCCATTCTGAATTTTGTATTTGTCTCTGACTGGTTAAAGCGCAGACTCCATAGAACCTCTGGAAATGTGCTGTGGTATCTTGCAACATTAGACATTAGTAGGTAGCAGGCCCTTGTAATTTTTAAGGTAAAGGTCTAGTTTCTCCAACACATCCCACACGTTCTCATCTGAGTATTCTGAGCACTTTTTTATGCTCCTCAAACCATTCCTGACCAGATTTTTTGTTGTACAATATTCTGCTGATAGAGGCTTAGGTGATAAGTTTGCCATTATAATGAAATAATTATATGAGATAGAATCCACTGCGCCTTTCAGTGGTTTAATGTTGTGGCTGATTCGAATAAGTCATGGTGAGGTAACATGTGGGAGAACCCTCCTTAATGGATGTCTACATACTGACAGTGCAAAATCATGTGTGCTTTTCTCAAGTTTTACCAAATCCAGAGTGAATAAGTTGTTCAGTCAAACTGCTCCAGTGAAGCAATAGTGCAAAGAATACAGTAGTTGTCTGAAATAAACATTTACCACAAATATTATAGCTTTCCTCTCTCATTATAATTGTTTTCATAATTTATTTGAACACTAAAAATTTAGGGAGATGAGCACTGCTTTTTTATGAACATTTTTTCTTTATTTACTTTATAAATAAAATGTAAAAAATACATCAGGTCGAGGTAACTTACGAAATCCATGCAAACTGTCGCAGGGCTTGTGTAAGTAGACACATTGTGTGGCTTTTAGAGTGTAAATGAAGCATAAACTCATTAAGTGGGGAAACATTGGCTGAAGACTGAAAAAGAACAGCAGCAAACTCAGCAGAGATTATTTAATCTCATTTGACCTTGTTTTGAACCCTCCCTAAGTGATGCTTTCATCCTAACCTTGCGAAATAAATCGTGCTCCCTAAAGGACACCTCATGCCTTTTCTCAAAGTGTTTTTCCCTTCTTTTACCTTTGGCAAATTGCTGAAGAAAGCAGATGTCAGCTTTACAGAAGTCTGTTACTTAGTCCATACATACTTACATACCTAAAATATTACTTTGACTTTTAATATGCTGATTCTACACAACAAATATACAAACACACACACACACACACACACACACACACACACACACACACACACACACACTACTGCCTGCTAGTTCTCACAGAGTGATTAAACGCATGTCTGTGTACCTAAACCATCCCTCTGGCCTCCCGAACTGAGAGCCTGTAAAAGTCTACTATGAGAGTCAGCAGGGACTTGCTGTTTATGGAAAAATGAAAAAATGCTATTCCCACCATTTCTACTGAAGGTCTCTAACGTATCGCTATGGGAAACTGAAGATGGTTACAAAAGCAGATATAGAATAAAAAATATTCTCTAAAAAGTAAATAAAAAGCTATGCTGATCACCTCCTGATTCAAACTGACCGTGTAAATGTTGCTTATCAGTATCTGCATGTACAGTCTGTCTGTCCATTCATTCATCCATCCATCCATCCATCCATCCATCTATCTATCTATCTATCTATCTATCTATCTATCTATCTATCTATCTATCTATCTATCTATCTATCTATCTATCTATCTGTCCATTCATCCATCCATCCATCAATCTATAAGAATTGGGAGAAAGTCGCATGTGTTTCGTGAGACAGACCACAGCAGCACCTGTCAGTATGACACCAATATGGCATTATTTGTGACAGTTCTAATATTGGAATAATGACTAAATTCAACATATTGTGTCTCCTTGTGTGTCAATGTACTCATATATTTCAAGATTTTTGGACCATATGTTCACCGTTTAAATATGAAGACCATTGGTGCACTGAATGCGTCTGTAAACCTTCTTTCAAAGGAAGAATTGAAATCAAACACTGCCTTTGAAACAGTTATTGCAAGGTGTCCCCATGCCTCTCACAGTGTACATAAGAGGGAAAAGTAAAAATCCCCTTCCAGTCGTTGGGGAAAACTGTATGTAAATTCTGTGCCACCTAACAAACCAAGCTAACATTCCCCACTGGACTGTAGAGACTGTAGACGATGTCTTATCTCTGCAGTGTGTTGTAGCAGTATTGCTTAACAACTCCCATATGGTATTTGGGCTTTATCTCAATGGGCAATCTAACCCAATGGAGAGTGCACCCCGCTGGGCTCCTGCTGCTGCTCAGGCAGGTAAGCTGAACCCAGGCCTTGAGTTACACTGAGCTCTCAGCCTTGCTTTCCAGGTCACTGCTTTGCGCTGTCTCACACTGAAAGAGCACAAGAGGGGCCCTGTCTGCAGCGGCTGGTGCATCATAGCCACCCTGCTGTCCAGACCCAGCTTTATAGCTCCCAGCGCACTCCCTTGTTTGTGTGAATGCTGCACTCAAACCAGTCTAAACACAAACACTTAAAACATGAATGGGGATGAGCAGACTTTACCCTTAGGAGTTGTTTCATTCATTCTGTTCTACAACTAAAATGGAATTTGAAATTCTTTAGATTTAAAGAAACATCAAACCAACAAAATACATCACACATTTTTAACAGTAACATACTTTTCTTGTTTAACTCTTTAAACTGTTTGTAAAAAATCAGGCTGTGACTTTTCAATTATATGCAGTATGTTATAATCACAGTGATTGTGGATTTAAGTTACGATTGTAGTTACAATATGTTGTAGACCAATCGGTGCATTTGGATACGTGGTGGTCTAGTGGTAGGGTACTTGCCTATGGATCTATGGCTCAAGAGGTCCCAGGTTTGAATCCCACTTCTGGCACTACCACCACTGGGTCCCTGAGCAAGACCCTTAACCCTGAGTTGCTCCAGGGGGACTGTCCCTGTAATTAGGACATGGAAATCGCTCCGGATAAGAGCGTCTGCTAAATGCCATAAATGTAAATGGATAAATACTAATAGTTATTAAAAAAATTATGTTACTGAAATTCTGAGTAATACATCCACTAAATGCAATGTTGTTTAATACTTATTTTTTATTATATACCTTTTATTTAATAATTCATATGTAATCATTTTATTAATCAATTTTAAAGGAATTATTTAAACACTTAATATTTCCTATTTACATAAAATTTAAATTGATGTAATGAGTTGTGCTAAAATTGAATGTAAATGTTCTATTGACAAGTTCAAGTTCAAGCATTCTGATATTTTGGTTCAATCTCAAGCTTAATTATTGGAAAAGCATAAAGGAAAACTGAACATTCTCCAGCATCTTTTCATCAAATAAAAATATTAAATATTAAGTAAGATACATACAGTACTGTGCAAAAGTAAAAAAAAAAACGCTGTAAACAAAGAATGCTTTCAGAAATATAAGTAAAGATTGTTTTTTTTCATCAATTTACAAAATGCAAAGTGAACGAACAAAAGAAAAATCTAAATCAAATCAATATTTGGTGTCACTACCTTTTGCTTTCAAAGCAGCATCAGTTGTCACAAAGTCAAGGATTTTGTAGGATTATAGTCGGTGTCTGATCAACCAGTTTTACCGAACAGGTGCTGATGATCATCAATGTCACACGGAGGTTGAAACACAGTCATGTTTGGAACAACCGACCAGTCGAGTTCCTTCAAAAACTGTGCAAGTGTACCTAGAAGAATTGATGCTGTTTTGAAGGCAAAGGGTGGTCACGGCAAATATTAATTTGATTTAGATTTCTCTTTTGTTCATTCACTGCATTTTGTTGATTGATGAAAATAAATGATGAACACTTCCATTTCTGAAAGCGTTCTTTGTTTACAGCATTTTTTCGCACCTGCCTAAAACTTTTGCACAGTACTGTAGATCAATATGTTTTTTTTATTATCTGCAAAACTGCAATTTTCACAAAATTGCTCCTGTTTCAATGAGCTATGAGTAATAAACGATTCATATCAAGCCACACCATATTTTCTCACTTACTCCAGTTGTAGAAAAGACATACTGATGGCCCATAATGAAGATAATGTCTTTAGTTTTAATAGAGGCTAATAGGGCTAATCAGCAATGGAAGCTTCTATTAGTGTTGACATTGTAAAAACTGCATTGCTTACTACTCACACACTTATTCACCATGTTAAATAATCTCAATTTCTCACGCTGTATGTATTCTTTCCAGAATAATTTCTCACGCGGTATGACATTCTATCATCCACAAAAATGGACAAAAGTACAGACAAAACTCTCAAAGGCTTTGGGCTGGCTGCTGCTACTTTAAGCTATGTCACGTACGTTTGTCCATTTTTACTGTAAAGGGCTGGCATTGCATGAAGTGTTTCAGACTGGCATGCAGCCAGGGGAAGAGGAAAGGAGATTGCGAGAAGAAGGGAGTGATTCCACACTTACACAGGATACAGGTCAGGGAGGCTGGAGTGAGGTGGGGGTGAACGAGGACGAGTGAAGTTAAAGAGGCGGACCACCACTGAACTAGTGAGTGTGAGAACGGGTTACAGTTGCGGGAGGCCCCATTCACCACTGTGAGCATTTCTTTTTCATGTGGACACTATGTAAACACGAAAGTGACATGTTTCAGCACATATTCAGGGCAAATGAATGCAGGCCAGGCTATTATTTCAGACTGTTTTTCACTGCCTACACTGCAGTGTTAACAAGAGATATGCAAGGCTATGCCATGTGTTTATATGTGAGTTGTAGGCACATTTTTGAGTGAGAGAAAGTCTGTGTGTGCCTGTGTCTGTGTTTGTGTGAGCACTGAGGCAAAGAAAAAAGTGAAAAGCTGCCCAGTGACCCATGTAAACGGGTAGAAACCCGATCAGGCCATCAAGACAGAAGCTCTACCCCCCTGCCCCCCACGCCCCTCCCTTTCTCCTAATGATCCTCCCTGCCTTTCTTTCTCTTCCTCTGATGCATGCTTTCCGCCTTTCCCTGCAGCCATGGCACACTGAGACAAGGGGCAGGGCTCATTTGGTCCAGCTGGGCCCTGGGGCCCAGTGACCCAGGTGGGAGACTCCCTCTGCATCCATCAGGAGGAAACAGGCGCAAGAGGAGGGAGAGCATTGTTATACACTTGGAAAACACAAGTGACTTAAGGAAGGCCTAAACTAAGCGAGCCTCCACACTGCCATAAACAAAAGGGTCATTGTGGTAGCAGGTGAAAGCAGTGAATGTTCAGGGAGGGTAAATGTGTATAAAGTCTGCACGCAAACATCAGCAGTGCCAGGTTCTCACAAAAGGCTGCAAACAAATGGACAATGGAAGCTATGTTAAAGAAAGGGTCAGGATAGCCAATTAGCAAAAATCATGCCTGCACTGGCATGAGGAGACTGTGCGATAGTTTATATTATATACACAGTATTGTATGTGAACTGAATTGTATTTGCATTTACTGCACTGGTATGTATATCAATATAATTTTATCTTTGGCAATGGACAAAAGTACACTACATACTGAAAATGGTAGAGGCAGCCATTAGTGTGTATGTCCCTTTAGGAAGGTAACGATATAGCATACAGTGGTCCAGAGACGCTGCCCTAGGCAAATAACAACAGTTTAGTAAACTATAGATAGACATATTTAAATATGAAAGAAAACCACAAAAAACCCAGGGTTTTCTAGGCTTTGGTTGAAGAAATTTTACCCAATTTTGAAGTTCAATTGGCCCCACAGACTAATATTCATTGTTAAGCTCCTCCATGGTTAGAATTTAGCAGGAAGATCAAATGATAGATTAACCTCAACATAATTAAGAAGTGACAGTTAAATTAAATTATTATTTTTGTTTTCCTTTGGCTGGAGCTGTGTGAAAAAAAAATCATTATAGGCCTTCTGGAAGTGTAACACTTGTCATTGCAGCAGCTTTATATATGGGACATTTACTGAAGAAGTCTCTCTAGAAGAGCAAAATACACTGCCTGTCCAAAAAAAAGTTACACAAGCTTCTGCAATGTCACATTTATTTCTGTCCAGAGTTGCATTCATTTTTCGCTTCTTGTAGATGTCAGACCGTTGCGCAAACTCTTCTCCAGCACACCCCAAAGATTCTCAATGGGGTTAAGTTCTGGACTCTGTGGTGGCCAATCCATGTGTGAAAATGATGTGTCATACTCTTTGAACCACTTGTTCACAATTTGAGCCGATGAATCCTTGCACTGTCATCTTAGGATATGGTCGTGCACTCAGGGAAGAACTTCACTGATGGAATAACCTGCTCATTCAGTGTATTCAGGGGGTCATCTGACCTCATTCTTTGGGCACATAATGTTGCTGAACCTGGACCTGACCAACTGCAGTGACCCCAGATCACAGCACTGCCCCCACAGGCTTGTACGGTAGGCACTAGGCATGATCACTTCATGTGTCTCTCTTCTTACCCTGATGCGCCCATTACTCTGGAACAGGGTAAATCTGGACTCATCAGACCACATGACCTTCTTCCATTGCTCCAGAGTCCAATCTTTATGCTCACTAGCAAATTGAAGCCTATTTTGCGATTAGCCTCACAGATCAGTGGTTTTCTTAAGGCTACACACCGGTTTAGTCCCAATCCCTTGTGTTCCCTCCACAGTGTGCGTGTGAACATACTCTTACTTCACTATTGAACACAGCTGTGAGTTCTGCTGTTGTTTTTTTATGATTTGATTTCACCAAATGTTTAAGTGATTGTCGATCACGGTCATTCAAGATCAGTGTGATAGAAAGTCTCGTTATGAAACTGAAGAGGCCAAGGCCAGTGACATCACTTTACTGCTTCTATGGCGAATTTAAGAAAAATCTCAATTAAACATCGTTGAATCACATCGCTCCGTTGACGGACATGATTTACTTTACTAAGTTTTGGTTCAATGGGAAATTGATCAAACAGTGTTATGCAAAAGTACCAAAATCTAATTAAGTGTTTAATTGATTTTATAGCCAAAACAAATTGCACATTGTTAAACTGAAATATAACAGTTTTTCCCAATGTTGAATTTAACATTTATATGTGCCATTCATCACAAATCTATACTTGCCATCTATTCTCACTGTTTTTACAGAGCAACAAAACATGTAATCGAACCAAAGATTCTCAAACCTTTGCATAAACTCAGCATGACCTACTCATTTTATTTGATGTGCTTTAATTAGTTATCTCACTTACTCCATACTCCACAAACACAATTGACAACTTCAATTGAAAAGTCACATAAATAGACAGAATAGAAAAGTGAGTCTTCAAAGCACTATTTGGTACAGGTGATGAGCAATATGTCAGCAGGGAGATTTACTGAATCACAGCAAAGCCTGGCTTCTTTAAAGCTTGGACATAATAAAACATACCAAGCAATGAAAGCACATTAATAGCAATAAGTAAAGGAGTTCCCTCTTCAAACCACCCACAGCTGTTGGCTTTGTGTTAACAGCATGACTATTATGTTCTATTTTCCGGAGTTGCCAGCAAACCCATAAATATCAGTGCCCCAAAACACAGGCGTGTCCGGCATTCTTCTAAGCAGCAATGTGAAGATGTCTAAAGGCTGAATAAACCTGGCAGTTACTTTGAGCTTACTGTGTATTTCATTGCAGAGTGGCTTGTGAAGTACACAGAAAAAACTGGAGTGTCTCATTCCACAGAAAATAGGAGTGTGCTATTAAGAATTATTATTCAACAGAGTGTTCTCAGAAATCATTTCTTTTGTTTGCAGATTGCTTACCCTTAAAAAAGTTCCTCCCCACCAATTTGGGCATCAACAGACTAATTGTTGTGTCATTTGTCACTATTTCTCCACAGCTGGAGTCACTCAGATCTTCAGCAGTTATCTGTCATTACACATTAGTTATCCCGAAGCTTTTTAAGAGCTCTGGCTTGATGCCTCACATTCTCTGCCCTACAAACAATATCTTCCTAATACTGCACCCAATTTGGACATGCAGCCAAATGGAAATCTATTAACATCATCCTTAACCTCAGACTCTAAGGCTGTGTTATATAACTTCAGTGCTCTTAAGTTTTAAGAGGGACAAGAGAACTATGTACAGTGGCAAAAATAAATGTTTAACTAAAAGTTCTGTTTACCTCCACCATTCCTCCCGTTTGTTATCTCCATGCCAGTGGGGCAGCCAACTCTTAAAAATAGTTGTTTTAAATTGTTTTGGATTCTAGTTAAAGATAAAGTTTGTTTAGTTCTGAAAATATCATGCACCATTTCAAGTTGTATTTACAAAAATGCCTTCATGCAATGCAGCGAATGTTTTTTTTTTAGAGAAGTCTTTAAGGGTAGTTTATAAGTGCCTGTCACTTTTGGTTCTGCCAAAAAAAACTTTCGATGCATGGTTTTAAAAGAACTGTCTAAGCACATTTCGTGAGGGCATAGAACCTTTTCAAAGTACCTCCGCATAGTGTGAATGTTCTAGAAAGAAACCCTAACATTCCCAACAACCTTTATATCATGTGAAGGACGGTCAAACCTTTACATGTATGAAAAAATCTTTTTAATTTTTTGCATGCCTTTTTAAAGTAGAAAAGAGCATACAAAGTTTAAATCAAACCCAAATTTAACACACATACTTCTGATGATTAGATGGATTACGTGTGTTGGACAATTGGCTGGAACGTCCGTCTGCATGGTGATAAGATCACCATTAGCAGGGTTGGGAATGCCGTTCTATGCCAAAGAATCCTTTTGACATCATTTCTTTTTGCATTGTAAATCCAGATTACAATCAATCCCAGTGCCGTACACCAGCTTTTATTGCCTATCAGGAGCCTAAAGCAGCCATGTTTTGTGGTGAGGACTGGAAGGTGACATGCTTTGACGTTCTCATTAACGAATGTATGTCACACCACACCTACAGGTATAAAGGAATACAGTCCAAAAGCAAAAGCCTTTGCATCTCTCTAACAGTGATTCATGGTGTTTTTGTTGTGACCAGCAACAACATGACACTTCTCTTTCATCACAGCCATCATCTGAGAGCTTTATTTTAATACATTAGAATCAGCTGCAACCTAAAAACTGGAACGCTTTCTTTGCATGGTTGCTAAAGAACATTTTATAAATGCTTCTAAAAAGAAACTTTTGTTTTAACTGCCAAGAACCTTTTAAGTCTGAAGCGAAAAAAAATAGTTGGTGAAAAACCACTACAGCATGCAGGGCATTTTTAAACACACAGATATTACGTTTATTGGTTCTTCTGTGGTTTTGTTCCTACTGAGGTGGACAATGTGGATGTGTATGCTGCATCTACACTATTTGATAAAGGTGAAAAGAGTGGCTACTAAACCACGTACATTCAAATACATATATATATGAGGCAGTGGTGGCCTGGTGCTAAGGGAATAGGTCCCATGATCAGTGTGTTACCCTGAGTTGCTCTTGAGCAACAAGGTACCATCCACAACACTGCTCCCCAGGTGCTGGGTTTATGGCTCCCTGCTGTTACACTGTGTGTATGAATTAAATGCAGAGGAAGGATTTTTGGTGTGGTGCACATGTTGTGTGTTCTCAGTGAAAAATGAATCATTTCATAGTGATTTATGGGTTTGAGTTTTGAGTCAAATTAGTTTTGTCATGCACAAGATCATTTAAAATCCTTATAATCACCCTTTCTTCCTGCGGTTCTCTTTCTTCCTTATTTTTCCCCCACTAAGATCTTCCGAACAGAGAACTAACAAAGCAGCTGAAGTAAGTACACACCGTACCAATTAACTGGTGATTTGCCAAGAGCAGCTGCTTTCTGAATGCAGTCAACAGAGCTGCATGTGGGGTCTGGCTTGCTCTGCCTTCTGGGGTCACTGGAGCTGTTAGTCCAGAGGGAAACTCTTCCAGAGGCTCTTTGCTACTCTTTATTTTCAGAATGGTAACTGAGCAATACATTATCCCACCTTCACTGCTTAGGTTTCATCAATCCAGCGTGTGGAATGTGCTTGGGTGTGAGTGTGCGTCTGGGTATGTGTATGTGTGTGTGTGTGTGTGTGTGCGTGCATTTGTTTGATTACTTCCATTCCCATCATTAAGCATTAAGCCACATGATGCTATGTGGTTTAGTGTGGAGCAATTACTATTAAAGGGAAATTTTGTGTTAAGGCATTTCCACCATAAGAATTACAAATTACTGAAAGAGGTCTGTGCTACCTGGCACAAAGAGGTTAGCATTTGATCATATAAACCTTTTAGTTTTAAGGACCTCAGACTACTTTGTCCAATATGTCCCACAGATGGTGGACTGCAGTGAGATCTGTGGAGCCTGAAGGCCAAATCAACATCAGGAGGCCACTGCCATCAAGCAGTACTGTTGAAATGAAGGGGTTTAGTCTGCCTGTAAAAATGTTTAGGTAGCATGTATGTGGCAAAGTCATGTCCACACAAATATCAAGAGCCAGATAATATAAAGATGAGCTGCATAGATATTTTAATAGTTGCTATCTTAAAGATGCACAAGTTAGAGATGCAATGCAGCTCTCTCAGTAATTGCAATTTTAATTTAAAGAATTTAAACTATAATATGTCACAGCAAGATGTAATCACACTATTATTATGGGAATTATAATATAATATTATGGGAAACTGAACAAAAACCTTTATCCTGCTTTTTATGTAGTTTGCTTGCAGAGGACCATGCTACAATGTTTTGATAGTTCAATGCATTAATAAAGTGTTCATTCGAGATTGTTAAGATGTGGGTGTTTTGTGCTGGAACACTATATTGTATGATATGAAAAAATCTTTGAAAAATAATTTTGTGTGAAAGGAAAACTATATTCACCACATACCACAAATTTATCATCCAAAGTTTTAATGACCAGTAAAAATGAAAAAAAAAAGAATCAAACAACCAAGTACATTATTCACATTATTTGGAAGCACTTTTGACTGGATGTTCTTTGGACATCCCATTTACAATAACAGTCTAAGCTGTTCATTGAAAGCTTTGTTAGAGTACCAGGTGTTTCTTCCAAGATGATCCTCTTTTGGCAGCTTTGTTCTCAGCAGAAGATTATTTTGAACCGCAGCATCTCTGACGGGATTAAACAGTTTCCCTGATGTTCATGACTGATCACAGAATGTTAGGTGTGATGTGTAGCAAA
Organism: Hepsetus odoe; assembly: GCA_017165825.1. NCBI lineage: Eukaryota > Metazoa > Chordata > Actinopteri > Characiformes > Hepsetidae > Hepsetus > Hepsetus odoe. The sequence goes on from CM029392.1 coordinate 8,224,726, forward strand.
ATTAAAAGCAGCAAATACATGAGAAAATCTTCCAACTTTTCAATTCGACATTTAGCAATATTTTCTGAAAGCAGCAATTTCAGTGACTAGGTCCATAACTCACTTTGATAGACTTACTGGAAACTGCTTGCAACTATTTAGCTTGAGGAACAGTTCCATGTTTTCCAAGAGATGGAAATGAGGTTGCCCTGAGGTACCCTTGAGCAAGGTACCGTCCCCGTCACAGCTGCCCGGGAGCTTTCAATAGCTGCCCTGGGTGGAATTTCATTGTGTTGTGCTGTGCTGCATTTCACATTGACAAGGGATGTCATGAAAAAAAAAATAGAGTATACAGCTTGTTTTGGCACTGTGTCAACTAGTAGACTGTTTTTCTATTTTTTAGAATGTAAATAAGCCAACAAACTCATATTGACACCAGAAAACTTTTTTGATGTCTTCATTTATGTAGTCATAAATTAACGGGGGGAACATAGTGTCCAATAAAGACATTAGTGGCCTAGATTCTAAAGTGCTCTAGTGTGATTGCTCAACCTGCCACCTCCAGCAGTTGTGAGACTAGTATGACTGTAAGCTACAGACAGTATGTTTGGATCCACTTCAAAGAATGCTTTGATGGATGGCAGTACACCATGGAGTAAACATTTGATTTGACGTCTGGTTATAAAAACGGTTTGGGTTTCTCTTTCATTTATTAAAGGGAAAAACATTTCAGACATGCAGAGAGACAAATAAACACATACACATGCTACTCGCAACCCTCACCCACAGCCTGTAAACTTAGTTCTGACAGCAAGATCATTCTGACTGTGCTCCAGAAAGGCTGAAGCTTCTCCACCTCGCACACAGAGATGAGTAAGTCATTTAAACTTCCCCAGTGTGAACCCTGCAGCTGTGCTGCATAAACCTGCTCCTGTACAAACACAGAGCGAGAGAGAAACAGAGAGACACAAAGGAAGCTACGTTATTCACTTTCCACTGCTCTTCTCCGCTATCGTCTAAATATTTCATGATTCTTTAGCAACATACCAAAGTAATGATTATGGAGGCTTGGTGTGACTCATCGTGCTTGCCCTCAAGCTGTAAAGCTGTACTGTTTTCTGCATTTCGTTTGGGTTCACTGGTAACCAGGTTGTTGCAGGTTATTGATTTGCATTTCACTCGAAAACTGTCATACAAAATTTTATAAAAGCAAAAGAAAAATTTCACAAACATTTGCTCACCCAGTCTGAAATTCTGAAAGATGATCAAATCATGGAGCCACATTTGCATGCCTGCACTCATGCACCCATGAAGACCAGTGTTATCACTGGAGACTATCACTGGAGATTTACAAGATTTAAAACAACATTGCAAATGATAATATTAATACTACTGTAATAATAATAATAATAAGAACAATTGGACTGACACTGGCACACACGCACACACACATACATGCTTTTTGTACACACTCCAAACATGGTCAAATGGTCAAGAGAAACAAAATACACTTTCTCACTGACTGATAGCAAGTTTGTGTAGGTGGGTTTACTTACGCTTATGTGCATGACAGAAACAAACATTTGGGAAAGAGAGAGCGAGAGAGAGAGAGAGAGAGAGAGAGAGAGAGAGAGAGAGAGAGAGAGAGAGAGAGAGAGGCATATGCGTGCGCGTGAGAGGAAGTTTGTGCGTGCGTGTGTGTGTGTGTGTGTGTGTGTGTGTGTGTGTGTGTGTGTGTGTGTGTGTGTGTGTGGAGACAGTAGGAGCTCGAGCTCGCGCGCTCTTCTCGTTTCAGAGGTGTGGAAGAGCGGCAGAGGGAGAGTCGCGCGCGGAGCGGAGTTTTTTCCTGCGGGATAAAAGGATAAAACACACGGGATAAAGCACACGCGTCACAGGAGCGTTCCTTCACGAGCTCCTTCATGTCGGGACTGCTGCACTCCAAACACCGATGCTATGGTTACCTTCATTACGGTGCGTACCGCTCTGCTCTGCTACTGGGGGGTGCGCAGTGGAGACCCCGCGCATTCCTCCTCGCCTTCACCTGCCCGGCCAGGCCGCCTCCGCTCCCAGCGCTCCCAGCGCTCCCAGCGCTCCCGCGCGTAAACCCGACGGAGCGCGAGCGGAGGCAACATGGCCAAGGAGGTGGAGGCGAGGAAGAGCCCGAGGGCGCAGGGAGAACCAGTACAGGCACATGCGCCTCGCCTGCCCCGGAATGCGCCAGCCAGCAGCTCCACGCTGAGCCGAGCGTCCTGAGTGCTGCAGCGGGACGATCAGGGCTCTGCGCGTTTGTGTTATTGGGGACACTAATATTGGATATGCGGTGCGCCAGTGCTGGTGCCCCGTCTGGGGATATAAACTGTGCATGAGTTTTATACTTTAATACTGATCGTCCTGTTTAAAAGTTTGTCAAGAGATTAGTTTTGCGCTTTTAGAGTTTTGGTGAGTCTCTCGCTCCCTCTCTCTCTCCCTCTCTCTCTCTCCCTCAATGTGTGTGGACGTGGGGAGTGACCCATATGGGAATATAGGGCTCAAATACTCAAAAAAGCAGAAAGGCGATGGCAGTCTGACCACAAAAGTGGACAAGTCATACATGTGGCGATAAAATCACAGCAATATGAAAATCTGACACCAAATATTTTGCATGAAGTGGAGTGAAGATAAAATAACATTGCTCGGCCTTTAAAAAAAAATTCTCCAGACCCCCCCTCTCTCTGCATGATGGACTGTACTGGTTTCTCCTCCTGCGAGAGCAGCACACGGCTAAATAGATAATCCACACAAAGCTGCTCGGGAGCGCGCATCGGGAACGCGCGGTTCTTCGAGTCCAGCAGGTTCGAGTAAAACTCGCAGACTGACTTTTAGTCTGACTGATGATTTCATGGGCCTGGAAAAGCCGGATGCCCGTGCTTTATGTGTTTAATACTTTTGTCCAATCAGAAATGTCCCCCTAAACTCTTGCTCCTATAATTGTTTAAAAGGTTTAAGAAGGGTTTTGGTTCCCTGGAGAACCTTTCCGTGGAAGGTTCTTCAGAAAAGCGCTTTTATCCACACTGGGATAGTAGAGAAGTGTAAAGTGTAAAACCTTTTAAAACCTTTTAGAAGTTAATTTGGTACTGAAGATCTGCATTCTTGAAGACTTTTAAATTCTTTGCACACATGCTGGACTCTTTAGTTCTTTAGGGAATCAAAGGTTCTCCTATAGCACCGAACAAAGAACTTCTTTTAGAACAAATAATGTTTTGTAAAAAAGTATGTTGTTAATTTGATCAGGTGCTCCAAACATACTTTTGCGACATATATACAAACACACACACACACACACACACACACACACACACACACACACACACACAATGTAGGAGAGAGGCAGTGGGTTTCACTCTCATCATCACTCTGCAGTCTTGTATAGACTTGCCACTCTTCAGCCTCTGTTACACAGTGTTTACAGGTTATAGATCTAAACCACATCAGCACAAATCACATGTGACAAGGTCACTGGGCGATACGACTTTGGGAATCTCTTCATTTTCTGGGTGCTTTCCTGAGATTCTTTTTATGAAATTTCTAAGCCTGAAGATATAGTCTGTTTGCTCTTGTTATCTTTTCTATTCAGGATGTCTGTAGTCTGACTTTTTACATGTTCAGCTTGTTTATGCATGTATGATTTTTTGCCATCAGGGTTAAAGATGTCACCTTTTAAGACACACTACCTAAGGCATTTACTCATTCCTACTGTGCAGAATCTGCTTTTACGTGCACACTTTATAATTCATAGCTGACATGTATAATTTATAATAAATATCACCCCTTCTGAGGTCATCTTTCTATTTTCTCTATTTAAAGGTTGGAAGATTGGCTTATATGCTGTATGACTCAATATGAGAACAGTACTTTGTAAATACTGGTAGAGTCCCATTACTGGGAAATGTAGGTTTAAGGCTCAGTGGTCAGAGGAAAACTGGTGCTTAGTTACCATACTGACTTTGTGGGATTGGCCAAGTTTCGTAGATTTGTTAGTGATGCTTTTGTGTACTGCTTAAATGTCGATTGATAGAAAATATCATTAATTGTTATGACTTTCCACATGCAGCTGACTTGAAAGGGCTGTCAAGTTTTTCCACAGACAGCAGTATAAACCTGGCTGACCTGGCTGCCTTGGGAGTTTTGATCTTTTTGACTTTGCTGAAAATGACTATTCTTTTAGAGAAATTTTGACACATTCCTTTTGAGTTTTAGGAAGCTTAAAAATAAAACTACTATATACAGTAACTAATTTGAATGGCATTGTCTGAAAATAATTTTAAAAAATGAGAAGAAATATAAAAAAAATATATATATTTTAAATCATTGCCCATATCATAATTTAATTAGCATATAAGCAAAAATATAAATTAACAATAAGGAAAGAAAAAACATACCTTAGGCTGAATCCAAAGCAAAAAAAGTATTCTTGCAAAAAAATGGGATAACATTAAAATTGATTAAAAAATCACAATAATTTTCTGGAAATTCAACTACTGAAATAAATAATATTTTGGGATGTATTAATTTAATACAAAACATTACATCTTCCAAAGTTCTGAAGTGTTGGTTTGAGCAATATGGATTCTAAAAATCTGATCTATCCTTGCCATACCACTGTATCATTTCAAACAATAAAAAACATAAAAGAACTCATACTTAGGTAATGTACCTACATTTAAGCACTGCATCACTTTGATACTTCATCAAAAAAGTGCTGTTCCTTGCAGTCTATCTCAATCTCTTTGAAGCAAACCATTTATTCGTGCAGAGTTTTCCAGCCCTCTTTCCACTACTCCTGGACTGAGGGATGTCTTATGTCCATATATGAGCCCTGCACCAGTGTTGTGCTCTGTTCTCGCAGGCGTGATCTGACCCAGTTATCTGTCTGTGCAGGGTGACAGTGCTCCACCACAGCTGGCCTGTCACTATAGAATGTGCACACAGGATCTGGCCAGAAACCAACACGGTACTGCAGAGGGTCACATCATACTCAAACATGGCCATACCCAAACAGCCATACCCAGTGGTCTTTTTTAGTCTACATATTCAAACTGTGGGAAATTCACAACCATGACCAAATATGGAACGCTCTGTCCACCGAATATTGAACATGCAGTCATCCAAACAGTCTTTTTTGCATCCTGCTGCTAAAGCTCGTTTGGGAATTTTCAGACGTTTGTGCTTGGATACATGTGTCTTGAACAAATTACATAATTCTTTTTCACGACTGACAAGTTATATTGCTACAAGTTAAAGCGCATGAACAGGTCTGTCATTAATCCTATCAGAACAGCCATACCTATACTGTGTAACTGACTTCATACAGCCCAGTGATATGAAGCAAAACTTGTATTTTGTTTTTAGTCTAATTACTCACATCAAGCCCCTGAAGCACTTTCACATGAGTTTGTTGTGCTCTGTGTGGAAAAAAGAAGAAGTTTAGAATGTTTATTCAGGAAAACCCAGTGCACTTCAACATACAACACAAACATTTCTTCCTTCGAAGAGTTTTTATTGCTGTAATATTCATGTTTTTCAGTGCATGTCTGAGTACAGACGTCCATAAAAGTAAAACTGTAGCACTCTCAGCTGGGTAAAGCTTACCTTCATTGCAGGATGCTCTGACTCTGTCTTTTGTCTGCGCGTCTCCTTCTCCTGTTTTAATGAAGGATTCATTTTACCTCTTTTGCCAGCTATATACCAGATCAGCCATAACAGCAAAGCAAATGTTTTAGCTACTTATTTGGATGCTCTGTCCTCTTGTCTCTGATGAGCTGATGGTTATTTTCATGGGAAATGTTTACAGAATGACCTTTTCCTAGTTGTATTGATTAGAATGATAGGACAAGCTTTAACAAGTCCTTTAACAAATGCTTCAAGGTTATTAATTCTTTTGAAACTTCCATCCAGAGTATCCTTTCTTTGGCTCTGTGGTTACACAGATATACTCCTATATGTAAGTGTTGTCTCCTTGAGGTTTAGTCATTATTATCACTTTATTATCGCCATTATTACTGGTGCTTTGCAGATTAAACTGGAAAACTGACACCATAAATGTAGTTGCTGTTTCAGGTTTAATGCAGATCCAAGATTCCGTTGTGTCATTATTTGTCAAATCATTATTTTAAATTTTTTACGATCGGGTGGTGGTGGTCTAGTGGTAGGGTACTTGCCTATGGACCAATGACTCAAAAGTCCCAGGCTTGAATCCCACCTCTAGCACTACCACCACTGGGTTCCTGAGCAAGACCCTTAACCCTGAGTTGCTCCAGGGGGACTGTCCCTGTAATTAGGACATGGAAGTCGCTCTGGATAAGAGGACGTCTGCTGAATGCCGTAAATGTAAATTTAAATTTCCAGACAGTCCATGTAATAAACTGATTTCTGTTTTTGGACTGTAGCAGTGGAATGCCTTAGTGCAAATCAAAAACATTTACAACAGCATCCGTCATGATTTCTGAATTTCAAATACAACTTTCTAAATCTTCTTGTGGTTATAGAGCAAACAGTTACTCATGCTATGACAGGGAAATTAGTCAACTCCCAGCCAGTATGTTGAATGACTGAATGGTATTTGCATAAATTACTTCTTATTATAGGACACTTATCTCCCAGACCCGATTTATCATTACATTTCCACCTGCTGGCAGTACTTAATGGCTTTTGCCAGTGACATATTTCTAAGCACCGTTGTTTGCACAGCACTTAGTGCAAGTCTTGGCCCATCAGCATTTTATGATAAGAGATTTAAGGGCTTGCAGGAATCCACTCATGTGAAACGTTATGAACAGTTATAGGAACTGTTATTACCCCAAATGCAGTTAATCAGCCAAGAAATATTTGGTGTCCATGGTGACAATTCATTCTTAGGTGTTTGCTCTTGAACTGTGAGATTAATGCTGCGTTCAATGTGGGCTTCAAAAGTGGGAAGTCAGAACTCACAATTACATCCTCTATTACCTTTGTGTGTTTGATGTACAAACTGGGGGAAAAGAATACCTGCCTCCATGCTTCAGTTGTGCATTTTGAGGAGAATTAAAACTTTAATTTAATTTAAAAGTAAAAGTACTGTGGTGTTTAGTGAGAAAGAGACTGTTATGTTTTTGTTTCTAGTTAACACACAGCTCAAATCATTTAAGCGATAAACAGTTTAACATTATTATGTACACAGCTGTGTTGAAGATGGGAGTTGAGAATTCATGTCTGAAGTACAATTTTCTTATTTTACATTTTCTTAATTTTTTGTTGCCGGAGGTCAGGAAAATTGAGTTCTCACTTCTCACATCAACCAGTAATAAGTATTTATACTCTCCCAGTTAGGATTTTTCATAAAGAAAAACTGAATTTGGTTGATTGTCACAAATATATTTGTGTGGTTTTTGATACTGTATGACAAAAATGTAATGCATAACAATGGCCACATAATGCAATATAATGTTAATAAACAGACTATAACTTTGCTTTCTGCATGTTAAATTACAAGAATTACTAGAATAACTAGAATCCATCTGAAAAGAGGAGCAGGCTTCAGATACAGTCCTCCAAAAGTACTGGAACAGCAAAGTCAGTTCATTTGGGGGGCAGCGGTGGCCTAGTGGTTAGGGAGTTGCCCCCGCATCGGAAGATTGTGGGTTCGATTCCCTTAGGTAGGTTGCCCTGAGATACCCTTGAGCAAGGTACCATCCCCGTCACTGCTCCCCGGGCACTTTCAATAGCTGCATGGTGTTTGCATGGGTTAAATGCAGAGGTCCAATTTCGTTGTGGTTCACTGTGTGCTGTGCTGTGACCTCGCAATGACAAGGTTTGTCACTTTCACTTTTTTCTTTTTTTTTCATTTGTCTTCGCTAAGCACTGAGGACATCTGGCTATCAAATGTAAAGAAAAGTTCAGAATTGTAGCTTTTTTTTTTCCATTTACATTTATATGTTAAATCACAGGGAACAAAGTGCTTTGTGTATCTGACCACCCACTTTTCCAAGTGAAGAGTAACATCAGTAAAACAAACAGGAGAGGCTGACATGTTTGCTGTTACACAGGGGTTTCCTGTTAGAATGACTGTTTAAACTAATTTCTCTTGATAGCTGCTGTCGGCTGAGGTTTAGATTTCACCTGTGACTACATTTGTTTTAAAAAGCAAAAAAACAAAACAAAAAGCAGAGAGGTCTCAATGGAGGGAAAGCGTGTTTTTTTTTAAGCTGAAGTTTTAGAATTTTAGAAGTACGTCACAAACATTGGTCATAACTAATACACATATTGGGAATGTCCTGAAAAAGAAACCAGTGAAGTACTGAGCAAACGACACAGCAACAAGTGATGACAGAGCGATCATCTTCATCGATGATGTAACTCTCAAATGTAGCATAAACTCTTAGTTCTATCACTGCCAAGTTAATAAAGTCGATTGGCCTTGCTGTTCTGATTTTTTGGAAGGTACTGTGCAAATCAAATAACCATAGATCTGTACTGTAGTAGCACTTACTGCTGTAACTAATACCTTTTTTATGAGGAACAGCTGCTGAGATCACTTCGTTCAGGTTCACGGTGATGCTGCACAGGGTGCAGATGTTTTTAGGAACTGAGATGGAATTTAGACCATTCTAAAAGTAACACTAGTCTCAGATCAGAATGAGAAATGCTTACAATAATTAACCTCCAAAGCTTTCTCTTGTTAAAGAGAATTTAATCTTTTTATTGTTATACACCTCCAGAGCTGGAAAGTAGTGAATTAAAACTAAAAGCAAATTAAAAAAATTACAGTTTAGGAGTTAGTTTAGAATTTTTATTTGCAAAATAAATATCTGTATTATAATGAGATAAATAGTTTTATTAATATGTTACGGTGTAAATCAACAGATCTTCTAGGTCCTTTTGATAAAAGTGTTTGCTTTGATTATTTTTGCTTAAAGATTTTGACTTGAATCTTGAGTCTTACACTAACTCAAGCGCAAACACACAGCTACATGCTTAAATACCTGCAATATGAGTGTTTTCTTCATATTTGCTTTTAAATTAAGAAATGTAAGTAGATTAAAAAGTGCTTTGTAAATTAAGCTCAATAAATATTTTATACACTCTCACATTTAATTTTACTGTTAAATTAAATCCAAGTAGTGGGACATTTTGTAGTAAATTCTTTTTTTTTACACAAACTTGATCAGTAGCGTATTAGTTCACGTCTTGTAAACTTAGCTAATTTAACTGCTGCAATCAAAATTCTCTTAATTTTTCCCAACCTGACATGACAATGATCTGAATGGACAGGTAACAAGATAATAACTGTGTTTTGTTTAACTATGTGTATTTTGTATTGCCATCACAGAATAACCATATTTGTTAAAGTTGTAGTTTATAAATTCCATTACGAGCTCCTGGTAGCTGACTTATTAAGCAAATATGAGGAAGGCAAATGTATTTGTATAGCGGGTAATCAAACACAGAGTTTATTTGAAGAGCTTTACAGAGATAATAAGCATAGAATGAACAAATCAAAAAATTATTTAAAAAGTAGTAATAGCAATGAATCAATGCAAAAACAATTAGAAAATTAAAGAAAATAGGTAAAGTAGAAAAAGAAATAAAAAGATAAAAAGTGCATGATCATAAATGTAGAGCCACAAAACAAGGCATCATTTGTTTCCAGCAAGGGGGGGTCATTTTCTCTACTTTTCTACTCTTTGAAAACCATGAAGACCCTAAGATACAGATTATCAGAAGAAGTGAGGAGTGAGTGACACATCTGTTAAAAGACTTGAAGTGTCAAAAGCTTTCACATAATTAATCTGAAGAGATTTCCTGAGGAGACACTCCTCTTCCTGAGGAGACACTCCTGTTCTGATCTTGACTGGCATACGCGTCATCAACGTTTATACATTTAGCATGAAGTCAGTTTTTATCAGTACTGCAAAGATGAAGATAAAGGCTCTCACGTCAGAATATCTGGTAGATTATAGCTCCCATTGCCTAATATAGGTATTTTAAGTTCGCTATTAAAAGCACACAATGCTTTAGTGACTTCTCCCTCACTGAATTTATTTTATTTTGGTTGGCAAATTAGTATCAATGCTGTAAAATGGATGGCACTGTGAGCATGCACACAGCATTTATTTGCCTTTAAAAGGTATTCTAGGCAGATACGAACACTAATCATCGCCAGACCAACTGCTCACCGTCAATGTTTTGAGCTCTGGAACATGAAGGGAAAGTATTTTCAATGAGAAAAATGATTTTAAACTTCAGGCAAGGTCTGTATATCATATTAACTACATATAGCATTAATTCTATAAAATCTGTGTTATATATAAGGGAAGGTATGAGTACAAAGACCATAGAGCTGAATGTTTATTTGACTTAGACAGAAGAACATTTTTTGCAGATGTTTGTGCACCTCTAGTCAAATACAATTTGTGGAGTGAAATTACATTTCTATTCATATTATGGGTTTGTTAACATAGCATATAAAAATAGCTTATGCACTAATGTTTGCAAAACAATCATATTTTCAGAATGCCTGTACAAACCTGAAAGAAATGCATTTGATACACGCGCGCATGTCCAGCTGAAGAAAATATGTCACATCAAAATGTTTTTCTGATGTGTATTTACTCATATCAATGACTGGGTTGAAGTTGTCCATTTTATAGTAATCCATTTAATACCTGTGGAAATGATTTACTATTTTCAGCGACTTTATTATTTGGCATGCTTTTCTCATCAAAACCTTTTTAGGGCAACAAGCTCAGTTAAGAGTAGGAAAGCACTGGCCGTTGAGCTTCAGCTCAGAATACACAATCCAGAAAGTCATTCAGGCCACACATGGAGACTGACACAACGTGGATTGAAGGTGCAAAGTGCACAAGATCCAGATGCTTTTTTCCCCCTTTTTTGGTGGAATTCAAAATGAATGGAGCTGGGAATATACCAGTAGGAATGCAGGCCCAATGAGTAAGAGAGAAATCATCCCACTGGAACACTGCTGGTACACATAAAGTAATCTGGAACAATGCCATTAAAAAGACTTTTCAGTCTTTCAGTGGGTTCTTCTTAAGAACACAATCAAAATCATGAATAAAATAGTTCATGCTAGAGCCAGAAGTGATTCTTCTGTGGCATATTACATTATAGAATTAGATTTTGTGTGCCTTTGAAAAAGGGTCCGACTATATTTATAAAGCCATGCAACACCCCAAACATAAAGTCACCCAACAGTGAGCTGATGGGCAGCAAATACTAGGCCATTTCAGGGCTTTTCTTCCACTGCTTCTCAGGAAGAACCAAAATGTTCTTCTTGTGCATATTACCTGTAGCCTGCTTGCACTGTAGAGGCTTCTCAGCAATGCACAGAATTCAGACCATGAATGTGGCTGGACAGGTGAAGCCCCCCTTGACAGGTGAAGCCCCCCATGGTAATGTCACTAATCTCAGGCAGGTGTGTAGAGACACACTGCAGATGTACTTGGGCTAGTACAATTATTCATTCTGTTACATGCTAATGATGTGAATGAGCAAAACCTTCTGAAAAGCCATAAAATTCTGCTCACTTTAAACCCCGATCTTGTGACCTATCCACGCTACCCATTGGTCTCCTAAACAGGAACTGGCCAAAATCCTATTCAAAGATTTTTAGATACTGTGGTGAAAACTAGGCATCAAGGTACTTTTTAAAAAAGGCTCATTGTTAGAGTGCACAGAGTCTCATTTTTGTTATGCACTTTTTCATTTCGCATGTCATTTGCCTTAAAGCTAAAACAGTCTCTGTCTAATCACCCTATAATTTTATGAAGCAATCTATGGCTTGTTTTGACTGGAATCTACAGCTTTCCACCTGTTTAGCATCTCCAATTTTCTGTTGTTGATAAAATTAGTGAGTGACAGAATAAAACTCAAACCTCCCAGGTTAGATGTAAAATGACCACACTCTACAGAAAATGTATATGTATTTTTTCTGATTGGAATATATGCTTTTCGTTGGCCTTGGCTAGATTTCAAACATTGAGGGTCAGAACTGAGGGCTGGAAACATTCCCTGGGTCTCTTGGTGTAAACCAAAACTTGTGCGTGGAGCATTTTTTTTATCCTCCTCCACTTTCCTCCAGATGGGAGTTAGTGCATTGTGTGTCATAGATCTTGAACTGGGGGGTCCTAAATGCCCCAGTGCGAAGAACATCTGGAGGTAATTGTTATGCATTAAGGTTCAGACACACTTCTTTGAAAATCCTGGGTGGATTTCTTCCGCTGGCTTGGTGTCTTCTAAGCCATCTTTAGAATCCTGAGAGCATCAACTTAGTGGTTCACAGGTAGCAGTTCACAAACTGATAAAACATAATCAGTCATGGTTTGATATTAGCCCATTTCAAAAACTATATTTTGCGCTCTGTTCAGGTCAAGGCAATCTCGCCGATGCAAATTCATAATCAGAATTATGAGGAGATAATGGCTTGAGGTGTTTTTTGTGGTTTGGGCTTTTCTCAAGCGCTTCTTAGTATGAAATCTGACAAAACTGTCCTTTCTGTTCCAACTCCTGAGTTCACTCATCTTACCAAAAAATTGCAGCACCAGCAATTTGGCAGTCAGCATGTCCAGACTAGATGCTTTGGAAACATCACACAGGTTTTTTCCAAGAAATAATAGAGCATGTGGTTCTTCTTAAAGCTAGTTTAAATTATTCAATCAGAAGCACTAACTAGACTATAAATATGGTCACCAGAAATTCTGGAGCTTACCGACTCCTCCATTTTTCCTGGGAAAAGAAAAAATTGGTCGAAATGAGATTCAGCCACAATGGTCTGTTTCTGGCTGATGCCTGGATTCATGCAGGTTATGGTCATCTTTTTATTTATTGATTTATATTTGGAACAAGCAGAAGGTGCGTGTAATAAAAGACATAACATTAAATAAAATCAGGAATAAAGTGCTTTGGCATTGCAAACATCTTGCTTGAACTCAATATGTGAACTGCTTTAGAGCATGTAGCGTCTCTACTTCTGTTAAAATGCACAGCCGCTGCATGTGCTAAGATGAAGGGCTCAGAACATGCTGGGCAGCGTAGAGGCTGTGGCTAATCCTAGGGCAATCCTCTGGGAGTTAAAAGCTCAGAGAGCTGTAAGCCTCCTTGGCCAGTCTTAGGGAATCTGCGTAGGTGGTAAAGAACCCCTAGGCCTGAGGCCATTGCCACAGCACGGGGACAGCTTAACACCTGCTGTCCAAAGAACAGGAAACACTGCTACTTTTACCCCCAGCATACACTGGACACATTAATTTGACCAAGCATAACAAAAAGATGGAGCTCCATTATTCTGTTCTGTACGGTTCTCAAAAGTGCGTTTTTCATTCTTCCTATGGGCTGAGGTCAAATGCATGTAGGAGTCATAAATCAGTTCTAGTTTAGTTCTAGGTTTCACTCATGCCCCAAGAGACTCTTGACAAAAATGTAGAAGTTTTCTGTGTGTTTTGTAGATTAAGCCCAAGCCTGGGAGATGACTGTTTGCTGAGTGCTTTAAACCAGTTAAAGGAGATCAGGCAGCAGATTTTAACGCCTAATGCGCCTGTGTCCTGGAATAAAAAAGGCTTGACCCTGAAATGCTTTTGTAACATCGTTATCATCATACCATTATGAAATTGTTGTATGCATTTGTTAGGAGGGCTTATTATTAGAACTTGGGTTGGGGGTACACTGATATGGAAAACATTTACCAAATATCACAAGACACAGATTATATAAAAAGTTAACTTTATTTGTAGTTAATCTTTGCTTAGATGCAACTGACTGTTAAGGACAGTCTGTGAGAGGCAATTGTGCGTAAAATGAAAGAATTTCTTGATGCCCTGCGACCAGTGGTTGTTTCTGAAGTAGATTTCTTTTTGTGGCTGTCGGCAATTTGCCTGAGAGACATCTCACAAAAGCTCCCTTGTGTCTAAAAAACCACAAAAACATTTGGCCAGTTGGCTTGTCGCATTCTCTTTCTCTGCTGCTCCGAGTTGGCCTGTGTGGGGCTGAGGAGGTCTGTTGGATGAGTAAACAGTAGCCAGGGTGTTTTAAGAACAACATCTCTCTGATCCGCTGATGATCAGTCCACTCCTGCAGCTATTCTGCCTGTCCTCCATCCCTGCGCACATGTGACTGCATGCCTGTGTCCAGCATGAAGTGTTTGTTGCATAATTCCTGTGTGCTATGTGCTATCTGTCATCAAAGACACATTTTAGACAGTACTAAAAGGCCTCAGGGCTCTGCAAAATGGAAATGGAAAAAATGTAAAAATGCACTCGGAGATGGTGAAACTGACAATTTAATCTCAAAATTTAGTTAGAATTTTCCATTGGTGCACTGTGTTAGACATGATACCATGCTGATAGTTCATTAATGATGACAAAGTGAACAAACTTTGCAACCTGAATGCAACTGTTTGTGTGTTTCCCACCCCACTGCCCAATCCATGTTAAAAGAGTGCAAATAGCTTAGGTACCATATGTTGAAGCTAATCAAAAACAGAAAATTAAAATGAATTTGCCAAAATCTTTAACAACATTTAAAAAAGCAATGGAATACTGTTTGAAATTCTGTGTGCTGTAATCACTCATCTGAGCCTGGGTCCCAGGAAGACTGGATCCTATTCCAGCACTCATGGAAACACCCACATCTCAGGTTTTTTTTTTAAGTACATTACAGTTTATCCATGAATTAAATAGTTGCCAAAGTTTTTACTCAGCTAATAAAGTTAATCACAATATGACATGGGAGGGGTTGTTACCCTGAATAATAACAGTGGTATTTTGCAACAAGCTTGATTCCCAGTCGAGCAGGCACCCTACGTTACAACAGTGAGAGCCCTTAGGCAAGACATCTAACATTACATTCACCTACATCTGTAACATGATTCACTTGTAAGTGGATTAGAGTTTTGGGTAACCCTTGTTGGTGCTCATCTTGACTTTAAAAAAGCATTAAATATCTGTTCAATGTAACCGAACCTTAAAGTAAACCTAACCCTTAACTTCACCTTAACCCAACATTTAAATCTAAATGTGCTACAAATTCTAAATTTAATGCTATTGATAATTCTTTGAGCTTGACCAGTTTGTTAATTGAATTATCTGTAGATAATCTATAGGGGACCATCAAAATAAAGTGCAATCAAGCTTTGTGAATGAAAATGTCAAATTTCTCTTTAGCCCTAGCTAATGTGATGGATGTGACGGATTCACTGATTCAGACATTTTTATGATATTGAGTTAACTGAACAGCAAATGTTAAAAAGTGAAGATCCATTTCAGTCTATTTTTTTAGATATGTTTTTTTAATTATGCAAATTTCTTAAGATAAAAGTACTTTTGATTAAAAATAAACTGCCCATAATAATGTGGGAATGGTGAACATGTGCAGACATCATTTTTTTGGTGTGGTTAAAACTAGATATTAAATCTCTTAAACTCATTAAAAAAATTATACAAGACTGAAGTGAACAATTTGGGCCTATCAGATAAAGTTAGAGGTAGCCCATTGGATGGCTAATGACGTGAACTTGCAAGGAAGCTCATTCCAGGACCTTAGAAAAGTCTGCTGTGGTTTGGCTGTTTGATAAAAGTCTACTGCCAAGGGTAATGGTCTCAGTTCACCACTAAAGTGCATCCAAAGCTTGCTAGTGCCCCACTTGAGTTGGGTGGAATGATTAATGACAATAGCAGGCAGTCAATGTTGAAGTGTTGAAGTGAATGATTTACACCAGAGGCTTGCCGGATTTTCTGGCCAGCTGCCATGCAGTCTACCATCTCCTAAAGGCCACAGAAGTACTAAAGTTATCACAGGATAAGTACTCTTGATTATATTACAAATAGAAGGGCAGTTTGTTGTAGCTCAGTGAGATTTTAAATGGGGCTTCTAGAGAATGATTTTCATGGCCACTTTAGCATATGAAAGCAAAAATTTATTGGAATCCTATAAATATCTATATGTATAGGTTTTATCTGAGCTTGACTGAAAGGGCAGGAAAATCATTCAGGGCCAGGGCTTCTCATTGCTGATGTTTGGTGGAAATGAAACAAAACTTCCTTCCTCTTCTCCTTTTCCCCCTTCTGCGGCCTCTTACTTGGCACCTCTTTCAGGACAAAATTTGTAATCTGGTTGTCATCCGCCTAGCCCAAACTGCTCAAACTCTACATCTGTCCTCTTAAGAGGCCAACATTTCCCCTGCTTATGAAATGTGATGACAGGTGATAGGGAAACACAGCCTGAATACCCTGAACTGCAACACTGTGAAAGCAAACTATTTAAAAGCAAGTTAATCAAAAAGCTATACAAGGGAGCTGTTAAAAGTCATTGGCACCGAAGGTACAGTTAAGAATATGAGACCAGATAAGAGGAAGGCAAAGATAACTGCTTCAAAAATGAAAAGAAGAGCTTCAAGTACAAAAGCAGTATTACAGTGCATTAAAAGCCAAAAGAGACAAGAACTTGATTAAAAGATGGAAGACTTTTTGGAGCTACAGTGCATTTGTAACTCACATTACTACTAGATTACCAGAGCCACATGTTTGATGAGCAGGGGTATGATAGACAAAAAGAAGACGCAAAAGGAGGTGGGCTGGGGGTGAGGTGAAAAACATTTTTACAAGAAACAAGAAGCAGACATGGGGAATTCATAGGACATCAGATTAAAGGTAGAGGGGGTTCAGGCATGATCCCTCCACAAAAACGTCGGCTATTCCATTATTCCATTTCACTTGACCAAGAAAGAGCAGAAAAAACCTTTCTTGCAAAGCAATATTTTCTTTTTACTCCTGGAGAGAACACCTAATCCATCAGTCAGTTTTATGTAAGTAATTTCAAGCTGCTGGTTCTAACTGACTAAAGCATGAGTGTGTCTGCAGCTGTGCTTTGCAACCTCTACTGTTAAACTGCATGCCAAATCAGAAGCCAAACCTGATAACTGAGAGGGCCTGCATTTATCCATTTCAGTCCAAACATTTTATTGGGTTGTATTCCAAACATCGCTACATTAAGTTGAGAGAGAGGTGCATTCATTCCAGAGGGATGTCAAAGGGTGTTTTTTTCCTAGTTACACTCCGTTTGGGTTTGATGGTCTGGTTTTATGATGTTTTATTTTTAAGTGCAAGCTGGCATGTTTTAGTCTATTGTCTGTTACACAAATACAAAGATGCATTTTCCGGTCCATGTCTTTGTGCATGAGCAGGGTGAAATGGGAGTTGTAATGATCCGAATAGTGTAGTGAGCAGGGATGGGTCCCATGTTGACATACTCGCGACCTGACTAGGAATAGAAATTGGCTCAAGAAAAACATTCCTCCTGAAGCAAAAACACAAACAAAACTGGTTCAATTTACTGCCAACCTCAATTCCGTGAAAGAGTAAATCTGTTGTTCCAACCTTACATAAATAACTGGCCTATGAGTTTTATTACAGTCATGGACAGTCGTTAATGTTTTCTCACAGCTAACAGCATTGTCAGGTTCTTTAAAGCATCAAATAACTAGGCTCTCATCGTAGATAGAAACCTACACAACATGGGAAGCCAAATTCCTTTCAGTTTTTGAGTTTGATTTATTATGTAAAGCATATATCCATATAAATGCATTGTTTTCTATGATGTCAACCAACAAATAAATTTATCTAAAGCAGTTCAACTCCAAAGAGTTCCTGTTTCACCTGCTTTTTAAATGAATACAGGCCAACAAAAGCTGTAATTAAATCATTTAGATATCATACATATGGTATATGTAAGGCAAAAATGGAGACAAATGTGGGATTTAGACCCTTTAAACACTACATTAACTGTAGATAGGGCTTCGTTTCTGCTAGAAGATTTTCTAAAAACGAAAGCATACAGTACTGTGCAAAAGTTTTAGGCAGGTGTGAAAAAATGCTGTAAACAAAGATTGCTTTCAGAAATATAAATAATGATTGTTTATTTTTATCAATTTACAAAATGCAAAGTGAGCGAACAAAAGAAAAATCTAAATCAAATCAATATTTGGTGTTTCTACCTTTTGCCTTCAAACCAGCATCAGTTCTTCTAGGTACACTTGCACAAAGTCAGGGATTCTGTAGGATTATAGTCGGTGTATGATCAACCAGTTTTACCAAACAGGTGCTGATGATCATCAATGTCACACGGAGGTTGAAACTGTGTGCAAGTGTACCTAGAAGAATTGATGCTGTTTTGAAGGCAAAGGGTGGTCACACCAAATATTGATTTGATTTTGATTTCTCTTTTGTTCATTCACTGCATTTTGTTGATTGATGAAAATAAATGATTAACACTTCCATTTCTGAAAGCATTCTTTATTTACAGCATTTTTTCACACCTGCCTAAAACTTTTGCACAGTGCTGTATATTTGAGGCTGTTCATACATTTGTACAGTGCAATGCTTGAAGTTAATACCAAGACTAATCAACACTTTTCTACCATCCTCTCATGTTCCAAAGAATCAGAAACTTGAATCAGACTCACTCCTTGAGGGTTTGAGACTTGCATAAAGTGATTTGTACTCATCTCTACAATTGGGAAAATTAGTGTTTTGCTATTGAATAATGCAGAGGTCAATAATTCTAGTGCATGCTTTGTTTGGATTAGTCCTTCCTTTAGTTCTGCCAGCCATTTCCATCAGGCATGAGACCAAATGGAATTACGATTAATGTTTCAGCTATGTAGATGATGAAAATACATTTGAACTGTGAACTCACCCTTTTTGTACACAAAGTCTACAAGACATTGACTTAAAATTCCAAAATTCACACATTTAAAAAGGGGGGTGGTGGTCTAGTGGTAAGGTACTTGCCTATGGAACCAATGGCTCAAGAGGTCCCAGGTTCGAATCCAGCGCTACCACCACCAGGTCCCTGAGCAAGACCTTTTATCCTGTGTTGCTCCAGGGGGGGGACTGTCCTTGTAATTAGGATGTGGAAGTCACTCTGGATAAGAGCATCTGCTAAATGCCATAAATGTAAATTCACAGCTGAAGTTTGAAAATAACTCTAATAATGGGCCACTGCTTATGAATTGTTTTCACTCTTCCTGCTAGAAAGGTGACTTTGAAAGTAAGTGTGCACATTTCTGAAGCCTCCAGCCAATGATTGTAATCAGACAGCTGAAAAGCTAAATTAGCCTGGCTTATTGATGGCTAATGGGGTCAGATTGTGTGATAAACTGAGTACACGCTCATTCATACATATGCTGGACACATACTGCACATTGCCATTTTACATGAATATTCTTTTTCGGCAGACTGTTTCTTACTACTAATCTCACCATTTTTACTAATCTCACTGTTTTCTACAGCAGAGACATTACTTTGAATCTATTTGAAATGGATTTGAATGCTTTGGAAAACTTTGAATATCTGCTTCTGCTTCACTGCCAAAGCAGGAAGACTTGCATAATAAAATGTTTTGAATTATGCAATACCAAGGACCACTATTACACAGACCTTGAGGTAAAGTTCTGTATCAGTAAAAATTGTAAATCACGAGACATGCAGTGCAGGATGACAAGGCATGTGCTGGTGAAAAGAGATACCAATACATAGGGGTTCTCTGAGGCCTGGAAAAGCAAAGTGTATTCAGCTTCAGCAGTCACCACTCTGGTCCAGCAGTATGCCATGCCAGTTCATGACTAATAGCTTTGATGTACCAACTGCAGCCCCAGCCGCCTACAACACTTCTGTCTCAATGCGTCATCTTCATCATTAGACGTAGGATTTGAGTTTAGTGTCATTCTTTATTGATAAGAAAAAGCTACGTTCTATACATTCACAAGATGCACTAGTCACTGTGGTTCAATTCTCTGGCAGATTTGCTACTTTATGAATTTCGTCGTCTGCCACAGGCTCTGTGGTGGTGCCCTCTCTCTGACTAACTCATACCGGAAACAATCCGTTAGCATCAGTTGCAGCTGAAATAGCTGAAAGCCTTGAACAAATATGAAATGAAAACGGTAAGGTGTGTTAAGTGGGACGAACGAGCAGCTGAACATATCCTACTCATTGGCTAAGCAGGTTGTATTGATGACACCCAGCATTGTGCTGAGGGTACAGTTTTTCTTCAGTCCATAGACCTGTGTGATCTTGGCTGTACACTGGCCATGCCACTTTTTCCGTCATATAGAAATCCATCCATCCATCCATTATGTGCCGCTTGTCCCAAACGGGGTCGCGGGGGAGTGCCGGTGTCCAACCCAGCGCACACAGGGTGAGGACAGGGGATGCACCCTGGACAGGTCGCCAGCCCATCGCAGGGAGGAGCGGGACGGGGACGGCACCTTGGCCAAGGGTACCACAGGGCAACCTATTGGGAAGGGGTTTGAACCCCCGATCCTCTGATCATAGGGCAAACGCCCTAACCGCTAGGCCACCGCTGCCCCCTGATATAGAAATCTTTCTCTAAAATTGCTGTTCGTTGTGAGGTTTTCCACCTGCACTTTCCATTTGAGATGACTCAATCTATACTGCTGTGATCTGTAAGATGTACTTGCATGCTCAGAACACACACAGGGCCCTTGTACTTGACAGTAACTCCAATAAATTAGACTGAGGGGCTGCAGATGTCCTCATGGTATGTCAGTACATGTCAGCGCATGCTGCTTCGCCATACACCTCATTGCAGTTTTTGTCCTAGACAAGCATCGTGAGCATAAGAGGTGTGACACAGATTTTTGCACCTGTTGAATGTGTAATTTGACATAGAATGACATAAGTTTAGATTCTTGTTGAAAGATTTATGGTTGATTTGACTACGCTTCCAGGTTAGATTAGCTGAAAACTTTGAATTTTTTGCTTTTCATCTCCTTCCTTCACGTTGCTTATGTAGAAATGTTTTAGTTTATTAGGATCTATGTTAATGTAATGTTATTTGGTAATGTTTTTAAAATCGTTTGCATTTTTTAACAAAGAACCTGATGTTAAGATTGTAGTTTATAATAATCTTTCTTTTTTTGCTATTTATTATTTATTTGTTTTTGTATTTGTTTATTTGTATGAACTAAAAGTAATTCTCAAAAGCAACTTTTCAAAATGCATCCTTAAAAAGCAACCTTTTAAAATCATTTGAACTGATTTTGATTTAAAAATCAATTAAATAGCTGATACATTTTTAAGAGCCATTTAGTGAGCTATATAGTTTGCTTCTGTCCATTTGCACTGGAGCTATATGCGTAATGCAGCTGTTCGCATCCTCTTTCATTCATCATTTCCACTGTGTGAACTGTATGCCTAAATCATCAGAATGTTACGTTATCTCACATAGGCAAACTTATGTAATACTTTTCTGTACATAGATGAACAAATTCCATTTCATTTGAACTATTGCTAATTATAGTGGGCTTGCAGCTTTGCAATAAAGCTAAAGGAGCAAGCTTTAGACAACAAATAGGTCTTTGCTCCATGGACAAACATTTCCTCTTTACCATTAGTGCATAGTAAAGTCTGAATACAGTAAAAACACATAAGTTTGCATGAAAATGATTGATTAAAAAGAATTGCTGTTTTTTGTTTCTCATTGGAGAGCCCCCTCCTTCAAAGAGAGGCATCCATTTGACTGGCAGGCAGGCCAACCAATCTCAGTGTTCTTTGGCAATAGTCTAATCTATTTTTGGAAATAGACTAGACTTTCTAATAGCATTGCTTTTAAACTGATCTGCAGTTACTGGAAATATTTTGCTGCAAAAGGGCGGTTGTACCAGATATTTCTGGTCCAATTTATATTCACAGAAATGTAATACTGGAGAGTTTTTAGATAACTGGGTTTTCTTTCATATCTTAAGAGCTGAAAAACATTCAAACACCACTGTACATATAATTCATGTAAGAATGTGGCCTAGTGTTTAGGGAGTAGGCCCCAGGATTGGAAGGCTGTGGGTTCGAATCTCACACCAGTAGGTTACCTTGAGGTTACCATTCCCAGGGTACCATTCCCAGCACTGCTCCCAGGGCGACTATAGCTGCCCCCTGCAGAATGTGTATGTCTTGGTGAAAAGCACAGTTTGCACTTTTTTCACTGTGATGTGTTGTGTTTCACAATGACAAATAGTCACTTTCACTTACATTGTTGATTTTTAAACTGCGTGTGAATTGCGGACCGGCAACATTAAAGTGTCCCAAAGGTTCAATATAATTCTTATGTGATTGTTATATTTATCACCTGAATTGGGAGTTAGCAAAAAAAGTGAATTTGTTTTTCTGCTGTGATAATGCTTTAAGTAAAAATGCATTGCTTTCTTATTCCCCACTAAAGATATCATTTGATATGGCATTTCTTCCACCAGCTTAATGACATGACCTCCACTTGAAGTGTAAATCACCAGGGAAATCTTGACCTCCCACTGACCCTTTCTCAACTTTTTCTCCACAGATCTTACAGGTAAATCTAGTGATGTCCATCCTGCTGTACGTGATGTTCCTCGCGTACCTCTACGGCATCTCTGCAACAACCACCAGCTACAGGCAGCAGCCCACACAGGACCCCATCAACACACTTATAGTGAAGCTACTGCAGGCCGAAATCAGTCGCGGCTGGCAGCGACAAGATGAGGGGGTTCAGGAGGCAGCCCTGCCCACAGCCCCTTCAGAAGTGGAGTACCCACAGAGAACCACAGCCAAGAGGGCCCTTGCTGATAAGCTCCTCCGGTCGCACAAACGCTACAGTTCACCACGTGTGCTGCTGAGCGAGAGGCCACCTCTGCAGCCTCCACCACTTTACCTCACAGATGACTTTGTGGGCAGCCAGGAGGCCACCAACAGAACCCGCCAGAAGCGCAGCGCTGTGCACAAGAGCTACAGGGGCGAGTACTCCGCGTGTGAGAGCGAGAGCCGTTGGGTGACAGACAGGACCACAGCAGTGGACATCCAAAGCCGTGATGTTTTGGTGCTGACTGAGATCGGCATGGTCTGGCCCAGCATGAAGCAGTACTTTTACGAGACGAGCTGTAAAAGCAGCAAGCCTTTCAAGACTGGCTGCCAGGGCATTGATGACAAGCACTGGAACTCACAGTGCAAAACATCACAGACGTACGTGCGAGCCCTCACCAAATACGACAACTTGCTGAAGTGGCGCTGGATACGGATAAACACCGCATGTAACTGTGCAGTTTCACGCAAACGCCATAAAAATTAAAAAAGGGGCGCAAGATTCTGTACTGTATAGCAACTCAGTACTCCTTTTGTCTTTATATTTTATTCTTGGGGGCTCTGTACATATATAAATATAAATTATTATTTAAGTTATATAAAAATGCATGTAGTCTATATGATGTATAAAGATATTTGTGTTATTTATTGAACTTGTTATCTAAACGAAATCAAACCAAAAACAAACAAACAAACAAAAAAAAACAAGATACAGTGACACATGCTTATTCTGAAACACAAATTTGTAATGAAACAATGAAACATGCAATGCCATTAAGCTTCAGGAGCATTACATGGTGAAACAATGTGCCTTCCTCAAGCATCTTAACACGCAAAGGACATGTCTCTCCTTTAGATCTGGACCTTGGAATCAGCTGCAGTGTAGTACATTTTAGTGTCATTTAAAAGGTAGAAGTGTATCAAATGTATCCTCATTACCACAGTATTGATCATAAAACACAGTCTATGATACTGATACTGTGCTTTTAGTATCGCCATCATGTCTGCGATAAAAAAAATCATAGTTGAGAGGTTTTCCTTTGGTTTGAAAAACTATAAAATGCATATATGTGTATCACCAAAATACAAGGAATGACTCAGAAATCTTTATTTTTATATCACTCATCTACTTGTGCACAATAAAACACAAAGCATGTAGGAACACAGACCATACTGACTAATGCAATGTACAGCAACAGGAGACAAATAACAGGAAACATTTTAGCACTGGAGATTAATTACAAATCAACACAAACGTGAACTCAACGAGAGGATGAGTCATATTTTTCTCTGAATGGAGTCAGTTCTGGAGGCTCTTTCAGAGGAAGATGATTTTATGTACAGACTATTTAGCCTTGTGTTAAACAGTACATCCAGATAAAAACATACTCCATCCGCAATAACTGAAACGTTGAATAACTGACCAGTTGTGGTTCTGCAGTTCCGGTGCTGATGAGTTTGCTGAGTTTCCTGCAGATTTGTCCCATCTGTCAAATCTTTGGTTTAGCTGGTGTG
Source organism: Hepsetus odoe (assembly GCA_017165825.1). Taxonomy (NCBI): domain Eukaryota; kingdom Metazoa; phylum Chordata; class Actinopteri; order Characiformes; family Hepsetidae; genus Hepsetus; species Hepsetus odoe. Next base: position 8,248,872 of record CM029392.1, read on the forward strand.
TTTCAGAAAGGAAACCTCTAAACTGTGCTGGACATTAGGCCACCACAATCAGCATGGAAGAACCCTGGTCTAGCTGTTCCAGAGTCAAAGAAAGGAAATCTCTAAACTGTGCTGGACACTAACCCTCCACAATCAGCATGGAAGAACCATGTGTCTCATAGGTCCCACCCCATGCACTCCAGACCAAGCATCCTACCCCACCTAAAAGGCCCAGCATTATTGCACAGCAAGCATACTGCTTGCTCATTTTTCTGCCATCACCTCCTGAAAGCCAGGCCCAGTGACAAAATGAGAAATTTTCCATTACCTTTGAAGAACAATTGGCAACAACTGGGCACTAAAATGTGCCATTGTTAATGCAACTGCAGTCTTACAGAAGCTGCCTTAAGACGATGTACATACGTGCAGAGCTTGGATCTGAGCACATAATCTCCCCCTTAAGAGGTTTTCCCTCTTGTCAGGATCATCTTTGATGATAAGCATTTCGCTGTGGCACTCAAGACTGGCCTATAAAAAAGGCCTTGCTGATTTAAACACTGTAAATTCATACAAGTTTGAGCTATTGCAGCTCGCTGGTATCTAACTGGTGGATTCCATAACTTGTCTCTGCCCAGAACTTTACAATTGCCCATTTCCCTGTGTAGTTAGTTATATTGTAATCACAAGAAAACAAAGAGAGAAAGTGTAATAAATTTTCTAGTGAAGATAAAGGATAATTATATAGTAAATGATGACTTTGAGTCTGTTTTTGATATTTAACCAGTGAGATTTAGCTTTGTTCAAAATATGGCCTAATTTAATGTTTCCTGGGTTTAAAAGCATTTTTGAGTAGCCCATTCAGAAATTTATTATGATGCAATATATGTGCACTGGGGACTATTTATCTTACCCACATGAATGCCTGTTTGAAACTCCACCTTATTTTTTATGACTTTATGCTACAGGGCTGTGAGTCACAAGATAAAAATGAATGATGTGTTCATCCAAATAAAATGCAAACTGATTCCAGTCAGCTAATATCCAGTCAGTGTGAAATGAAACAAATATGACGTTAGCACTTGCTAACACTTATCAAAGAGCATTTTTAACGTCATACAGAGAAACACTAAACAGAAACTTACATCGGATCAGGGAATCACTGTATGTTAAATGCATGGCATTTATATTAAGACTTCAGTCAATTAGAGATAATTTATGACATCCTGAGTGGCTCATATGCTCTTAAACATAAAGTCTCCTAAGTGGTTCAATGAACCATCCGTTGAAAGGGTCTTAAGGAAACAATGGTAATTCTATGACTTCCCTGCATAGAATACGTTTGGCAACTTTATTTTTCCTATAAGCATCCCATTAAAACCATGTAGGAAAATGTCCACCTCAGCAAATCCTGATAGTACTATCATTTCCTCCCATCTTCAGGCCTCTAAAATGTGATGGATATATATCTAGGTTCCAGTCAAACTACATCCATTAATCTGTTGCTTTGAAGATAAGTGAGATGGAGAGGACATTAGAAAAGGAAGCTATTTGGACTAGCTTTGATAAGGTCAATAAAATAATTAAAGATTAATACATCTGGGAGACAAGTGAGACAGGATGCCGCTTCCATATAAAGGCCATTTGGAGTGTAAAGCTTTATTGTCCGAAGTAGTATGGATAATACATATGCATGGCTGTAAAAGATTGAACTTGTGCTTTAATGCCTCATTAGAGACCTCACGATGCATCTGAAGAGACAGAGGGTGCATAACAAAGAGATGCTAACAGCTTTAAATGGCCACTTTGGGGCCATGAGGGTAGAAAAGAGTTCAACTAAGATTCAATTCAGAACTCTGGGCCACAATACAAGACACATACCTTCTGTGTTTTATTTGATATTTCACAGGGATTACTCCTCCTCTATCCAGGCGCTATAAGAGGAACAACAAAGGAACTCACTTTGCTCTCATTTCCCTTTGGACGCTCTTGAGAATGAGCCTACACACTGCCTTTTCCGGTAAAACTGCATCGAACACTGGAGTCTGGAAAATCATGCAAGCCCTATGCGCCCTTGACTTTACTTGTGTTTGGATTGTGATTAATTAAATGAAGCATTCCCACTTTTTTTTGATACTGCGTATTAAAGGCCCTGCTGTTGTTGTGCACACTGTATATGATTCTTGCTGCTTTAAACATCTTCGACCAACCAGGCCATGGAACTCAAAGCGCTGCAAGATGCTGAAACCCAAGGACAAGTACTATTATTTGCTGATTCTAGAAACTACAAGCTTTCAAAAAAGAGAAAATGTGCCAAAAATAATGTATTCAAGGACCACTTACTTATTCCAGATGTCATTTCCTCTCTGGGAATGTAAAGACTGAGCAAACTGTGACAAAAAATACAAAACAGATCTCTATTTTAGTAAGAAAAAGACTTGGATGTATGTTGGATGTTTCTTGTTTAGTGAAGTAGCTTCTTTTGCCAACTGATGCACCCTTACCCTACATGTGTTTGGTTCTTGTCCCCCATTTGCTCGTTTGTTGCAAACCTGTTCTCTGGAAACATTTGGTCCATTTTTCCTCTCTGATACTTGAAGGACTGTTGTGAGTTAAACAACCCGACCACTTAAACTCAATGCCACGCTCCTCCTGTTACCACAAGGACTTCTCTTAATAAACATGTTTTTTTTATAAATACCCTCATCCTTCCGATCTGATCTGTGTTTACTGATGAGTACAATTAAGTACTAATGGAATGGATCTCCAAGCATCATGTGATGCGTACAAATCCAATAAAATATAAAGCAGTTACTTTAGCCATGGGGAGGATGTGACCTTTACAATAACTCGGCCCAAACTCCCAAAAATGTACATATGACAATGTGCAGTCACATGCAAAGGTTTGGGCACCCTCGATCATATAACATTTTATTTTGTTGATTTTCTCAGTGTAAATCAGTACATGCCATCTTCAAAGAACGTCTGCACACTGTTTAATGTAAAATTACTGTTTATGGATTTAGCATTCTGGAAAAATAAGTTTAGCTCTGATCAATGTTATGGAACATTTTATGTTTTACTTATAAATTATATACTAAAGTTATTTCTCTGTAAAGGGAATGACAGCAAAACACAATTTGGCTTTTCACACTTTGCACAGGCCAGTAACACCATGAGAACACCATGTGTTATAGTAATTTTGTCATAGGACATTCATTAAACTCTCTCTCAATGATAATATAATAGTAATAAATACACTATGTTACCATAAAAACAACAACAATAATAGTGTTGCTATATTATTATTATTATTATTATTATTATTATTATTGTTGTTGTTGCTGTTGTTATTATAGTAATGAGATGAGATAAAAGCATAAAGTTGAGTTTAGTGATTTAGTTTGTTACTTTTAGGCAAAGGCAATGAAAGAAAATACTATTGAAACAGGGCTTTAATTCAGAGGTAAATGAAATACATTTTAACACAGTTCTGAAATGTGGAATTCAGCTCCACAGTTCCACAAGAACATAAAAAAGCAGGAATTAAGTGAGGTTAGCAGGTGCTTTAAGGCAATGCAGAATAATAAAAAAAACCTTATACAGAAAAGTACAGGTGCTCAGTGTAGTTCTTTCAAACGGGGGGTTATGGGAGCTTTCTCTTATGTTTGGTTCAGATCAACTGTTTTCTTGGGAAGCCCTATAAATTACATTTATCAATTCTGCTTGCATGTACAGCATTCAGTGCACCACTCCGGGATTAAAAATAATATCTAACTTTAGTCATTTTTGTCAAATGATAACAAGCTTAAAACTGTGTTTACATGCAGGAAAAAAGAGCTCAGAGTGTAAAATTACACTCAAGTTTCAAACTTCAGATTTGGTAAATGTAAGTAAAGGTGGCTAGTTTCCCCAAAAGTAGTTTTCACTGAACTTTAGTACAAAGAACAAAGATTTTACTGCTTTTCTTGTTAATTGTAGAAACTATTGAGGGTGGCGGTGGTCTAGTGGTAGGGCACTTGCCTCTGGATCAAGAGGTCCCTGGTTTGAATCCCACCTCCAGCACTACCACCACTGGGTCCCTGAGCAAGACCCTTAACTCTGAGTGTCTCCAGGGGGACTGTCCCTGTAATTAGGACATGGAAGTAGGTCTGGATAAGAGCGTCTGCTAAATGCTGTAAATGTATTGAGACAAGCGGCCCATCAAGCGGCCAGTTACATGTGCAAAGTTTTATGGAATAATTCAATGTATTATTAATAATTAATTATTTATACTAATAGACAGTTTTTCTGATACAACATAAGGGTTTTTAAAAGTAAGCTATGTTTACAAAGCAATATAAAAACCCATGATTACTCCTAAAACTATTATGCTATTTGATATTTAGCATAAAAATGAAAGATTTTTAATGAGCTACAAGTTATTTTGGGTTTTCACTCTATCACTGTTCTTGAGGGCCTGATCCAAATGTTCCACTCTGTGACTGAAAGCAGAAATTGCAAAAAAACTACAAGTACAGCAAGTAAAGACATTGGCTGCAGGGTTGGGTATTAGATCAGAGCTAAATAGGCTCTGGTAAATGTCCGCTGTGTGCATGCTATCATGAGACCAGAGTTGTAAGTGACCACCAACATTTGGCAACCTATAAATAAAGCAAGCCATATGCCAAAGCACACAAGGGAAAAGAGCCCTGGACTGTGGTTAATTAGGATGTAATCCTCTTGCAGCTTGTTCTTAGTAGTCCTTAAGACTCATTTTCAAGGCAGAAAAACCATTACGATTCACTGATGAGGCCACTGATAGCTTCGGTCACCTAAGGTAAAAACCTCTACCTTATAATAATAGTGCCTTTTTCTTGAGAGTGTAACAGTAAGTGCACACCAAATTCAATTAATTAGAGCATTTTTAACTGCTGAGCAGAATCTGCTGCTTTGTGAATACACTTGTTATTTTATACAAAGATCCTTTGTGTCACTGTCATAACTCTTGTGGCACTTCAATTACACCAAAGACAAATTACCTAAATAGAATGCAAAAAAAAAAAAAAAAAAATCAGTGTAGGTGTTCATACTTTTTTAATCTGCTACTACAGCTTAAAGTGAACATGAATACATCTTTGGAAAAGTATACTCAAAAAAGAAAAAAGAGAAAAACCTATTTTGGTTCCCTAAATTAAGGATTTTCAGACTTTTCTTGAAAGAACATTTAAACGTCAGGTAAAAGAAGTAAAGGCTAGTTTCTCGCAAAGTCGTACAAAGAGTCCGTATCTCTTTGCATGAAGTTGTTGAAAGTTTCGTGAAAAATGTTCCATAAAGTGGCTCCAAGACAACACAAGACAACACAAGAATCAACAGTCATTCTGAAAAAGATTACTCCACTCAGTTTTTTGTATGGGGTATGGGGTAACGGTCATGTTTCGCGGCGCTCTGAATGGACACCCCTAGAGCTTCATCATGTCAGCAGGCCTCATTAGTCTGAAGGTATATAGATCTCCACTGCCTCACACTGATAGATTTTAAACCAGTAAAGATTAAAGCTGTGTAAAAATTGCAAACCAAATACAAGCTTTTGTATTTTTTTTTACGAGTGTTGTTACCTAAAAGTCCATTTATCGAGATCTTTAGTAAACAAGAGGAAGCCCCTTGGTGTCAAAGTCCATTCACCAGAGAATATTTCACAACACATCATTATAGCACCCTAACCCCCGGACAGCATGAGGGCAAACTTCTCACACAAAACTACAACAAGCACTTCTCCTCTGGGCATGGAAAGGTCATCTAGCCATAACTCACTCTCTTCACATTTCAATAAAGTAATATCCATTCATGTGTCACTCTCTCTATTCAGCTTGCTGTGAAGGTCTCAGATTACTGACAAAAGTGCCAAACCCTGAACAGGCAGGTTCTTCTCAAGTCATTCATATCATGCTTACTTCTGTCCCTTGATTAGGGACTATATTATGCATTTATTGGCCTTAAGACACTTGTCCAATGGCCACAGTGCAATGACTTGAGTGTGAAGAGGCCTGTTGGAGGAAGTTCCTGTTCCTTCCTCCAATTATGACCCAGGATCAAAACAAAATTGTTGTGGCATTGTGCGGAGAACATAGTGTCCAAGTTGGCACTGTTTATTAGGAGTGATGTGATGGTGGATATGATTTACATGCTAGTGGTAGTTCTAGCAGACCTCTGTTGAAATAGCTGTAATGTCTGCCCTGTGTCGTCAGGATATATCGCTGATGGTAACAGGTTGACTGCCTTATAACATCTGTGGGCTAGTGGAAGAAGAACATACGCAAAGCAAAGAAACACTGCAAATCTCCATCCCAGGTAAGTTCGCCAATGGATTGTTTTACAGATAAATGGAAACAGTGTGTCTCTAAATATTAAATAGGTCTGAGTGAGAATGAAAAGAATGAAATTTATTCAGTTATATTTGTTTTGGGATTGCAATAGCATTAAAATTCCATTTTCTCATGGGCAGAACTTGCAGAAAACTATAGGCCAGCAATGGAAATCAAATGTAGGTTGCTTAAATCAATCAGAAATCTTTACATGATACAAAATGAGATCAGTTTTTTACAACAGCATCTATAAATTGCACGGCTACTACTTACGACTACTTACTAACACTCATGTCAGTCCTGTGTTGATTTTTATGTGGTGACTTTCACTGTTCTTCGAAGGATGGCCCACATGAAGATGTTTGCTGGAATTCCCATGTCAAAGGTACATATATTCTTTTCAGGCTGTATGCTAATTTCTATGAATCTGAACAATAACTGTACAATCCATTAAAGCTGCAGTTTTGTAAAAACCAAGTAAAATTTCATAACTGAGCATTGTATCTCTTTATCACTTTCTTTGTACTTGTGGTATAAAATGGTTCTTGCTGTTGAGCTTCAACAAAACCATCATTAGCACACTTTCTTACCTCTCCTGGATTATTCTAAATCTTTCCTTCCTCTCTGCAGTGTTTGAGAGACATGTGTAAAGAGGAGGACTATATGTTCCTAAATGGCAACAGAGATGAAGGCAAAACCCCAGGGAACAGGATGTCCCGGGACAGTAAGTTGGAGCAAAGACGAGAGGAAAGGGTAAATACTCGCCCACAGTCAAAGACAAAATATTTTTGACCAATTTTTGACCTTGTTTATTAAAGATCTCAAATCATGCTGAATTTATTTTTTTTTTAAAATATGATAAAGTGGCATTATAGGTAAATACTGTTAAAGTTAGAAAAAGCATTGCTGACTCCACAGTAATTTAAAGATTATTTATAAAACTTAACCTGTTGTCAGTTTGTTGTTTCTGTTACAAAGATCAACACATTTGCCTGGTCTGCTTAGTCAGCCAGTCAGTCATTTTCTTCCGCTTGTCTCAAGCGGTGTCAGGGGGGGGGGGGGGTGCTGGAGTCCATCCCAGCTCACACAGGGTGAAGGATAGGGGACACAACCTGGACGAAGGATAGGGGACACACCCTGGACAGGAAGGGGGGTTCAAACCCCTGATCCTCTGATCATGTGGCCAACGCCCTAACCACGACCACCGCTGCCCCCTGGTCTGCTTAGAGTGGGCTATATATATATATATATATATTATTTTACATATATGAATCTTACACAATAATAAGCAACCTTTTTCATTGTATAGGACAGAGAGGAGATGGAAAATTGCGATGTTAAAATGAATTACGACCCTTGATAAATAAAAACAACTCAGTGGGTAAAATAAAATGAAAAATGTAGGCTATGACCCCTTAAGGTTGATCTATTAAAAGAAGTGTATACAGTAGTAGGTAGCTAAAATCTTTTAAGGTTAATCTCCGGACACACAGCATGAATGTTGCAGCACAGATTTTGTACCTCTGCGTCAACAACCACATAAGCAATGTTGTCTGACATTAATGAACATTATGGTTTATTAAAAACATTGGATTTTATATGTTAAAATGCTAACAGTGAGTGCTGGCCCCTGCAGCTCCGTCAGAAGCTGGAGCGAGAGCAGCAGGAGCGGGACAGGCAGCGGGAGCTGGAGGAGCAGCAGAGGGTAAATCCAGTAGTGGTAATAATACAATAATTGGAATAGTTATTGTAGGATGCAATCTGAGATGTAATAATGCACTGAACTTTTGCCCAAAGAATCATAATAACATTGAAATCCTGTGACGTCAAAGGTCTGCAGTTTGCTGCTTGGAAAATGCCACAGCTTGGCCAACCTAGCTTTAGCTGTATCCACTCACAGTGATAACGCTATTTATAACCATGTCTGAGACTTTAGGCAATGCCTTTCCAAGCACAACCAGCCTTCCTCAATGGACTTACTTGTAAGCCTAATTGCAATTTATTGCATTACATTTGCACTGCTCTTGACTGCATTAGCATGTGCAATGACCCCTGCTGCCCAAACCAAACAATGCTAAGCAGACACATGGCAAATATTACAAAATTACAGTTTCAGCACTCGTTTCCCATTATGTGGTCAGCTGAGGCTCAGGACCGTAGCAAAAGCCGAAGGCAGATTCGGGAAGGTGTGGGTCTGTGTATGTAAAAAAAAAGAAGCCTCCCAGCTGCATGTGTTCTGCTGCCAGCATAGCAACGGTCAGGAGAGCATGGGGTCACCAAAGGACAGCTTAGTCACCGGTGTAACTTCCATTATGATAGGCAAGACAATAACTTGAAGAACTCTCATCATGCTGGTTTTTGTCCAAGAGCATAAAATAGTATATAAATAGTACAAAAATAACAACAACACACACAAGATGTGCAGAATAGTGGATGCACAAAATATGTGTATATGAGATTGGTTTTAAAATAAATTTACATTTACATTTGTGGCATTTAGCAGACGCTCTTATCCAGAGCAACTTCCATGTCCTAATTACAGGGACAGTCCCCCTGGAGCAACTCGGGGTTAAGGGTTTTGCTCAGGGACCCAGTGGGGGTAGCGCCAGAGGTAGGATTTGAACCTGGGACCTCTTGATCCATAGATCCACAAATTAAAAACATATTAATTATTGTGAAATGTAAAAAAAAAAAAAAAGACTAAAAAGGAAAGCATTCCTGCAAAATGCTACATTTTTGCTGGATTACATCATATGTCTGAATCCTGTCCTGGTTGGCCAGAGCACTGCACTCAACCTCAGCACTATATTGCAATATCTCAACCATGAACAAACTTTAAATTTTTGTTGGAATTATAACTTTTCTTAAAACTTCTTCAGAGTTACAATAAATGGTTATGTAACAAGAATTCGCTGTCTGACTTTTTAGGGAACCAGGAGTGGCTCTTCTATGGCCTTCTTCCAAAGAGCCGTTTCTGAGTCCTTTCTTTAACACGCACTTATTACTTCCCTTCTGTCCACGTATCATTTCAATGTGATTCTTATTTGACCCCTAATTCCAAAAATCTACAAACTGACAGTTGACTACATGCACGTCCTTCCTGTCCAGCTGCTCGCTCTGTCTAGGCAGTGGAGGAGGAAGCAGTGCCTGGCCTTGCCTCGCATGTGTACTCCATTTGATCCATTTACCATCCATCACCACCAGTTTCCAAACTAAATAAATAAACAAAATGATGTAGACACTTCTGGCAACACACCAGCCCCAACTCTCCTTGTATGCCTACAGGGGTGTGTTTGAGAAAGGGAGCTGGGTGTGAATGCATCAAGCGTCCGAGGAATGAGGTGCCGGAACATGTTTGTAAAAGCTGTTGTAAGTGGAGGCGCCGCATTTCAATGCTTTCCATATGCTTTAAAGTTTCAAGCGTAGTGCGCTGCCTATAGGAGCTACATGATTAACAGGAAGCAGGGCCCCACAGGACATGTTCCAAGTGCAGAAGAGCAGCGGGTCAGACCCAGCCCTATTATATCACTCTGTATCAACTGGATTGCTCCGACACTGACAGCAGAGTCTCTTAGCAACACAGGAAGCGATTTTTCAGCATTAGGTATTCTACAGTATTTAGGGTTAGGCCTTAAGTCCAGGAGGAGCTATCTGTTCTCAAAAGAAGTTAAAATGCTTAACCTCCTGCTAAATTTGTGAACTCATCCCCTAGACCAGTAGGTACTCCTACATCAAACTTTTAGAATAAGGGATGCAACTGTACTTTTTTGTTCTTTAGAAGAAAAGCCAAGCCTTTTTCTTGTAAAACTGTAAAACAAGTTTATAGTTTCCATTTAGACCTTTTCCTTCTATTGTTCAAAATGTGTTAAACTGCTTACATTAGTTATTTAGAACAGCAGTGAAGCCAACAATGGAGTTTATTTTTTGCCAGGATGTCAGTGTTAAATGGCATTGAAACATCGTCAAATGTTTTCCTCAAACCATGGCAAGATTTAATAATCTCAGAAATGGTGTGGCTGCTGTAAATGAATCGAGTAACGTACAGAAAACACCAGGCTGCAAGATGGCTAAAGCCAATGTCTTAACAGTACGACTAACCTCTGTCCATTTGAAATAGGCACAGGTCATTTGTTAGGTTTTAAAAAGATCAAGTATGTCAGCAAGTGTCAAAAACCACATAAACATATGAATTAATCAGTTTGGTGAGTGATTAGTAGTAAATTTAAGGTGACTATATTTCTGAAATGAAATGAGAATTTTAATATCCAGTGTCATTACCTGTGAACTAAAAATGGGGGCAGTATTTTGAATTTGCAGCTGTTGTAAAGTAATAAACTAAAAGGAAGGTTAACGGACAAAATCATCCAGTGCACTTCTTTTCATTTCACATCCTTTCACTCTCTTAATTTTTCTCTCCCTCTTCCTGTCCAGTCTTTAATAATAAATGGAACTTTTAGATAGGGAACTTTTTTGTTAACATTTACTTACTTTACTTTTATTTATCACACTCTCTTTAGTCACTATAATTCCTAGCAGCCTTCATTCTCTTCTTCTCCAGTTTGGGGTGAAGTAATGGGTTAACCTGACACTTGCTGGTTGCAGGTCAAGCTGTACACAGCAGTTTTCTCGACAGTTATACAAGCAAGCAGCTGTAGCAGAAGGGACATTTAGTGTCACATGTTTTTACTGCCATTGCTACTTCTGTGTCAGACTAAAGTGTGTTTGTGTGTGTCTATGTTTGTGTCTTCTGAAGAAGAAGGAGGAGGAATGGAGAAATCACGTGGCGAAACTAGCATCTGGACGTGAGTCTCTCCATGAGAGATTACACAGACTTCGTGAATTCAGGGTGAGGTTACTCCACTAGCCTTACACACAAACACATAAACACACACATTTGTATACATTTGATTTTTTTCACTACTACAGTTTAATTTTTCTATTTTTGTTATTTTAATTATTTGTCCATTTTTAGGAAGCATTTTGCTACCATCTATACTTTATGCACATTTTATAAAGAACGAAGCAATACATACACTTATTTGGAATTTACATAGAAAAAGAAAAACATGCATTCCTACATTTAAATGTAAGTTTTCCTTCATTTCTGGCAAAATAAAGCTTTATTTAGTCACTGACAATATAAAACTACATATATGTAATAAGCATTCTATAGTTTTCTTAACCTAGCCTTATCTTAACCTGGGTTAAAAAATGAAAATGGCCAGGAAATGTAAGAAAATTCAAATATTTTGAATTAATTATTATTATTATTGTTATTATTATTATTATTATTAGTAGTAGTAGTAATATAATTATTATTATTATGATAATTAGTATTAGCAGTAGCAGAAGTAATCGTATTATTGTAATTATTATTATTATTATTATTATTATTGGGGCAGCGGTGGCCTAGTGGTTAGGGCGTTGGCCAGAGGATCGGGGGTTCGAACCCCTTCCCAATAGATTGCCCTGAGGTACCCTTGAGCAAGGTGCCGTCCCCGTCACGCTCCTCCCTGTGATGGGCTGGCGACCTGTCCAGGGTGTGTTCCCTGTGTGCGCTGGGATGGACTCCAGCACTCCCCCGTGACCCTGCTTGGAACAAGCGGCAGATCATGACATGACATTATTGTTGTTGTTGTTTTTGTGTATCTAAGTACTACAACATCTAAACCCAATACTCCAGTAACCAAGACTCTTTCTGCTCTTTTAGTTAAAAAAAACAAACAAACAAAAATAAAACACACGTTGTGTGGGGCACTTTTTCATATTTTCTGGTATTCCTATCATTATGAGGACATTTTGGCTACCACAAACAGATAAATACAAGGCCAGACACATGCACATAGACAAAGGCAGTCTCCCACACACAAATATACACAGATACAAAGATTAACCACACAGATGTGAGACTGGAGACCGGGCTGACTCATCCAGGCCAGATGTTACATATAGAATACAATGCCAGGCATTAGTCTATCACAGACACAAAAGGAAAAAAGAAAGTGCAACAATACACAGATGATCAAACTTATGGCCGATGGATACTCCAAACAGTACACAGTGTTCTGTACAGACATCATGAATCTTTCGTGACAGCTTTATGGGACTGTGTATGATAGTATTTTCAGTTTTATTTTCAGTTTTATTTTATTTCAGTTTTTTCAGTAAAACCAGTCTGGGTTTGGTTTACAAAATATTCAGGAAACAGTTTGTTTTTATTTTAGCTATACCCACATTTAGGTTGAATTCAAAAGAAAATCAGATTTCTTTTGAGATTTCTTCAGAGACCAGATTTTCAGCTTGTATTTCCAGTTAAATTGCACTTAACATTTGGTTGCAGATCCCTTGCTTGCTTGTGATAACAGTCAAGCCTGCAACTGACTTCTTCAAATTGTTGGTTTCCAGATGTTTACCACAGTGGTAATGGTTTCAATGGTTGTTTATTCTGGGGGATTTTCTCCTCCGTTTCCTTTTTAGGAAATACCTGTTCAATTTGGTTAGGATCTGGTGAATGATTTGGCCTTGATGAGATCCTTCATTAACTTGACAGTGTGTTTTGGATCATTATATTTCTGCATGATAAAGTCTCCTGATTATTTTGGATGCATTTCTCTGTAAATTGGCAGAAAAAAAAGTTTTGTGGACCTCATGAGCCATTCCGCTGCTACCAGTCTGAGTTATAGTGTCAAAAAAGATGACCGAATCATCTTGACTGAGATTATATATTTGGGTCTCATCAGCCCATAAAACTCTTTTTTTCAGTTCTTACTTCTCTTGAGTGGTTTGCATCTGGCTGCACAGCTTCTTTATCCCCAATTTTTCTTCTTTTGTCTGCTTCAAAATGGCCATAGACAGCTTTCTGGTCTTCATGGCTTTTTTTTCCCTTTTTTTAACAGTCTTTATCGGAGAAATCCAAAGCTTCAGCTGAGAGTCGATATCAAAAGCAATTTAAACAAATATGTTAACTGGACTCTCCTCTGTCACAACAAACACCTTCAGACTCCCAAGTTCCAATACTTTCCCATACACATAAAAAGCAGGGTGGTCACATCCTGACGGAAATTGCTTTATGAGTTTCCCAAGAAATAAAAGTTACATTTCTTTTGATCTCAAACACAAATGCTTTCATTCCATAATTAATTAATTCATTTAGTCATTCATTCGTCTGTTCATTCATTCATTATCTCAGTCATATCCTGAGAAGTCGTGGGTGGTGCTGAAGCCTATTTCAGCTCGTAGGGCAAAAGGTATAGAATCTCACTGGACAGATCGCTGTTCAGTCAAAAGTCTTTAACGCATAACAAAAAGAAATAGATTTCAATTTCTGTGCCAATACTTTTAGAGGGGACTGTAACTGAAGCCCACAACAATTCAAGCTGGTTGTTGGGAACGTCCTTCATCCTGTAATTATCTTTTGCCTATTTACACTGAATGTTCTCCTTTCAGGAATTTCAGAAAAGGGTGCTGATACAGGACCTGGGCCTGGATCCAGATACGTCCAATGAGAAGCTCACACAAATTCTTATGAGGCTGTAAAAATGGTCATGTGACATGGAAAAAAAACAACACAATAACAGTGGGTTGGTGGAAAAGGATTTTGATAAATATTTGAGCACAATTTAACAATTCACAGTAAAAACTGTTTTTACTTAAGATAATTAACTTGACAGCCATAATATTTAAATTTTCCTTTTCTTATTTTAACAACAACAACAACAACTACAGTAATACTAATAATAATAATACACACTGAAAATATTGAAATATACAGTTATTGAATTAAAAATGTTTAAGGCAGCCAGGTTTCTTTTTTAAGTTAAAACAATATTTTTGTACAGCAGTAGACTGCAGCTGAACACAATGCTATGTGCAGTAGAAGCCACTAGACGATATGCTAAACCTGGATGCCCAGACGTTTTGTTTTGGGAACCAAAGTGCAATGCTTGTGTGAGTATCAAAAATTGAAACAGTGTATAAATAAAAGTGGAAGCTTGGTTTAAAATGAATTTGGTTTAAGAACAAATCTTTTGTTAGCATTTTTTTTGTTTGTTTTATTTCACTAAAACATGTAATAATGCTTATAAGACATGTAAAGTATTATAATAATACAAGGATTTAAAAAATGTCTGTCCTAAATGTCTGTAGGGGAACTTGCTTGCCATATCAAACATGTTCATGGAACAACTTCGACCAGCAGGTCCCAGTTTGGGCATCCCAATGCTACTCTGATTATGTGTCTGTAAAAGAGATTTATATCGTTGCAGTGTTGATTCGATGGATATTCTGTTGGTGAAAACCATGTCGATCACTTTATAGATACTAATAAAATGCTAAAAGTGCTAAAAAGGCATTAGCATGCCAATCCAGAGCTCACACGTGATCCCCATGATGAGTGTGCCAGCTGAGCAGATTTTATTGTGGCAAATGTGGCTTTGATGTTCTTCTGAGGCATGTGCTTCCTACTTAGAAACAGTTGTTTAGACTTGTGTGCCTTTTTCAAGAGCCTTCAATGAAAACTCGCAAGTAGGTAATAGCAGCAAAAAGCAAAACAAAGATAAGCGGCTGTGTGTGAGAGAAAGGTGTGTGTGGAGGGGCTCTAGCATTTCCACCAGTGCAGATCTAATGTTAAGTAAAGGAGAATCTGGGGAGTCATGTTGCAGCGCGTCTGGACCCTGAGGGCAGGAAAATGCCAGGTTCTAGGGTTTCTCCCTCTCTTTCACTCTGTGTGATACACACAGACATCCCAAAACTTCCCCAATCCACCTCAATGGATGCTCAACTCTATTTCTTTTTTAGACAACAGCCAATTCTGATGCAACAATCTGATTGGTTAAAAGTGTTCAGTCTTAGTAGGTTTACTTTAGTGAAAGTGAAAACCCTTGTCCTTGCGAGGTAACAGCACTGCAAACCATGAACCACAACGAAATTGGACCTCTGCTTTTAACCCATGCAGACAAACACCGTGCAGCAGTGGGCAGCTATTGAAAGCGCCCGGGGAGCAGTGGCGGTGACGGTACCTTGCTCAGAAGTACCTCAGGGCAACCTACTTGTGAGGGAATTGAACCCACAATCTCCCGATGCAGGGCAACTCCCTAACCACTAGGCCACCGCTGCCCCGCTGCACTGCTGCTTTAGCAAACAGAACACAAATATGCCTAAGAGAACATCATTTCAAACTGGAGCCCAGGTCAGACTCAGAGCGTGACAGTTACAGCACTGAAATGATCAGAGTTAAATATCTACAGAAACGGATGAAACCTCCTCTCAATACTCTGCATTCATTTTGTCCATGAGTCTCCTGAAAACTTGCTTATGTTCACAAAATGGAGCAGTACAGTGTAACATCTTGTGGAAGAGGAAGCAAAAGCTAATCTGAGTCTAGTAAATGTAAAAAATGGCAGACATCTGGAGGCAATGTATTGTTTAGTACCACCAGCATCTACAACACGACACAACACAACAACTTTTGCCTCTTCGTTAACAAATGTATTACTACAACCTTTGTCACTGTTGCCATGCTTGATGTTGTCAGAAACACTTGACCCTGCCTGTACCGGATATAATGAGCTGTTAGCCAAAAAGAAAGAGTACAAATCAGCAAACAAGATGAGCTTTGAAATGCTTTACAGTCTGGACTGCCCGGAATAAAATGACATTTGGGTAAATCTGGTTAATGTGGAAATAAAAAAAAACATTTGCCCATATTCATATATAATTGCTACAAATGACAAAAAGGTTCAAGGGTTCAAGGGTTCAAATCCCAGACAAGAAGGTTGCCCTGAGGTACCCTTGAGCAAAGTACCATCCCCATCATTGCTCCTTGGGCACTTTAAATAGCTGCCCCCTGCTGCACAGTGTGTATGCGTGAAAAGCAGAGGCTGCGTGTGCTGTGTGGTTTATGGTGCACTGCCGTGTTTCACGATGTCAGATAGTCACTTTCACACAAAACATCACGTTGTCATTCTTAATCATCCACCTTCTTGACATCTGTTTCTTTTTTTAATCCTTTTTGTCAGCCCACTGCGCAGAATAGTCTGACAAATTGCGTTAAATCAGAGAGAAAACACCACATTTGTCTCACATAATAATCACATAATAATCACAAAGTAAGCCACATAAACTATGTGTTTATAAATGAGCAAAATGAAGTGCTGTAACATTGCACTTTCACTGAAACTCTGCAGACCATTATTGCCAAATTCCATTTGAAATTAAATTCTTTACTGGGAACAATTTCAGGATATTTTGGTCTTCTAGTTGGAAAATCTTGTAAATCACAAGAACCACCTCACTCATCTTCTTTTTTTTTTTTTTTTTTTTTTTTTTTAATAATCTTTCTGTTTAAGGCTCCTCCAGCTCCATTCTATTTTGCCTTAATTCTTCTTGCCAAAACTCTGAGCTTTCCCAGGTGGTTGTTGTATACAGTGGAGACTCCATGGCTGCACTAATAAGCAGTAATATTGTAGAGAGAAATGAGGGAGGAGGCTAATGGAGATCACCTGAGACAAACCAGGCCAGCTGAAGGTTTTGTCAGTTTGACAAAGGAATGTGCTGTAGGCAAGGATTACGTGGTAGACTTGTGTACCTATGCATACAAAATGGTGGAAATGCAATTGCCATTTTCAAACATGCAGTTACCTCCTGCTTAATATTATGATGGTCCCCATTGTACCATCCAGACTGTTCCATAAAGACATGAGCTCTACAAGACCTTGTGGTACTCAGATGTTACAGTTGAGACGTTATGTTAAAATCCTGTGAGGTGGGTCCTCCTGTTTTGCATTACTTTGTCCAGCACATCCCACAACCATAAGACTGGATTGAGGCCAAGAAATATGAAAGCAAAGTGAACACCTCCTAATACATCCCACACAGACAGCCACTGTAACCAGATCGTTAATGTAATTCACTCTATGTGCCACTTGTTTTAATGTTGTGACTGATCAGTGTACATGCAAAGGTTTGTAGACATCTGCTTTTCCAATGCTTGTTCCAGAATTAATTGGAGCTTGTCCTCCCATTTCGGCTATAACAGCATCTGTTCTTCTGGGAATTCTTTACACTAGGCTGAAACAATGCTGTGAGGATTTGACTGCAGGCACAGAAACACTAGTTAGGTCTAGTACTGATATTGGATATTGGAGAGGTATTGGATGATGCTCTATCATCCAGTTCCACTGCTCTAAGGATTTTATACCACCCTAGTCACTGCTTTGACAGGATATGGCAAGCTTAAACTGTACGTCTGCTCCTGGGTGTCCCCTTCTAGTGGTGACAATTTTCCTTTTGATTTTTAAAAAATGTTTCACTCTAATTTTAGCAATTTGAAATCTTTAAAACTAACCATCACTTTGGCAGGAAAACAGGATGAATTTAGCTAAAAGCATTTTCTATCAAATAATAATAAAAAAAACACTTTTCAAAGTCAAAACAATGTCATCAATCTTCACATTATTAGCTAGCTTCATTTCATGGATTTATATCAAATTATATAAAATTTTTGAATATTTTTTTTTTGCTCGATAAGAGGATGAAAACAAGCACTCACACAAACCTACACAAAATGGTAGATTTTTAAGGTGTAGCTAACACCCGAAACCATGTGAAACACAAGTATGTAACATCTCCAGAGAAAGGGTAGACGCCCAGAGGGAATTCTGAAAAAAGATCTGACTACTGCCCCACTGTGCCTCAGCTTTGAAACTCAGTAGTCAGACTTTAGAAAGGCATTCAGCTAAAAGGAAAACACAACCTTACATATTCACACTTGAAGGGACAATGATGGGACGAGGAATAAATAAAGAGAATAAAATAAGAACCATAAACCATCCAAATCTAAACACTATGAAAATGAACATATCGCCTGTTGAACAGCTTTCACTTTTTTGAACGACGCATAGGCATTTAAACAGACTGACACAACTCTATTTTTTAAAGAGCCTCTCGCAATCGCTTCTGTATTTTAGAATTAGCCCCTGCTCCCAGTCTAACCCTGCAAAAATTGCCTAAAGGGAGAAAAACAGGCAGGTTCCTGCCACCAGTTTCCTCTTAATTGCTCCTGCTTTTCTTCGGCTATTTGCCAGTAAAAAAAAAACATCTGACGAGACAGATATTGTATGATAATATTTGATGATAGTACAGCCTTAGAGAGGGCAGAGTGTTGCTTGCTGGTTTCACATAACAGCTGAACTGTCGTTGAAAATGCTAGTACAGTACATGGAGTGCACCCAGACAATAGTTTAGTCAACTGCCAACCAAATCACATGCTGACTGCAGCTTTATAAGCTTATTCAGCCTTCACCTCACTGCTGTCAGAAAAAGAAAAGGGAACAGATTATAATAACAAGGTGAAGCTGCCCCTTTTCTTGTATCACAGTTTCATGCAATGACAAGAGGCTTTGGGGGAAGATTACACATGTCATCAAAAAGATCCATCTGAATGGGGTCATGGGTTGGCAGCAGATGAGTAAGGACAGATAATCTTGCAGAAAAGTTCCTGCAGTGTACAGGGGTGTGAATGAGTTCACACCTGGAAAATATCATCACTGTTCATCGCTGTGATTCCTAATCATTCAAAACCCGTGATGTTGGCCCATTTGAGCCAAATAAATAAATAAATAAATAAATATAAATAAAATAAAACAAAATAACTCAAATAAAAGTGGGAGTGTGGGAATTCCTATTATAATTTTAAGAATTGTTAATCTTTTTTTCAGCAAAAAAAGAAAAAAAGGGAAACAAAGAGGCCTAGCACTAATTTCAAACCATAGCAACAATCAGATGCAGTGAACTGTGAGTCATTAAGCAGCAACCAGTGCTAGCATTATTATACTTATTGGGCTGTAATTACAAACAGATTTTATTATGTGAACAAACTGTTGTATAATTAAAGTTCACAAAACATAAAAGGCACTGGCATTATTCAAAAGCTGTAAAAATCAAAAACTGTTTTAATATGACAGCATCAGCATGTGTTTTCATTGTTTTGCGTTTCATAAACCTGGTTTATGATGTGTCAAAGTGTTCTCCTGCCGGCAAACAGACTTGCTTTTCAAGTTTTACTTCAACATAACTATACCATTACAATGTGTAAACAACAATGGGCTTTCTGCAGGCCAGAAAGAGAGTGAACAGAATGTATGTGATGAAAGTTTTGGTTCTCTTTCTTTCAACCTGTTCGACAGAATGGCCAGAGGCCACAGGCTTTCAATACATCCATCCCATAGACAGGGCAAAATTACACAGAGTCTATAAAGAGTTTATTAGATATTTGGTGCTGCTTTTCAGGCCATCAGTTACTAATGGAAGCTTTTTCTAGTGTTTGTGTAGAAAAATTCATGCAGATCTAGAGTTTGCAATAGTTACTGATGACTGAAAAATAGGAAATCGCTCTTTGTGGTGGTTTGAAACATGCAACTGACAGGTCCAAACAAGAATACCCATCCATGGCTCTATTATGCAGTTGTCGATTTCGCAATCACAATATGTGTAAACCTGGTGTGAGAATTCAGCATTCATGAATACATTTGCCCTAACCATAAAGTGCCCATGTCCCTAAAGTATCCTAATACAGTGCCCTGCCAGCACAGAAGGAAATCTGCTTCCACATAATTGGGATTAAATTTATTTATTTATGTTTATTCTTTTTGCATGAGTATTAAATCTTGTAGGTTCTTTGAGGAATAGAGAGAGTGATGGCCAGATGTTGGTCTTCCTCATGCAGCTTCCCTCTATATGACAATCATCCCTTGGCTGATGATGACAAAACCAGGGGGAAGATTATGGGTGTGGCACAATAAGAAGCCAGCTGCTCCACTGTCTTACAAGTGCTGAGCTGCAGAATCAGGATGATGAATCAAGTTGAGGTGGCATGACTTATTTAAGAACTGAGAAGAGGTTAAGTAAATGTTCCCTTTGTGTGATGTCACTACCATATGCATGTTTCTTGTTGACAGTACTTGGACCAGTGTAACCAACTTCTAAGCAGATGAACTGGTCTAGTCTAGGTAGCATGCACTGGCCTGTAACTAATGCATAGAATTGCAAGTCAGTTTTAAAAAAGCATTAGTCAGATATATAAGATCACAAGAGTCAAGGTTCTTGTCATATGACCCCAAGCATCTACAATAGATCTTACTGATCAAGAGACCTACCTGTGACCTACCTATGATCCATGAGCAAATTCACATGGAGCGATTCACTTCTTATCTATGAGGGAATTAATCTGTAAGATCTGACACTAATTTAGCTTATTCATTATTGCTCTAAATCTATTGCCTAATATGAGAATCTAACAACAGAGTGTTGAAAATAAAATGAATGAAATACACTCAAACGCAAAGGTTTGAATACACATTTTCAAAGTTCATGGTTTGAAAAGAAAGTAAAGATGTTATCCTCTTTAACGGAAAATAATGGAAAGCATATGTAAGTACCATGACTTTTGCAAAGGCCACATTTTGTCTTGCCAATTCAGTAATCCTACATTAAATGATGCAGATCTTTCTTCTCAGCTGAGGGCCTGTTCTTATTGAAACCTATTTTATTTGCAAAGGACATGTCATTAGACCTGGGCGCTCTGCCAGCTGAAAGTTGTGGTTTCGTTTTAAAAAGAACTTTTACCTCCCCTTACTTGCATAGCTATCTGAATTAAGTGGGCATAAAAAATGTACTCAAAGTGATTATTATGATCACTGCACATGTCCCTCGTTTTCTTGTTTTAAAGTTGACTATAAGACTGAGCTTGAGAGACCACTCGTGCCATCACTCTTTTTTAAATACTTTTTTTTTCACAACTTAAGCGATTCATATGAACTGAATTGCAGCTAAGTAAGTCTTTGAAGTAAGTCTTGGAGTGGCGTTTTGCTGCATTAAGACATTCTATTGAAATCCATAAAAACAAACAAACAACTGAGTTATAATGAACTGCGTGACTCAAGGTACTTATCAAATGTCCTAAAACACATATATGGATCTTACCAATGGACCGGAAAAAGACACCAAAACACGCCTCAGCAGTGTACTTCATGACCTTGCTTGCCTCAGCAAACAATGTGTCATCTATGTAGATTGCATCTTTAATAACAGACATCTGTAGCAAGATTTGACACTCACTGTTTTATGAATTGATTTTTGTACAATACAATTTGTGCATTAAAGTACAGTTTTTGCTTCTTATTCCTTATTGAATGACAAGTTTCATACTCTCTATTAAGTCAAGAGATGTCACATTATAAGATAAATAAAACCTACAGTGATGTCATTACCTGAGAAAATGAAACGTTATAATTATTTGCTGTGATATGCTACATCTTATACAATTTGCAAAGCAGTTTTTGTTTTGTGCAGTTTCACAAATTGTGCAACAACCACATGAGCATGGACCAGATGTGTTGTGCCAAAAAAAATACACCTCTTCCTTTTCAATTAAGAACAGATGAATAAGAGACTTGAATAAGAGACTGTCAAAAATTCCCTCTCCGTTGACTGCGTCAACTGTGCATGGAATGACCACAAGCCGTCCTACAAAGCCTAGGTCCCATGGCTGTGATGACTTTGAGTCCTTTGTGAACTGCCTGGACATGTCAAAAAAAAACCAAACATGACACCTGTGGACATATTCTTCAGACATTACAGTACAGGGATTAGATAAATAATGACCTCTCTTGCTTTCGCTCCACAGAGAAAACACTGCATAGAGGGTGCCATGTCCCTCCTTAACATAACAGAGAGCTCAGCCCCACCCTCCTTCTCTCTTCTCCCATGTCCTTGATTCCCAGCATTCTGGGCACTCTGAAAACCGCTTGGTCTGCTGACCCATGCTCACACGGCTGTGTGTCTACCCGCCTCGCTGTGGGGCGATGTGGAAGCCTGGCGGGTGAACTGGCTGAAGCTGGCAGCACGGGGTCGTGTGCGGGACCGAGCAGCCAATGGGATGGTGGCTCCAGTAGCCACAGCATCATTAGACTGGGACAGGTGGGGCAGGGGAAGCTGTGGTTCTGAGTTGTCCTGCGGCAGCTGGGAATGCAGAGATTGCTGCTGCCGGGAATGAGGAACCTCTTTGGAAAAGAGGCTCTGGATGAGCTGGAGCTTTTCCTTCTCTTCATTCATGAAGACATCCACCAGCAGAGTCTTCTCCCGCTTCAGTTGTTCGCTGATATTTTTGGGCACGTCTGGTATCACCCATGCCACCAGCAGGCCCATGAACATCACCAGGTTCTAGGAATTCACAGGCACAGACAAACACATGCAAACACACACAGATGCCCACACACACGTGCACACACACAGAAGCAAACATGTCAACGTTAGGGCTGCAACAATTCAGGAGCTCAATAGGTTAGTTTGCAAAAAGTGAATTTCGGAGGCAGTGGTGGCCTAGAGGTTAGGGAGTTGGCGCTGAATCGGAACATGTGTAAATGCACATATATATATATATAATGGAAGTGTTAATAATTTATTTTCATCAATCAACAAAATGCAGTGAATGAACAAAAGAGAATCTAAATCAAATCAATATTTGGTGTGACCACCCTTCGCCTTCAAAACAGCATCAATTCTTCTAGGTACACCTGCACACAGTTTTTGAAGGAACTCGGCTGGTCGGTTGTTCCAAACATGACTGTGTTTCAACCTCCGTGTGACACTGATGATCATCAGCACCTGTTTGGTGACATTGGTTGATCATACACCGACTATAATCCTACAGAATCCCTGACTTTGTGCAAGTGTACCTAGAAGAACTGATGCTGGTTTGAAGGCAAAAGGTAGTAACACCAAATATTGATTTTGGATACTTTCTGTAATGCATAGGTTCATTATAAAAGCACTCCATAAAATAAGATTACAGGGTTTATTCATCCTTTCTTGGGGATCAACTGTTCCAAGCTATTCCCTGCACCTCCATGCCTGATTCCAGTCATGAAGGACTCACATGGTACAATGAGCAGGATTCAGTCATTGCCTTCATTACCTGAAGAGCTGGATCAAGTGTGAAGGGACAGGAAACAATTAAGGGCAACTATATAATGCAGTACTGTTACAAAACACTGCTCAACAGCCCTTAAATGAAACATGCAGTCATTCCCACAGACTACAGTGCAGCACAGGGACTTCATGTATTCAGCCAAGGAATGGGAGAGCCATAATCAGTCAAATAAACAGGCATTTAGAAAATTGATTGTAAAAATAAACAGCTGCAGCCTTCATCAGCACATGGGTGATGAGTTTTGGGAGGACAGCAAGAATAAAGTGACCAAAGGAATGTTGTGGCAGGTAGAAAACAATGGCTAGACTATTTCAGAGGGCACTCAAATGATCTCTACTAATGTGTGTGTTCCTTTAAGGAGTCAGCGCGTCATGGAATTATATTTCAGTCACTCCTCTTCTGCCAGTGTTACAAAATTACTTGAGCTGGAAAGCTACTTTCAAAAAGTATTACATTACAGATGACTAATTACCTAATTAAAAAGGCAATTAGTAACATAATCTAAGGCATTATGCAATATCAGCAAACTATTTTACAATCACACTCCATAATTTATGAATTATTTTCCATTGAAAACAATATACTAAAGGGGAAATTAAGGTTTTGTCCAAAAAACCCCCACCGAATAAATGAACTCATAAATCAATTTAATAAAGCATAGTGCTGCTAGTCAACCCTCAACAACAATACATACATGGAGGTTTGTTTTTTCAAGAAATTAGATGGGTGCAACAAAACACCTGAGCATCAAAACATCTTTTAATATTTAATAGAATATATTTTATTGGCCAATTAAGAGTGCAGATAAATGTAACATGCTTCACTGTCGGCAGCTAGGCTTGGAAACTGCATTTAGGTTGAAGAAAACTTGTCTCAGCAGCCATAATAACAAGGAAGTACATGTTATGTACTTATGAAGCTTGAACGGCAGCAACAGTTTTTTGGGATTTTGCATTCATGCAAAATGGCACAAGACTCAAACAATGGTTAAAGTAATGCCTAGGCAAAATCAAGGAAAAGCCTCCTTAAACTGTTTCTGGGTGAACAGCAAACAGCTGTTACAGCTTAATTACAGTTACAGCTAGTTACAGCTTAAATCTAAAGGTGGTGATCCAACAGCCCAGATATTGAATTAACTACAATGTAATAAAGTGATAATAAAACAAGCTTGTCTGCTCAAACTAAAATTCTTCAGTGATTTTAGAATCTTTATCCCACTATTGTGCAATGGCCCTTGCCACAGTTTGCATTCAGCCATATTTAAAAATAATTTCTATATCATATCAGTATGACAATTGGACTGTTGTAAAATCTGAGATGTGATCAACTGATAACAATCAATGAAATGCATTTTGACTACCCGACTGATTCCAATTTGCAATTTGTACCTGGAAAAGTATGACAAAGGCCAGCCGAGCAGCTAGAACTGACCAGTACTGTGTGGAGAACTGGTAGGGCTGGGAAGACCAGGGTGGTTCTCTGTAATCCTTGTACCTGCAGACCAAACCGCAATGAAACAGTCAGAAGAGGACATTTGAAGCAGCTGTTTTCAGTAGATCCGTACTGCTGTACAGCAATAAAAATAGAGGGCAAATCAGTAGCACATGCTTCACACATTCTTGCAGGGTGCTACACGGTGAAAGATGATAAGATGTCCTTTTTAATCATTCTGGAAGATTTAAAGCAGACTCTGCAAAGGGCCAGGAAAGCAAGACAACTGGATTTTCTCTCAACTGTCTGTAAAATTGCTCCACCACATGTTTTTGTGTCAGATTTCATGGTTTAACTCGAAGCAAAAAAAAGCAGAGAAGACATTGCAATTGCTTTCAGACATCAGGGAATTATTAAAGAACTAAATGTTTATTTTTTAGTGTTTAAAATCATTAGATACTGCTGCAGTGAAAATGTGACTATAAGGCCTTGAAGGACAGATATGGTCATCACAGTGAATGCATAATTGTATGGTTGAACCTCAAGTTTGTATAACATTAGAAGAAAATGGCTGCAACCTAACATGCTCTATAGTTTCTTTTTTTTCATGTATTGAATTATGAAAACAGTGGGGCCTCAATGAGGAAATACAGAATCCTACTTTTTTTATTTAATTTGACTTATACAGCAATATACTAGAAATGTGTAAAGCAGTATTTTGTAACACATGCAGCCATCTTCATCTGAAGATCTAATTTCTGGGACTGAAATTACTTGTTTATGTAGAGCAAAAACAGCATACACAGTAGAGACCAGGGTTTATTTGATTTGGGTATCCATAACCACCGTATAATTTAAGGTATTTGGGGGCATATTTATAGTACTAAGACAGGACATTTGCCCTCCACCATAATTTGCTTCATCCTTTCATTCACAGACTCTGCAAACACACAGACATCTCACACTCCTGACATCATGGTGCCACTAGGGCCCCTGGGGAGAGTGGCTCCATTCCCAAACTGTCTGCAGCAGTACCGTCCATTTGTCTCTGATAACAGCATTCTTCAACACTTTCCTTGAGGCTGTGTCCTGGAAGCCACCAAGCAAATCAAAACAGCCATCCAGCCATATCTAAATGTTTCTCTCACTCTGTTACTCTCTCTCTATGTCTCCACTTCTACCCACCCTACACCCTACCCAAGGATGTTCCCCTTCCAATTACAGCTGTGTTATCTGAAAGTTATCGTTGCTGCAACCTTTCATCAGCATAACACAAGAAAGACAGAAGAGAAGGCAGGAAAGATTAAAATAGGAGGCTATAAATATCATTTATCACTCTGCTGGTAGCTGTTGCACATGAATTGACCATGTTTTTAACTTGAAAAGTCGCTATAATATCATGACACTAATATAGCCTCAGTAGTGTCTCAGTAGTGCAAGCAATGTCACTTCTCAAGTATCAAGAAGCCAGCCTGAATGCAGTCACGCACATGACTTTCAGGTGAATCCTGGCAAAAGCAAACAGTCATTCTCCTTTGCAGGAATGACAGAAGTGAGATGTAAATAAATCTTAAGAGTTTCTATGTAATTTTAGCCATGTGCGAAAAGTGTTCACAGGAATCCTTCCTGTCAGACCAGTTACAGAGAAACAGCTAGTTTAATAATTGGGGGTGGACAACATTATAAAAGAAACCAAAGAAACATCATTGGTGCCACATAAAAAAAAAATTACAATAAATCCAATCGGGGCAGCGGTTAGTGGCAGCCTAGTAGTTAGGGCATTGGCCACATGATCGGAGGATCGGGGGTTCGAACCCCTTCCCAATAGGTTGCCCTGAGGTACCCTTGAGCAAGGTGCCGTCCCCGTCCTGCTCCTCCCTGCGATGGGCTGGCGACCTGTCCAGGGTGTGTCCCCCCGTCCTTCGCCCTGTGTGCGCTGGGTTGGACTCCAGCATGCCCCCGCGACCCCGTTTGGGACAAGCGGCAGAAAATGGGTGGATGGACAATAAATCCAAATAAAGCTTAGGGAGGTCTGGACTCCACAAGACTTCACAGTGCCCAATGATATCAGGCACCAAGACATTAGTATTAGTATTAGATTTATGAAACTTTTAGTTGGAGCCATGGTGGATCTGCCCACTGCTCTAGCACATCCCACAGATGCTTGATTGGAGTGAGATCTGTGGAATTCAGAGGCTGGGGCAACACCTTGAAGTCTTTATCATGACCCTCATCCCATCCACAGACAATGTGTGCAGTGTGGCAGGGCAAATTTTACCAATGAAAAAGGATCTGGCACAGATCATCCAATCTTACTGACACCCAACACATCGCTACCAGAACCGACTATTCACCAACTATATAATATATCCTTGACATGGACATGCACTATTGTAACCATATAATGACTGTTTTTCACAGCATCTTTGAGCATTCTTGATATATTGATTAACTGGTGTAATGGGACGCATCATTATAGTGACAAATATTGTCAAATTACACAGCTCAAGGAACAACTACCCCAAATGTCCAGCTGTAATGTCATTCAGATTCAGAAAGACACAAAAACAGTCATGGTATATTAGATCAGGAAGGACTGACGGTGCAGTAGATTTGAAATAAACTGCTGTTATATGGCTATAAGGTGACTTTGATGACCTGCTCTGGACGCCATTGGCCCATCATGGGAGAGCAACTGCTTTAGGTGCGTGACGTCAGTGTTTGATATATGATTAAAGATTTAAAGCCCTTGAGGAAGGCCAGTACAGCATTCAGCCCATTAAGACCTGACCTGAAACATTCTAAAAGGAGAGTGTGAGGTCATCTTTTCCCATTTCTATTGTACCACTTTGCCTGAAATGAAGTTTTGAGCTGGTAGTGTACCACAAAATTTTGCTGATCGAGTCAAGCTATAAAGCTGACAAAGGCCTATTTATGAGCTGTTCTAGTAATATGGCAGTATGTGCGTGCAAGAAAACTGATGCAGAATAGATGCAGTTTCCCCTGATGTTCTGCACAGTGGAAATGGACACGGCCATATTAGACCCATGTGAAATGTGACATAACCAGGAAAACACCTGCAGACTGCTCTTTTCTTTTGCACCATTTGAGTCAAATACCTTTGGAACTGAACTGGTTTGCCTGAACTGGTTTGGGGTAAAAGTCCTGCATCCAATGTCACACTGCAGGTGCATTTCCTTGCATTTTCTAAACCATGAACTTGCTGCAAACCACAATGAACATTAGGACAACTAAGAAAACACTTAATGCATTACAACCACTGCAGAGAGCCTTACCTGCACACTGTGACAGTGGAAGCAACAGGTGCCGTGCCTGCTTTGAAATTGCTTACATTGAAGTAGGAAAGGGTGTGGTCAATAAAGCCATGCATAGTCCCAGTCTCACTGTACATGTACTGATAAACCAGCCTTGGGATGAAGTCTGATGTGAAGGAGATGACAAAAGCCTGAAAAATAAAGACAGTTTATTATTTAGGACTCATAGTTTATAATAGAGCATTACATTTACATTCTGTAATGGTAGATTAGAGTCCTCACTTCTGATGGGTTAAAACCATGTTTAATCCTAACTTTGAGTTTATTAGGGATGCACTAAGAATTGGACACGAAAAAAAAAAGATTCTATACGAGTGATCTGCAATGGATCTATTTATTGAAAATGTACTTGTACATTTCAGATTTTAACTTGATGTCATGTGGTAGAAAAGACTGGCTAATGAAAATTTGGACATCAAAACTGGCCATAAAAGGACTGTGGCCCCGATAGTTTAAACCTATGCTTGCAAACAAGTTGTGCGCCTACCTCAACTACAGCAAGACTTAATAAAAAGATTTGCCTACCTTTCCAGCATCACTGTTCAGTCCAGCCTGGGGTCTAGCTTGCTCATTTTTCTCATACTTCACAAATCACATTTCTATTAAATTATATTAAAGCAACTTTGCCAGGGCTTTTTGAATGAACTTGGACCATGAAAACGAAATACAAAGGCTGTCTTCCATTTAAATTCAATCAAACAATCATATCAAATGATCTCAGAAGATTATTTGTGAAACCTAAGTGTACCATTATGAAGATTATCGTTAGCACCTTGAAGTCATATTCCTGTCTAACCTCCTTAAAACAGAAGACTTCAAAGCATTCCATCATACGTTTGCCTCTGAGATTTCTAGCCCACATTACATGGAGTGGCTGTAATCCCTGGTTTATCTGACACTGGAGGCAGAATAATCCTCACTTCAAGCCCACAGCCTCACTAGGCAGGCTGGCCCTCTTCTTTAGAATGGTATGACTGAAGAAGAAAAACCTATTTTATCTTCCAGTTCATCACTTCAGTACAAAACGTGTTACTTCTTTGTAGTAAATTGTCCTACTTCTTCAAATGCTGTGATTACTTTGCAGTCAGGAACTGCACTTTAGGAAGGAAATGGGTGGAAGTGATTCTCACGTTAATGATGACTGAAAACTTGCCCATTCCACTGAGGATGTTGTACCAAATTCCTGAAAGAAGAAAAGAAAACAACTTTTTCAGTTCAAATATCTAAGCATGCTTACTACAGTGGCTATGGTCACATTCTGTATTCTTTCATTTTGTATGGCTGTATGCAAAAGTTGCAGTGAAATGTATACCCATTTGTGAAATTTAACAAATATACATTAGATCGTTTTATGATTAATTCCATTAATGATAATCAAAGTACTGGTACAGTGCGTATCACCGTCAGCTCATAGTGAGAAGATTTTGAGTTTGATTCACAGGCACGGTTGCCTGAGCTCTTTCCAAGTGGTATTTGCATGTTCTTCCTGTGTCTGAATGGGCTTCTCTCTGTGATCTCTCTGTGATTTTACATAAAACCATTTTACACATAACTGACCAAGTGATTTTTATAAAAACCATCAGATTGGAATTCCTGTGCTTGTTTGTTTGTTTAAATCACTTCACATTTAGCTATCTTGATGTAATGTAGGCCTCTGAATGGCTTTATGTGACCCATCAACATAGCAAGATCTTATCTGTGCAAAAACAGAATTGAGCAATAGAGCTTGTAATGTAAGTGTAGTCACACTGTCTGCCTTTTGTCTAGATGGTCTCCAGTACATGTGCAGATTTAACTCAGTACCGATATCTTTCGCTCTCATTGCATCTGGCCTGCGCAGCTCAGTGGCAAACTTCTTAGCATCCAGTCGTATCTCAATGATGTTGTTCAAGAGAGCGAAGAGTGGAGCCAGAGGGAAGGAGGCCACAAAGAGGGAGACGAAGCCGAACTGGATGACTGCGGGCAAGAAGAAGAAAGAAACACACAAACAGACAAGAGAGATAAAGGGCCATGAGTTCACTTTCATCATGCTCATGGCTGCAATCTGCAAATGTTCCATGCTTGTGCTGAAGAGCAATAAACACGAGCTGGGCTGCAAGCTTTCACACTCAATTAGGGGTGTTTATGCAAACCTTAACCAATGAAAGGAATGAAGGCCTCAGACACCAGACTCATTTTACACTATCATGTCTGAGAAGCAGACTTCCTTTACAGAGGCCAAAGCATTTTCAGGTTCTTTGTAGAATTTCCAACATTCAGACAATCTTTTGCATTGCCCATATATAACATTACATGTGACACCAACTGCAACAACTGCAAAAAACCTACAAAACTGCAAAACATCCTGATGGGGAAGAACAAAAGCATCTTGAGCTGTTATATACAGGTGTATAGTTTGCTCTTGTAGCTTCCTAATTGGAGCTCATGATCAGACATGTAACTTTCTCAGGTAGCAGTTAGGGATCAACAGAGAGCAAAAAGCACTGGGTGTGTTATTTAGTAAAAGTATTGCAGGAGAGCAGCAGTCAGATAAGGGTGAGTCAGTCAGAAGGCCGCTGACAGAGCAGTACAAGCAGTTCAGGCTGAATTGTCCTGTCATCAGCTTTCCTACACACTCGGTAAGGATGGGCGTGCAGATGTGAGAGCAGATGAGGAGAATTTTGGTTAAAAAAAAAGAGAGAAAAAGAAAACATTAACATTGTGAGCCTATATATTTAAAACCAAGGTTAACATTAAAAGTCTTATCTTTAATATTTTGTATGTGATTCCATGATTATGGTGCCATTTAAATAAAAGGTAAGGACATTTTGAATGTATGCAAATATCTATGTTTCAGATAAATTACTCAAAACAATATCAAAACCTGCCTGGCCCAGTCCAAATTAACAAGCATAAATATAATTGGATAATTCAAAGATTGTATTATTTGACATTATTATTATGATTTAGCATTTCATGTTTCATTTCTTTTTTCAACAGCCATCTTTTTTCAGCTGTCATTACATAAGTCATTTATTACACCAGTTGTCCATTAAAAGAAAAAATTCAGTTATGTCCCACTAATGTCATTCACTCAAACCTGTTACCCAGACATTTTCACCTCTGAGAAATGTCCTAAATATTCCACACAATGCACACATTCAACAGTCATTAGCATCATATACATTTTCTTAACTCTGAAAATGACATTAGAAATGTTTAGCTCTGTTACCCATATTACATAACATATAAGGCATGTTTTTATTACATAATATTAATTAAATATTCAAAATGTCTTTAATGTCTTCATGCCATTCATGCATGGGATGCTAATGAACCACAGTTTGGCCATTTACTCATTCTGTGCTAAAATGTACTGCTGCTCTTTTTCCAGCCTGTTACACGTTTAAGCCATTGTCAGCAATGACACTTTGAAAAAAAAAGAGACATTTGTCCTTCGTAATATTTTTGAATAGTTAACTGCAGGCTTTCTTAAATTTTGCTTTAAAAATGCCCAAGAAATATGTTTTTTTTAACAAGTTTAAGACCCTGTCATGTTTTGTGGCACTCTGCGCTGACTGGGCAAACCTGGAGTCTCGATGTGTCTCCAGGTGAGTCTCATTAGTCTGAAGGTATAGAGATCTCAGTGAGCCAGGGCAGAGCCGGCCATCATTGTCCATCATGCGTGTCGTAGTGGTGTATGTTTCATGGTCTGTGTGAGTACTGATTTTGGTTTACGCTTGGGTGTTACACTTTCTGAAAGTCCTTTCTGTAATACTGACTGCATTTACGTCCTGTCAATCCCACCCCAGCAGGACAGACCAAAAGACCTAAATAACCTTTTTAAAGACCTAAATGATAAAACTGCTTACAGCATCACTAAAACAGTCCCTTCATAAACTGTATCTTAAATGAATGTCCAGTTTTACACTTCACAGAATCTAGGTTTTTTCAGATCTGTACTTATTCGTTTCATATGCTTTCCACCCAATAGCCTGAACCTAGTTCTGCTGAAATAGGAAAATTAGTTTTGAACTGGTGTAAATGTAGCTTTAGATGCAAAAGCTGCATTTAAAACCGCATCCCTTGGGACTAGGACTTTATTCAATATCCTAAACTGGAACATCATCTTTATCAGCCACTACCATAATACTCCTGGGAAAGTAATATTTCTCTACCATTAAAAGCTTTAGATGAGCTGAACATATCTGAAAGATTCTTGGTCTTCAGATGACAGCTTTCAGCTTGCATGTAGGTCTTGAGTGCAGATCTACATGGATATCTATATATTTTTCAAAACATAATTTGTATAACAGGGCATTCTTTCAGAGGACCCTCAAATCTTTCGGGAATGGTGTGTCGAGGCGATGACCCCAGATTAGCAATTCTGCAAAAGCAACAATCCTTAGTGAAGTGACGTTCTGCTTTTCCATCTCAAGGTGCAGCAACAGAACAAGATTGCCTGTTTATCCAGCTGACACAGATGGAACATAACCTTTGTGGGAAATGGTATTTCCAGCTTTGACTTGATTGACGTTCACTATTTTTCTCTCTGCAGCAAAACAAAGGCTCAGGCTGGAGGGCATGCTTCAAAAACGCCCAAGACTGAGGTGCCATACTCTCACCTGTGAGTTGTATCTTTCCACACAAAAGTGCAGATTAAAGAACGGAATCTTCTCGTTTTTTGCTTTTAAATTTTATCCCCAGTATTAACGTAAAAATGTAAACACAGTCTAAATGAATTTCCCATTTTCCTCAACCAATGTGCTTCTTAAAAAGCAAGTTAAAAACAACATGAATTAGTCACTGTATTCTGAAACAAAGCACTGATGTTGGGATATTTTCACACCAAACACCAAGCAAATCTTTGCTCAAACCGTACATAACACTGACATTATCATAACATAGACATGCAGTGGCAGATGTGATATGATGTCATGATCATGTCCATTAATATAACTGTTGTTGCTACACGTAGCTGTCATATGAAATTATAATGACAATGTTTGATATCATGACTTTTAATTAGCATGTGTCAAACTGCCATGATATCAAACACTGTGGCATCTGTCATGATTGCTAACCTTTTAAGTGTCACCTTGAATAAAAGCTTGAGCATTAAACCTGATTTATTAAATGTGACGTGATAACATAACTGGATTGTTCCTTTAATTCAATGCTTGAAGAGCATGACGTTTTTCAAAATATTCTTTACAATTTGTCTCTGTTTCAAATACTTAAGGAGCTGTGTATGCTCATTCCACCAATTTATAGCTTTTCTCGTAAGAAGGTCAAAATGTCCAAAGTGTTTATTTTTTGTTCTATTATAAATAAGTATATTTTGACCATTAATGGCTTCCTTGACCTATTGGTAGACTGGTATAATAAAACAACTGCAATTGTTATGTAATTATTTTTTTTGTGCCACATAGGGCAGCAGTGGCCTAGTGGTTAGGGCGTTAGCCACATGATCAGAGGATCGGGGGTTCGAATCCCTTCCTAGTAGGTTGCCCTGAGGTACCCTTGAGCAAGGTGCCGTCCCCATCCTTGCTCCCCGGGCGCTTTCAATAGCAGCCCACTGCTGCACATGTGTGTATGGGTGAAATGCAGAGAACGAATTTCCCATTCGTGGGATTATAAATAAAGGATGATGATGACGATTAAAAGTCTAAGGTGAATGGTACCATAATGCTGTTATATTAATGGACCTATTGATGTTTTGGTTCAACATTTCTGAAAAGTAAAATAGACAACAGAGTCACTACATATTATAATCACTCAATCACTCACTGAATTTGCTTTCGAAAAAAAGCATCTCTGTTAAAAAGCCTCTGAGATGGCAATATGGCTTAGGCAAACACTGCAGGCTACATGATGGTGCATTGGTTTACAATTTCTCACTTTACTATTATCACAGTAAGCTTTCAGACTTAGGATACATGTCGCACAGATGGCAGTATAAAACACGTGCTGAACACACACATGCTCATGACCACCAACATTAGTGAAGAATACACACAGCATGTATGCTTTTAGAAAGCAAGCTGCCAGAGTTTGTTAACTAAGCTGGCAAACAAATACAGAGTTCACACCCTATGACTTAAGCATGGAAATGAATTCCCGGCATGCACACTCTATAGACACGAGGCACAACAAGCCTGGAGCTTAGAGACATGTTCACCACAGCTCTTCCCTCATTCATGCTGAGAGAGGGTCACTCACTCATTTCCATGTATTCAGGTGTGAGGCCTTCAAAAGGCTCCAGGTTGTAATCTAGATGCCACTGGCGCAGAGCTCGGCCCGTCTGCTCCTCCCGCTCCTCCGGGGTCCTTTTCTTTTCCTTCAGTGAGCGGAAAAGTTTCTTTAGCTTCCTAAAGAAAATGAAGGTGGGCAGAGAAGAGGGTGTAAAGGAGCAAAAAGTTTCAGATCAATAAATTACATAGCAAGTCGAGCATGCATGGCATACACCAACATGCTCTCTTTCATTTGATTTTTTTCATTTTTAGTAGCAAATTTTGTAATTAGCACTTAATTATTTTGATTTCAAGGCTCTGATCAGTAATATGTATCATTTCTTCTCTTATTGTCATGGCCACCACTGAGCCCCAGTCATGGCCACAGTACCGGTCACTGGACATCTAAACCACATCTTCCACAGCGCCCATTCATCACAGCCCAATCCCTCACACCTGGCCAGCCAGGTACTTAAAGAATTCCAGACCAACCCAGACTCGTCTGTTCTACATCTATACTACTGTTTTGTTTGCTTCCTGACTGGTTTGTTAACTATTAAAGTTACTAGATCGCTGCCTAGCACTTGCACCTCCTTCCCCATTGTAGCCCACCCTAATTTTAATTTTGGGCGTAATGTCAGAAAAAATTTCCCACGTTCCAGGTTTTGGTGTGTAAGTGGTTCAAAAGACATGATTTGAATGACCAGAAAATTAAACCAGTCCTGAGTCCTAATTCTCAATGAGCAACTGATAAAATGCTGAAATAGGTACACACTCTAAACTCTAGCTCAAATGTTCCCGCTTTTAGAAGAAAATTAGAAGAACCTTAAGAGGCTGGTGTTTTTATTTACTGGACTAAAGCTGTTGACACATGGAAAGTACTACATAGCAGGTAAAATAAAATGATTACTATGATGCAACTATTCTACATAAAAAGTATCAAATAATTAGTCATTTTCTTTATGAGATTCCATTGAGCATTTGTCTGCATTCAAAAACAAGAGCCTTAATGAGGTCAGGTACTGTTGTTCGATAATAAGTTTCGAATCAACACTTCAGCTCGTCCCAGAGGTTTTGGATGGAGCTTCATCACTTCCATTTCACTGCTTCACAAGCCAGTGCATGGTGGCAGGCTTATGTGTGGCTGCTGCAGAACATCTATTGGCAGTACTTTTCCAAGCAGACTGTCAAGTTATCATTCGTTCCTCTCCTCAGCCCTATCCATCTTTCCGGCCCCTGCAGCCCAGTAGTCATTAAATGACAAGCAGGAGCAAAAGCAGTCAGTACCAACTAGAGCACAACTAACACATGAACAGTTATAAATCAAAGCGTATGCAGAAGGAGTCATATACTGAAACTGCCTCGACAAATCATGAGACGTTGTCCAGATTTTGTGGAAGTCATAACTATAAGAACCATAAGAAAGTTATATTATAAATCCCTGCCCATTTTCCTCTTTCTCACAGCCAGCTTCAGGGAGAAATCTGAAGTGCTTTTCTGTCAGGCTTGAAAATGATGCTTACTATATATTACCTGCTTGCTATATATTATCTGTTGGCTGCAGAAAACTGAATGTAAAACACCCAACCTTTTGACTAGTTTTATATTAAAGCAACAGAACCTGTATTGTAACAGCTAAAAAACTGGACTACCATCTCTTTAAGGCCCTGGGGTTCATGCAAGGAACGAACATTCATTTTAACAGTCAAAAGATTCTACGTTTGCCAGGGTTGTAGCTCTGATTTCACTAACAAATAACTTTCACTCTTGTAAACTTAAACAGTCTGAGACCCTGGAAACAATTTCAGCCTAATAACATTCTGAGAAGCAGCTTTTAAATCTCAGTCATCAATGCCACAGTTAACCCGCACCAACTCATTAAATGGTTAGAAATTATTTTAATTTTCAAACCATTGTGACTTTGAAACACTTAAAGTGAAAGTGACTACCCTTGTCATTGTGAATCGCAGCACAGCACAACACAACAAAATTCAATCTCTGCATTTCACCCATACATGCACGTGCCGCAGGGGCCAGCTAATGAAAGCGCCCAGGGAACAGTGACGGAGACGGTACCTTGCTCATGGGTACCTCAGGGCAACTTACTGGTGAGGGAATCAAACCCACAATCTTCTGATCCGAACTCCATAACCACTAGACCACCATACAACACTGTATGTATTCATTATGAAAAAGAAAACATCTGCATGCAAATGTTCAGGAATTTTCACAAGTAAGGACTTGCTGTGTAACATTACAGATTTCCTTCCTCATGATGAACATTTCCAGATGCTAAAACGGCACTGGCAGAGGACAACCAATTTGCCATCTATTAATGAAACTCTTCCCTCAAGACATGTCAATTTCCCAACCACAACTTGTGCAGCAGGGATGGGAAATATACAGACACAACATGCACATTCACTGAGATTCACTGTCACATGCTAACTGAGAAAACTGAGCACATTTGGAAAACAGACCAAATTTCTTTTTGAAAAAGCTTCTTTATGTAAATGTGTGAACAATCTGTGCTTAAGAGCCTCCTTTGCTATGATCCAATAACGCAGTGTTCATCAGTAGAATCAACTGAGCCTTTGTAGACAAGAACCTTGACTTGGTCCAGGGCCAGAAAGGCAGCCGTAATGTCTGGAAAGTTGCCATGATGAGAGAACAAGAGAACAGAGAATAGGAGTTCACGTGGTGTTGGCTGCCTCAGAGGGCCAAATATAGAGGGTGAAATGGACCATGTGGTACATATCTGTGCCTATTAATGCCTCCAATAAAACCCAGTAAATGCAGCTGCTGCATTATTTAGACTCCAAAAACACAGGCCTTTTCCAAAGCATGACTTTTTAATGCACGCCTTTGTTTCATAAGTGCCTTTATCCAGCCATGTTAAAGCTCCCATTTACCAGCTGTTAAGTTTCATTTGTATTTGGGGAACTCAAAAAAATTCACACTCATTTATACAAAAACATACATTCACTGACACACACACACACACACACACACACACACACACACACACTCTACATGATATGATACAGTGAAGTTGGTGGGGATGTAGGTCAGGTCTATGTGCAGAGGGATTTCTGGGATATTGAGTCCTCCTGTCCCCTCTGGCCTTCATCACATTGCTTTGCATAGGGCGAGCTGCAGCCCTGTGCCTTCCTCAATAACGGGCACATATTTATAGAGCAGAACAAGAGAATTGGTTTAAAATCACGCTTTCCTTATTCTCTCTCTAGGGCCTTTCCAAGGACTCCACGCTCTTCATATGCACTCTTTTGTGTATATATAAAGAACAGGACAAAAGACAAACACAAAGACACTGCAAACCTGCCAACAGCAAAAGTATCGTTGGTGTGTTTGTACAGGCTCATACATGATCATGCCATGGTTATTGTTTGTTTTTCACTTATGCACACGTACGCACATGCACACACACACACACACACACACACACACACACCTACACACACACACACACACACACAATTGCCAATGAATGATTGATGTTGCCACTGTTGTAGGAGCATGCAACTGGCCTGTTAGTTTAAACAGCCATTTTGCAGTCGCACGCCACAGCAGATGTAAGTTGAGCCACAGGAAACATAAACCCAGGGTCATTGGCATTTACCGACAACCAGGTACAGTGAAGAAGCATGCGCAGTGGACGGCTGTACTTACTGCTAGCACACTATATCAGATAAAATGGCCGCAAATGTGGATGTGATCTATGCCACATGGTTGGTATTTTTACCCAGATTGATTGGTCCAGGAACAGTTTAAGTACATTGAGAAGCAAGTTAACCACAAACCAGGAAACCAAATAAGGATACAGGATGTCTAAACAACAGAGCAAACTCTCAGAGGACTAAGGAGCCTAGATTAGGATTTTTAATCCCTGTTTACCGCAGACTTATTGTTCAGCTTTTGGGTTATTCTTCAGTTTTTTATACTTTTTTATTGTGAATGACAGAAGTGAGAACAACAGCGGTAGTAGGGAGGGCTGGTGCTCTTCTGAAGGACAACGAGGGAGGTTAAAAAGAGATTTTTAGTAAACGAGAAAGTGCGACTTCAGGTCCATTCCGTCACCCTGGGGAAACCATGTCCTAGTTTTCCAGCCATGCTGTCCGAGTATTCTCAAGCCCTTGTGGTAAAAACTAGTCAGACACACTTTGACTGTTAAGACATCTATAAATGCAAGGACATTTTCATTTGTGTGTTTACATTTTTTCATTGATGGGGTGTTAATTTAGTCATAATTAGTCAGCAGTAAGTTAACCTAGTTAATCCAAATGTTTAATTGGTTCAGTTTAGGATAAACTAATATTTATTTTTTATGAAGCACCTAGTAAAGGGTACATGCAGAGAGGTGCTGCATTTGACATATCACCTTTCAGTGACCTTGAAAACCAATCAGCTTTCTCAGTCTGTATGTAGGAGTAACTATTGAGGATAAGCACTAATGTCTTTTACATAGTAAAATGACACATAGTAAGGGCTAGTCAAATTTTTCTGTGCTTGTGTGAACACGTGAAGGACCACTGGAATGTGTGTGTGTGTGTGTGTGTGTGTGTGTGTGTGTGTGTGTGTGTGTGTGTGTGTGTGTGTGTGTGTGTGTGCGTGTGTGTGTATGGGTAGGTGGGTGGTAGTGTGTGCCTGTGTGTGAGCAAGAGGACTAGGACATAATGAAATTCAGAGAGGGGAAGGAGAAATCTAGAAACTGTAATCTAGGGATTTCCTGTAGTGCAAAGAGCAAGGGTCTTTCAGAACCTGCATCATACAAGTCGTTATCAGAGATATTTCTACCATCTGTTTAAGGCTCTTTTAGTTTAAACACGAGAGGCACGACTGAGCATGTTCAACAGAGAGCTCCAACCACAGCGTCAGATGTAGGTAGAGAGATGTAAAGTATTCTCCAGCACTCACGGAATGGCAATCTCAAAGACATTGTTCTGAATAAGCTGCTTCCCCAACATGATGATGCTGAGCTGAATGCACAACTCTATAAGACAGCCTCCAGGAGCACACTGGGGAAAGAGAGAGAGTGAGAGAGTGAGAGGAATGACGCATGCTCTAATAGTAAAACACTAGAGAGTAGGGTAATAATAAAGAGTATAACAGAGAACAAAAAATCACCAACAAACAACAGCACACACAACCACACACAGCTCCAAATTCACCTCTTCCATTCTGTAATCATTGAATATATAAACGTAGTCCCCAGGTCGGCCAGCAAACCTGTTAACAGGAGAAGGAAAAAAGGAAAAATCTCAGGCAGTTAGATAACTATTAATTTCCCTCTCTCTCTCTCTCTCTCTCTCTCTCTCTCTCTCAACAAGCCACATGCCTGCTTTATTTTAGGCCTAAGGTTTGAACTCAGAGCCTCCTCCAAATAGTTTACAGTGCCTAAGGGTTTTCTTCTGCTTTTTCTTTGTTTATCTTAATCTGTACTATCTCTCTTTATCATATTAAGGAATACAAAAGGATTGTGTGTATGGGTGGGAGCAAAAATGTATGAAAGAGGGATAAGAGAGACAGAAAGAGAGAGAGAGGGACAGAATGTGTGTGTGTGTGTGTTGGGGTGTGTGTGTGTGGGTGTTCCCCCTTTTAATATAATAGGGAAACCACCAAGCGCTATAAAATATTGCATTCTGGCCTCTCCCCTCTCCTTCATCCTTAACCTTTGCCTCAGTTCAAACCAGAAATAGCTTTTTTGTTTGATGTGGACCATACTGTTTAAAACTTTAGCGTGATTCTTTCATGTAAACCCTGAATATATGATACATTTCCTAAAAAAATCAAAGGCACTTTGTGGCTTCTTCTATATTAAAGTGACCATTCTTATCATTGTGAAACACAGCACAGCACACAGTGAACCACAATGAAATAACACCTCTGCATTTTACCAATACACTCACATGTAGCAGGGGGCAGCTGATGAAAGTGCCCAGGGAGCAGTGATGGGGACGGTACCTTGCTCAAGGGTACCTCAAGGTAATCTACTGGTATTTGATTCAAAACCATGACCTTCTGATCCTGGGGCCTAGTCCCTTACCACTAGGCCACGGCTGCACCCCTATAGCTTCTATAATATGATATATCACCTTGTCAGAGCTGTACTGTCTGCATAATCACCATCAAATATAAAAGAAAAACAATACTGATTCTGGCACATGGATCAGAGAATGTACTTTTGGCCAGGTAACAGTCATTTGATTGATCAAAAGTGCTCAATTAGGGTTAAATGGCAACACATTATTGTAAGGAATTGTCTGAAGGTCTACATGACATCTACCTTCATTTATGATGACTGTGATGAACCTTCACAGATATTTATATTGGCTTATTCTAATAAGTGTCAAAATATTGTATTTGGTATTTTAGTCATTAAATAAGTGCTTCATCACTTACCTTCCTTTAAAGAAGGCAACATAAAATATGGGAGCGTAGGCATTCATGAACTTCAAAAGGAAGGCCTTCAGAATCAGTCGCTCCTCAAAGTTAGTCTCGGTCTTCGGGATCTCTGTAGACAATAAATGTCTTGAGACTACATAAAAACTCCAAAAACTTTGCTTGAACTTTGACAGTTTCAAAGAACTTTTAGTCCTTTTATCAGAGTACACATGTGCCTGAAGTGAACACTAAGGTCATTCTCTGGAAATTTCTCTTTTTGAAAGTGAAAGGGACTATTCTTGTCATTGCGAGGTCAAAGCACAGCACAGCACACAGTGAACCACAACAAAATATATCAAACAAAAAATATAAATATATATAACAAAAAATATCTGCATTTAACCCATGCAAACACCGTGCAGTAGGGGGCAGCTATGAAAGCGCCCAGGGAGCATT
Source organism: Hepsetus odoe (assembly GCA_017165825.1). Classification (NCBI taxonomy): domain Eukaryota; kingdom Metazoa; phylum Chordata; class Actinopteri; order Characiformes; family Hepsetidae; genus Hepsetus; species Hepsetus odoe. The sequence continues at coordinate 8,290,015 of CM029392.1, forward strand.
GACAGGGACGGTACCTTGCTCAAGGGTACCTCAGGGCAACCTACTGGTAAGGGGTTTGAACCCACAATCTTCCGATCCTGTGACCACCTCCCTAACCACTAGGCCCCCGCTTTTAAACTCTCATTCTGCTTGCTGTAACCTTGGGGGATAATACAGTTTTCCATTAGACGCAGTGGCTGGTTTAAGACCAAGCTTGTAGTGTAAATTGTGTTGGGATTACATGTTTCATGGCTTTTCATGCTAAATCTTCATCTTCCAATACAGATTACTGTCTGGACCGCATTGACATTGGCATAAAATGCACAATAAATCCATAATGCCAACACCCCATAGGCATATAACTGAAAGTACTCTTAGTCTGTAATTAAAAGATTTGTAAGAGGAAGGTACATAAAGCACAAATAAACACAGAGTTCATGATGAACTGGACCAATCTGTCAGTCTGCATCTCTGGCGGACTGTAATCAGGTCCAGCTAAGTGCATCTGGAAGTAGGTTAAAACGTGGAGTGATGCCACACTTTCACTGTATGTGGTCAAAGTGGGGGAGGGCCTATGCCTTATTCAGCAGGCAATACCCCGCAAACCACTTCTCTCTCTCCCTTCACATTCTCTTCTCTGTGCTTGCGCTCATTTATTTAAACGTCTCTTAAGGAAATCTCAGTGACGTTCAAATGAAAAGTCCTGTTTCCACAACTTTTTTGCATAGGCAGGAATAAGTCCAATAAAACTTTAATGACCACAGTGGTCCAGAGCTATGGGGCATCCTCAGAGGTCTGGAGCAGAAAAAAAGGAGATGAACATAAACCAAGGATGCACACCTTGTATTCAACTCAAATCATTCAATGAAATAAAATGCTCAGCTTTACCTACACCTACCATTCAGTCTGCAAGGTAACATTCAGTTTTGGATGGTATTTGTAAGTGCTTCAATGCACCAGAAGGAAAAATGTTTTACAATATCTTAAAATGTAATTATAATATAATAGCCTGTTTTTAATCATGTTAACCGTATTATGAATGTTTGCAGTTTGCTAAATGGCATGATCAAAACAGTCTGCAATTCCAGTTGTTGATAAATGTGCATAAGACAGTATCCTAAGTTACCTTTGTTATAAAGTGTTCTAAATGAGTAAAAATTCACTTACAGTGCTAAACAACAGTACAGTAAAATATAGAAGGAACTGTGCACACCACTACAACAGCCTTTGAGCTTTATAATATGTGCATAATTAACCAATCAGCCATAACATTAAAACCACCGACAGGTTAAGTGAAAGACCTTGATTTTCTTGTAATAATGGCCTCTGTGAATGAGAGTTTTAAGCAGCACATGAAAGTGAAAGTGACAGCCCTTGTCATTGTGAGGTCACAGCACAGCACACATGAACCACAATGAAATTGGACCTCTGCATTTAACCCATGCACACAAACACCATGCAGCAGTGGGCAGCTATTGAAAGCGCCCGGGGAGCAGTGATGGGGACGGTATCTTGCTCAAGGATACCTCAGGGCAACCTACTGGTGAGGGAATTGAACCCACAATCTTCTGATATGGGGGCAACTCCCTAACCACTAGGCCACCGCTGCCCACAACAGTCAATTTATAAAGAAAGAGAAATGGATGACACTGACAACACTGTGACGGATACATGATTGTATCAGTGCATCTCCAAAATAGCAGGTGATGTGAGCTGTTCCTGCTAGGCAGTGGTTAGTACCTAACTAAAGTGAAGAAGTGGAGGAAGGACAACCGATGACAGGGCCATGGATGCTATATTATGCTACATGATGAGCAGGGATGTGACAGATATCCTGCTTAGTTGTACCCCACAGAATAGCTACCGTGGGAAGCCAAGCTAACAGAGATATGACTACATAAACATCGTTGCAGTCCAAGTACATTCTTTCATGTCAACAGTATTTCTAATGGCAGATCCCCAGATCTAATAGCCCCTGTAGGATGTGGACAAATTAGTCTGATTAATGGAGGCTGCACGTGAATAACAGGATTTTAAAGTTCTGCTCCTAATGCCTTGGGGCCAGATATGACAGTACACTTTCTTTGGAGTCCATGCCTGGACAGGCCAGAGCTATTTAGGTAGCTGGGGTGGAATCTGCATAACATTAGGCAGGTTTTTTTATGTTATGGCTATCAGTGAATATGACAGAAGACGTATTGTAAATCTCACCCAGTTCTGTGAGCCAGACAGCCACAGAGCCGTAGATCTCATCAAGAATGAGAATGACCACTAGGTTGATGATGACGGCCGTGGCTGTGACAGTCACCCGCACGTTGGACTTGATCTGGGGGTCGGGACTCATGGCCAGCAGCGTGGAGACAGTGATGCGGTACATAATCACTCCGAAAACAGCAGCAAATGTCACACCAAACTAGACGTCAAGGAGTGGAGCAGCAGGTTAAAAGAAATACCAAAAACAAAATAAACAAAGTAGAAGCGGTAAAAAAGAGAACAAGAGAATAGATAAAGTGAGAAGAGAATGGAATGTCCAGCAATGGCTTTGTTAACATAAGCCAAATTTAATAACCAATCACAGAAGCAGCACTGCTCACCATCAGTAGAATAGAAGATATGTTGATAAAATATCCAGGCAACCTGTCTCTCCATGTAAGTTTCTCATCTCCAGGCTAGAGGGGGAGAGAGAGAGAGAGAGAGAGAGAGAGAGAGAGAGAGAGAGAGTGAGAGAGAGAGAGAGAGTGAGAGAGAGAGAGAGAGAGAGAGAGAGGAGAGAGAGAGAGAGAGAGGAGTGAGAGAGAGAGAGAGAGAGGGAGAGGGAGAGGGAGAGAGAGAAAGAAAGAGAGATATTATTGAGTAACTGATGCAAGAATGTAAATCATGTGATTCTAGATAGCGACTAGTGGTCCAAAAAAAAGTTCACATAGCCTGTCTGTGCGCTTTGCAGATGAGTGTTTGTACGTGTCTTAAAATTAAAAATGTATTTTTATTCTCCTCTTCAGGGGAGAATTATTTTATTATATTTTATTCTCCCTCTAAGGTGAAGTCAGTCAGAGTGTCAGTCAGTAATGTGCTTGTTAAATCAATGCTTTGTTCTTGCCAAGCGCATGTAACAACCATGCACTAGAGCAAGCTTGTCCCAATCATCTCCAGAAGTTCACATCAAAAAAAGAAACATTTGAGACTTTAAAAAAAAAAAAGTTTTATACTGACCTGGAAAAAATGCCTCACCTAGCTTCCCTTATCTAACCTCATCTCTGTGATCTAAACCAAGTGAACAACAGAATCTGCAGCGCTGGTGTCATGCATCACGACGGAGCAACAGAAGCGAGACAACAGTATGAGCAAAATGAATGAAGGGGAGAGGCCCTGGCGCTTAGTCACCACATGTTCAAGTTTACGGGCTGCTGCCGTCTCCACAGGAATGTACCCTTGTGAAAGTAGTTTGTGGTCAAACCTGTGAAAAGCTATGTGACTGAATAAAGCCATAAGCTGTAATTAGCTTTAGCAGTAACATATAAAGGGCATGAAGGCATCTCTCAGTAACACTGCCTGAGGAAAACAAGGAGAAAGAAAGTATCAGCAAAATTGTTTAATAGACAACACATAGTCAATACAGCAGGGAGAGACTCCTGGCTTGTTTAGACCTCAAACTTCACTTCTGCATCTGCAGCCTGTCTAAGCCTCTCACTGCTCTAATTGGGCTCATTAAGAGAGCAGCAGCACCACCTAGCCCACAGAGGCACCAACCATGACTAAACCAAGGACTATCGAATCAGGAGAGTCACGAAAGATAAACTGTGGTGGCTGCACCTGAGCAAAGTTCTACGACAACAGCTTTGAGGTTTAAAATAATAACAACAGTAACACCATTAATCACAAACCACACACCAGGTCCCAGTGGCCCTGTGCGCTCAGCCAGCGGGCACAAGTCACGCTCTGTGGTATAAGATAGTTAGTATAGATGAGCAAAGCTCCTCCAGAGTGGGAACTGTTAGGAACTTTTATTTTTTAGCATCAATATTGTGGAAACGAGATTGTCTTCCTATACTTCCTACAAAAGCTTAGCCCCCAGTGTCCCCCTCCCCCCAACCACTTGAGGTTAAAAGCTAAGTTAAGATAAAAGATAGAGAAAATAAAAAAATTATTATTATGAAAATAAATTGTTTTTACTTTTTTAATTTTAGGATTTTGGCTCTTAATCATGTCAGCAGTACTGTTGGACATGCAAGCCATCACACAGAGTTAAAACTCAGATAGCAATATGGTATCATAAATCAGCAAAATTTAAGAGTGATAGTAAAACAGGGGCCGTCTCATGTTTTATATGTAGCACTTTATTCATGTAATCAATACATGAGATAGATACTTTATTGACCCCGGGGGAAAATATGATACATAGGCACATGTTTTGCAATTGTAATGCAGAACATATGCCTAAACCCAAAATGAACTAAATGTTTCACTTTTCATTAAAAGTGAAAGGGGAACAAAACACAGTTTTTAAGCTAGAATTTACTAGTTTTTATGGAAATGGCCCTAAAATCACTTTGAATTTGATCCCTTGAAGTGCTTCTAGTCTGCAAATGATTTAGAAGGGAACAAGATCAACCACAACCAGCTTATCTCATCTCTGTCTCCAGGCAGCCATAGCTTTAATTGGTTTCTTCATTTTATGCTGAAAAAAGTCAAGACCTGGATTAACTCTCAGGGGATCAGATCCATGGCTCATCATTGCTCATAGTAAAACATATAGTTATGCTGACTGGTTATAGCATTGATGCTTGAGTTAAGTTCAACTGTTTGAGAAATATTAAAAAGTGAAATAATGTTGCTTGAGACTGGGGCTGCACAGCTGGCCCAGGGTGTGGGAGCCTCTGTGAGCATGTGTTTTTGTGCTAGTGGTGGGCCAGGGCCAACAGGATATGTCCAGCGAGGATACCATAGATGTAGCTCGCTGGATTAAGCCCATAGCTTAGGGGAGCGGGGCCGAGCAGGGCTGGACCATGCCCAGATGTGGGCTGAAGTGGCAGCCCCCTGGTGGAATATCTGGAGGAGAATAGCCCCATTAGCAATCACAATCTCCAGCAGCAATCCATTCTGCAATCCGGCTATTAAGAAGATACATTTCTTTACGGACAAGTGACAAGCAATGTTTCTGCTGTTCTTTAGATTTTTTGAAAAGGGGTGTCTTGATATGCATTATTGCATTTTCATATTTAAAGAACATTATTTAACAGAGTTGATAACTGGTTAATTTAAAGTATGGAGCTGGTAGGCAAGAAGAGAAGAGGAAGGCCAAAGAAGAGGTTAATGGATGTGAGATATGAGAGTGTCAAGGAAAGATATATGACAAAGAAGGAATCAGTTTAGGAACATTGAAATTTGAATAATAAACAAGTTGCAGATTAATATAAAGCTGCATCTGAAAACTTTCTGCAAGAGGGAGCCATTAAGTGTTAGCAGGAAATGACAAATCTATTTTTTTTGTTTTAATGGTTACAAATGGCATTTAACTGAATGAAATGGGTAATAAACTGACTGCTATAAATTGAGCCTGATTATGATCAGACTTTTTAATTACTAGTATATCAATGGACTATATTTTGGCCTCATGCTTCTTTTTTTTAAATTGCGAATTCCACCTGCTGATCATAAAGAACATGGCTTTAGATGTATCATAAAAAAGAGAGAAAAAAGATTCTAAAAGTATGTCAATCTGCTTCCCCAGCTTTATATGCAAAGAGGAAACTGTCAGTACTAATAAAGCGGGGGTGTCTTTTTAGCAGCCAGATGCTGGCAAAGCCCCTTCACGACATCTGTTGCTGCATTTCATCAGAGGAGGAGTTGCTGGCCTCATCCTCTGCTGTACTCTTTCCTCTCATCTCTGCCATATATAAAAACAATCAAAGCAAACTTTAGTTTTGTAAACACACAAAGCCTCCAAGGATAGCACATGCAACAAACATACTTAAGGCTTTGAACGTAGGTGGAGTTCAGACTAGGCCTTTGTCCTCAGGTCAACCCTTGACGCGGATATATGTCCAGCAGTGACAGGGTAGCATGACTACAGGCCACCTCACACACACACCCCCAACAGGCCAACGTTTGGGAATGAGCATGTCACAGCGTGATTTCTCTGAGGCCATATGTCACTTCACGTAGATGACTGTTGGATTGACGCCACACGCCCTGCCATTATCCCATCCCATTTCTCTCCCAAAGCCTGGCACCTTCAGCCAGAGGTTGGCTGTGCAGTATACTTTAATCTTTGGCCTTGGTTGCTACAGGGAGCTTAGCAGAGAGCTTAAAGAAATATTGGAGCAGAGATTACAGTTTTATTCACATATGGTATAAAACTGCAAAAGTTAGTGGTCTGTAGGCTTGTAGTATGGGCATTCTGAGCTTACCTTTGGAAACTGATTTTAAAAAATGTTGCACATTTTTATTTCAATCGAAATTCACAAATAACCAAAAACAAATCATTTAAGCCATGTACCATGACACACAGTCTTGATGATGAGCACTATTGCTATATTAAATAAAGCAGATATAAAACTATGTGGGCACATGCTGACATTAGTACCTGAGCTGAATGGTTAATTCTAGAGATCTTAGACACAGAACATTGTTTATCAAAATTTGATTTATGGAAAATCTGAAACCAGAATGCTACAAATGCACTGTTGTCATTTGGAGAATAAGGTATCAGAAAAGGTGAGCTTCCTTTACCTTCTATATGTTACTATTGCAGCCTTTACTAAAACATGCTGCTGTTAGCTCCTACAAAATAAAAAGACATCAACCACATTTATAGCTTAAGTCATATACCTTTCAAACATAATCATTAGAATCTACAAAGCACTGCAACTGCAAGAACCTGTACCTAGAAAAACTACATTTACACTCACATTTTAAAGGTCAAAGTTTGTTATGAACTGATGATTTATAGCCTTTTGCCCTCCATTGAAGAGGACAGAAATGAAGGCAGCTTTAGAGAGGGAAGAGTAGAGACCACTGTCTTTTGCAACAGCTATGATGGGATAAGCTGGTGTGAGCCCCAACTGAATACTACACGCAAATCCTTCAGTTTCACCCCAAACACACACACACACACACACACACACTCTTAAATGCTGCTCTGGGCTAAGTGGACCCAAAAGCTGATGCGCTTGGCCACACACATGCACAAACACAGAGTCTAAGTTGTATGACTTTTTGTAACATGCTTCCTGAATAATGGTCTGCACAAGGACACAGTTTACAAACACTATAGATAACTTTCAAAGATGAAATACAAATTTAATAATATAGTTCCTGGAAGGAAAGGTCTCCAGACTTTCTGCAAAGATATTCTTACTACCATCAGACCTGATACATCTGCAGCACATCCGTAACTCCATCAGGAATAACATTCAGCCGGAGCCCTGTGAAACCTCTAATTGCTCTTAAGAGTTTCATAAACGAGGCATCCATAATATGTGTAAAACCTCAAAGGTTTCTTTTCAGTAGGAGAAAACTCTGCCTGAAATAACATTTTGTCAATAAATTTTTGAAGGAAAGTACAGTCAAACTGATCAGTGGTGAGTTAGCATTACTTTCTCTTTTAAAAAAATTGATGAGGGAGGGTCTAATAATGTACACCTCCTACTGATTGTTACTGATTGTTAACTCACTTGAGTCTGGGTGCGAGGAATACATTATGTACAGCATAAATTGTCATGTGATCAGCACTGCAGTTTATTAACAGGAGTCACTAATGGCTGTGTTTATTAAAATGCTGCCAAGACTTGGTGATAGCTGAATGATTGGGGCTTTTAGAACATGACAGATAAGAACGACCCCACTCGGCATCCATGTGAAAGGGGTTGAGTGTCACACCGTTGCCACAGCACCAAGGCGGGGGCTTAATCCGGTGGTTTGGAGCCTGCCCAGCTTGGAGCAGTGACACCCCGCAGAAAGAGCACACTCTCTGTCTCTTTCTCTCTACTTTCCTCTCTTGCTGAAGCTCCTCACCACTGCTTTACTGTTCTGTTCTTTTTCCTTCCTTCTTTCTGAACTGTCTCTCCTTCATTTACTTCCTTTTCCTCTCTTCACCTCTCTCAAAGTCATACACTTTCTCTCAATGTGTCTCAATGTCTTTTCCCTCACAACATCTCTACGCTACTCCATTGCTCTCTTTTCCCATTCACAAGGTGGGATTCTAGCTCTCTCTGCTGGCCAGTGCATAAAATGATGGGGGAGAGATTGAGAGAGAGAGAGAGAGAGAGAGAGAGAGAGAGAGAGAGAGAGAGAGAGAGAGAGAGAGATTATTTGGCTAATTGGAAGGATGGATATTTAGATGGATGGATAGATAGACAATCAGATAGACAATCAAGATAGACATCTTGATTATTACTAAAACACATCTAACTGTGATTTATTTCATGAATGTGTAGAAACATCAACACTGACCTTAAAAGAAGCTGACATTCTTAAAGAACACTTAATTGGGTACATCTCACATTTCTTCACCTCCAAATGAACAAAGACATTTCTAAAATTGCCTTGACCTAAATACCTCCCAAAATCACCTTTTTCAATTATTCCCAACTAAGCACACACCACGCGCTCCTCATGTGTGAGTGACCAATCCCCACAGGATGTTTAAATCAATTCATCCCTCCTCCATAGAGGGGTTCTTCTCAGAGGGTGCCAGGTCATCACAGTGTACTTTTATTTGATTAAAATAAAAAATAAAAAAGGGGTCACTAGTGTAGCTGGGGGTCACCATCATCAGCCACACATAGTGTAATGGCCCTCAGAAACAGGTCAACCACAGATGGTGCCAGCCAGGGTCCCATGACTCATCTGTCTGTAGCCAACAACGATGGGAACACAGGCAGGATTATAAAGGAAGCAACCACAGTGGGCTTCACCCATTTTCTTGGTTTTTATATCCTTAAAATTTGTTAACTTTATAATGTGCAGTAAATTTACAACACAGTGAGAAAGGTATCTATTAAAAGGAGACTGTTAAAATGTAGATTTTTGACATGTAGGCCAGGACTGACCGTGGGCCATGCTATCTAGGACAGAGGAGCTAAACATAAGACAGGGGTCACTGAAAGCCTACTGCGAATGTGCCTCTTGGACAGACACGTCCAAACAATGGAAAGTAGGCTAACGTTCAGGTCAGAGTGCCCCAAACCAATCCAAGGAGAGAGCTAGCTATTCCCTGAACATTTAGCTCCTATTTCAGTGTTAACAATCTGTCTTCTTCTGCGCCTCATCATTAATACCTGATCCTAAATGAAATGTAAGATGATTAGCAGGTTCTGCACATACAGGTATTCAGCACAACAGCCAACCCCTTTGTCAGGGTGCTACTTTTTAATGCTGACACATTTTTTATTAGTGAATAAACACTGCTTTTAAATTCACCAGGGTCCTTATACCAAAACAAATGAAAAATTACAGTGAATGACAATAGATCAAGCAAATGCTCTTAAATGTAATGAATTTATGTGATTTTGCTTTTAAAATGACTACAGTTTAGAAAGTCTTTAGAAAGGTTTAGGGTAGGTTACATTTTATTTTGTAAGTAAAAAAAAAGAAATAACTGTATGTCTAGTTACACCCACCTCCGTTTATAAATGTTTATTGCTTTTTAATGCTGGATCTTACATTTAAAATCTAATACCACTCCACCATCCTGTCACCACTTTAGACTGTGGCTTTGTCACATGATTCCAAAGGGCCTTGCTAATAACGAGCCTTGATTAACTAAGATGAATTGCCTAGTGATGACTGTTGTAATTCACTTGAGGAAGACTGAGTCTATGTGCAATTTGATCACACTGCAAGTAAAGGATTAAACCCTGCCATCTCAGAAAATACACGAAGAAAGAATCACAGGAATCAAAATCATGCTGTTTTTACCGCTGCTCTTTAAACCAGATGGTGGGGTTTGAGAAACTAGTAATAGTTATTAGTTTTAGCCAATTTGCTTGCCTTCACTTTCTTAGCAATGCATACACCTTCAGTTGTCCATGATGTAAAAGAAAACATGATTCATCAGATCAGCCCACCTTCTTCCACTGCTGCGTGATCCAGTTCTGATCTTCATAAGCTCATTATAGGCACTACAGGTGTTCGACAGGGATCAGCATGGGCTCTCTGTCTGGTCTACAGTAATATAATATATATAACCCATATGCAGCAAATCACGATGCACAGCATTCTGACACCCTTCTATCATAACCAGCTACCGTGCCTCTCCTGTGGGATCGGAACGTCTAGCTTTAGCTGCCCATGTGCATCAGTGAGTCTTGATCCTGTTGCTAGTTCACTGGTTGTCCATCTTAGATCGCTTTAGCAGGCACCTAACTCACACTGGCGTGCTCTGGAGAGGTTCTGACCTAACACATTACATTTATATTTGCTCATTTTTCCTTTTTCTAACTCATCAATTTCAAGAACTAACCCTTCAGTTGCTGCCTAATGTCAGTAAGGTAATTCAGCTTCATCCTTAGTTTGAAGGGAAAAATCTGGCTTTTTATATTTACATATGGCAGTTCATATAAGAGTATTAAACTCAGCTGGTCCTCATATGCTTTCTGAGGAACTCTCTTGCTCTGTGCGGTCTCCTCCTCTCCTGTTATATCCTCACATCTTAACATCATAACTACTGAAGCAGGAATTCGACATCATTGGTGCATTGTTATGTGTCAACAAAAAACATTTCATTAGATTGGACATTTAAAATGTTAAAACAGGTAAACAATGTAGCAGCCTTACACTATATTGCAAGATCTATAATGATAATGTATTATTTTGTTATTGCCAAGATAAATGCCAAATCTTTCCTTTCAATTAACCAAAACTGAGATGCACATTCTCAACCAACAAGTATTTAAACTCCCACCTAAATATCTACTGAACTGAATGTGGAAAAGTGGAAACTGAAATGATTATTGGCAGCCATGGCCAAAGAACCTTAACAGAAAACCCAGACATCAGCAGGACTATTGAAATTAGAGCCAAAGTGCTAGTCAGAACCAATCACTACGAGCTAAGCAGTGCAGATTGAGAACCCGGCAATCCCACAGCCAAGAAAAGAAGGTCCTCAGGCAACAAGTGCATGAGAGAGAGAGAGAGAGAGAGAGAGAGATGAGAGAGAGAGAGAGAGAGAGAGAGAGAGGAGAGAGAGAGAGAGAGAGAGAGAGAGAGAGAGAGAGAGAGAGAAACTCTGCAGCCCCACAGCAAGGGAGAAACACAGAGAAGCACAGAGGCAGGCGCAGAATAGGTTCTAGAGGAACTGCAGGGGCGAGAAACAGAGAAAGAGAGCGAGCAGCATTTACCGGGTTGCCTGTAGACATGGCAGACAGCAACCACTGTCTCCATTTGTCCTTGCCCAGATCGATGCTCTCCTCCATACTTTTCTCAGGCTGGAACACACAGAGCCCACGGATCACACACTAACAGGTAACAGCACGCAAAACGCAAGGGGCCTCCAGCCAGGCAACAGTGCTTCTCACCTGTAAAGAAGCTGTGCTCTCACCTTCCTCTGCAGTTCCTGCCCATCTTGTTCTATCTCTACCTCTCTCTCTATTCCCTTCACCCCATCCCCCCTCCTTCTGATCTGGCAGAACCTATGTGGAGAGCAGCCCACCAAGCCTCCAAAGTTCTGGTGCCAAATGCCTGAAGCCAGAGCAGTGCTTCATGGAGATTTGTGCTGGCAGCCCACAGCATTTGGCACCAGTCCTATAACCATAAGTCCTCATTCTGAGTCCTTCCAAGAAAACAATACATATATGCTGCGAGTGCTGCGCTCCTTGGTGACAGTTCTGCACAGAGCAAAAGCGAAAGCGAGAAATCTGTTCAAAGTCAGTCGTTATTCAGAACAAAAGCCGACAGCATTTGACAGTACAAAATGCTGTCAAAAAAGTACATGACAGTACAAAAGCAAAGTTTCTAAAGTGCCTAACTAGCATATTTGTTGACGTGTTTAAAATCCACAGTGAACACCTAGAAGATGCCTTTATTGACCAGCTATTGAAACAGTGGCTGTTTTATTAAACCTTTCAGCTTTTTGTGAGCAAACCACCCACCTCGCTTTTGTTCTTCTTTCGATTCCTTCTCTTCCTCTGCCGCTTCTGAAGGAGGAGAGTTTCGTATTTAGGTCTGGGGTGCTCCTGCAGAAGAGAGGCCAAATCACAACATTAATATCATATTGTGTGCAAGATTTGCTGGCTGAGACTTCATTTGGAAGAATTTCAAACCATTCAAATAGGTCAAAACCCACAGCAACTCAAGGACAAAGCAAGGGCAAACTCGAAGAGTCATAGAACCTCAGACAATAGCTTATACAAAAGAAAAAAAAATCAAACCTTTGCCCGTTCCTGACAGCGAAGATTGCATTTTTCAGAGAGGAGAGGGGGATACATTTTAAATGAAAATAAAAAACTAGAACAAGTAGCACTACAACTATTCTTTTCATTTAAATGACATACACAGATTAGCATCCACAGAAAACTATGCAAAATTGTTTCAAGGAACTGAAAATAAGAGATACAAGTATTAAATATTCACTGCATGTATTTAGAAGAACAGACAGCTGTGTTTCCAAAGACTTTTATGTTAATTTATTTATGACTTGTTAGCCATACTTTTTGTGATTTGTTGCCATAATATAAATTCTCTTACTTAATGATGTTAAAATTGGCATTTCATCTCTAATTTCATGCATATTGCAACGCATGCACATTGGGCTTAAATGTGGTTTAGGATTTTTTGATTTTTTTTTTCCTTGGGAACTTTTATGCAGGTTTCTTTGCCGAGCTGTTGAAGCTTTTTCCTAAAAATCTAAAAAGGCTGTAGCACTGACAATGTGCTCTCTGCAATTGCTAAGAGAGATCTAAAATACTCTCCTTTTGCTCCATCCTGTTGTAAAACTGTTGTAAGAGTCAGATTAGGGAAGATATTTACATTTTGTTTACATTTACATATGTTGCAAAGGCTGATTTACGTATCTATTAAAATGTATCTGCTAAGAGTAAACAGAAATAGACATTCATAAAACATTACCAGTAATAATAGTTCACACCCAGCACACCCATATACACAATCATACATAAAATATTTATAATGATTAAAACATATTTTTTAAGAGGGAAAAGCCCTCTTTTGATTGAGATAACTGACGATAGACTCCCCTAAATTGAACATATAAAGGGCGGATATATCATTAGAGTGACAGTTTTTAGTGGTGGGGTGGATTTTAGTTGGCTACCATGTCATAATAAGTTGTTGGGCATTTTTAACAAGTGTAGGACGAAGACAATTTTCAAGTAAGACACACACACCTCTTCCTCCTCCATTCCTGTCATGTTCCAGCTGTAGTTTAAACTGTTCTGTCTGCGTTTCCAGTGCTCCAGAAACATGACCACTGTAGGATGAATCCGGGAGAAAGGGGGAGAGAGAGAGAGAGAGAGAGAGAGAGAGAGAGAGAGAGAGAGAGAGAGAGAGAGAGAGTGAGTGAGCCATATTACTAACAGGAGCAAAAAGACTGGGTCAATAAGCCACTAATTACGTTAATGGCTGGATTCATAATAAAACTCGGTATACTTTCACCACCTCGTGAAGGATATGATTACATACCTAATTGACAAATCGTCCCATTTACCGCGGGCAAACACTACAGGCGCATTCTCTCTTAATTTGAAAGGAGCACACGAAAGCAAAGAAATATCATCTGTTCCAAATGTACAAATATATGCACACCCGTCCCATCCCGCCCCCCAGCAGGGGTCTCCGTGTTAGGAATAATGCATATACCCTGTTGCCACACGCAGCTGTAAAACACAAAGCACTTTTACAAAGGCTCCAGGAGAAGGGCAGCTGATGGTAAGGCCAAGCCCGATCAGCTACTGACAGGCACAGGTAATGCTACACCCTTCCCATTCATCACCTGCATATACTATACACACAAGCTTTTATCTCCATCTCCATAGAGACACAGCAACAGATCTGCTTACTAACAGCAGCCATCACCCTGGGGCTTGGATCCATCAGTTTAGTTCAATGCTTAGAAAGCACACAGAATGGTCTGTACCGGAAAGCTGAGAATACATTGAAATGTGTCACTCCTGCCTAATTTGTTCACTATTTAACCAAAAGGCCATAAGTACAGTAAAAAAAGGACTTCAAGGGACTGCAACTACTGTTTTCTGCTATGCAATGTATTTTTGCCTAATTTTATGGAATGCATTAAGGAACAGGATCAAAAGTGCCTTCTAAACTGCAGCATAAAGATCAGGGTGCCTACCCCAGAGGGACATGAAGATGGCAAAGAACACGGTGGCTGGGTTGTCAAAGAGGTGGCTGGCACGGGCAGTGCCACACGCTGTGCTGAGGTGCCAGTAGTCACAGGCGCGATCGCACAGTGGACACATGGTGAAGTTCTGGGTCTCGTCACACATCTCCAGACTGGAAAAAACACACATAACACATCACATGCAACACATCTTGGTCCTGCCCGTACATGTCAACAAGGTAAATTTTATATTATGGCAACCTTTAAATGGCATATTTTCTTACTATTCGTGAAAATCATTAAGCAAAAAAACAGACAATCCAAAGTCTAAAGCATTATTTTTGTTATATGACTCATTATACTCAACCCATTTACATGTATCAGCATATTCAATCTAAAGCAGTGCAACTCCATCTTTTCACACTTAAGTCACTCATAAGTCATTAAGAATTTTGATCCTGGACTGTTTTCCCAAAATGATTCATTTGAGGCTCCCAATTAGAACAGCTTTGATCTTTAAACGGGTTTTAAGTAAAAAAAAAAAAAAAACTTTGCTTATTTCATCAGATATGACAATAGAATAACAATACATGGAACATACAGGATCACCACTGTATGCTTGTCAACTTGCTCCTAAAACAGAACAGACGATTACAAAAACTTTCATGGGTGAAGTGAATAACATTAATTATCTCATTACAATGGCACCTGTCAGGGGGAGCGGAATTAGGCATGAAGTGAACAGTTAGTTTTCTATGCTGATGTGTTTGAAGCAGGAAAAATGGCAAGTGTAAGAATGTGGGCCAGATTGTGATGGCTAGACGACATGGGGGTAATCCTTGACTTAATGTTATGGCTGATCTGTGTACAGTCTTTTGAGCAGCTTCCTAACTGTAAGGGTTTGAGAGAGAGAGAATAGTGAGGTCCTTTGGAGATACTAGTTCATGTGAGGAAAGCAGTAAAGAACTAAGCACTTACAGTCATTTTAGAACAGCGACATCAGAGTAAATGTATAGAATATACACCTCTCAACATTTATTTTTCTGAACAGAGTTGAAGTTTTTTTTAATAAATGTAATAATTTAATCTGAATGCTAGACTCAGTGACACACTTGACTAACTGAAAAATCTTAAGTAAGCGCTTGAACAGAAAAAATTAATCAGCTTTAATTAAGTTAAAGCCCAGGTGGACAGCACCTTCTGCTGGGTACTGTACATAAACCATGTACTCACTCCAGTATCAAATGCACATTAATATCTCATTTCCATTTACTGCTGTCTTTGTTTTCTTCAAATTAAATGAACCTAAATTTCTGTATTTGGCGACTCATCTTGCATTCTCAAAAGTACTGACATTTTCTAAAGATCAGAATATCCTTCGGGGATTCAATTCTGCTTACAGACGAAGCCTTGGGGCAGTCTTAAATGCTCCACAAATGCACGAGTCCAGAATGACAACATTCAAGGCAGCCAAGTTTTAAATGAGACACCACAGCCATTTCTCCTGCATTTTGAACTATGTAAACACTGCCTTGGATATTTTGTCTCAGAACAGAGGTTCCTAAATCTGGTCTGGGATTAAGATTGCCCTGCACATTTTGCCGTACTCCCCCTCTTAAAGCTTTTCTACCATTCAACTCGGGAAGAGCTTGGAGTAGCTAAAACCAAACATGAAGAGCAGGGGTAGTGCAGGACCAAGACTGACAGCCCTCGGTATAGAATCTTGTACTTTACAGCTAAGAGTTTATGAATAAATCCTTTGAACCTGGAAAGCATCTCAGTATGATTTACATTTATGGCATTTAGCCAACGCTCTTATCCAGAGCGACTTCCATGTCCACATTACAGGGACGGTCCCCCTGGAGCATCTCAGGGTTAAGGGTTGTTGGATTCTCCGATTGAGAACCGAAGTTCGAGGAGTCAGTGATGAGGCGAAGAGGGTTTTAAGCTATAGCAAAGTTTATTAACAGAAAGGTAACGAAGATCTTACGAGATGTTCAAGAGACCGGTCAATGTTCCTCTCAGTTCAGAGTGTGCTTTTTTATCTATCCCCCCGGGAGCTCCAAGGCCTCCGGTGGAGACACCTAATCTAAGACTATGACCTTGTTAGGGTGTTTTTGATGTGCAAAGAAAGCATTACTCAGAAGAGAACATAGAAAAATAGAGATGCAGTTAATAATATATAAGTTAAAGATGATACTACCTAAAGAAGGGATTTAGGGTGATGGGGATATAGGAATGGTCAAACTACAGGAATAGGGCCATGGAATCAACTATGTGGTGGAATTACTGTGGGGAGAAGGAAGAACTATTGTGGAGAGAAGAAAGAAGGACAGAGAAATAGAGAATTGGATATATGACTGACATAAAAATAAATGAATAAAATCAACCTACAATCCATCAGGGTTTTGCTCAGGAATCTAGTGGTGGTAGTGTTAGAGGTGGGGTTCCAACCTGCAACCTCTTGGTCCATAGGTCTGAAGGCAAGTATCCTAACACTAGACCACCACCAGCCCCAATTTGATTTGAAAATTCTGAATGATTTAGTTTTCCATTATATGAATCCTTTAAAGAGTAACTAAATATATGTTTATTATATAACAATGTACTTTCACTTTCGTTAAAAAATTAGAAGGTGCAGAAAGTGTATTTTGCATACCCAAAAATATATCCATGGATGCACTACTGACCTATTGAATATTCCCTGACCTCATTCAGGCAGGCATGCCAGGTAACCAGCAGCCACATCCACACATCACAGGTCTGTAAACATGGTCCAGCAGGTATACACTGCTTCATACCTGGGCACATTGGAGTCAATGGTGAAGCAGCCGTACAGGAAAACGATGATGCCCACCAAAGAGGCCAGGGCGAGCAGCTGAGTGTAGACACCAAGCCAGGCGAAATATAGGCCTATCTTTTCCCCAAAGTACTTCCTGAAGGCCAAAGTCAAAATCATTAGAAACCATGGGCACCTGAATAAGTCATTGTAAGCATTCATCAAATCTTGTAAGGAGTAAAAACAAGTATGTACCTGATAAGGTCGATAGGCTGATATTTGTAAAAGGCTCCGTATCTTGCCCACTCATCATGTAGCAGCTGAAACAGTGAGAAGAGTTCGGCTTTCATAAAGTAAAACAAGATTGTTCTTAAATAAAAGGTTCCGAAGGGGTTCTTGGAAATGTGGTTCTAGAACCTATTAAAATATGGGGAGATTTATGTTTATATTTACATTAAAAACTTTTGGAAGATACTCTTATAGGCAAATGGAATCTGGCTGGTCTTACTATGCAGATATCAAGATCTTGCAAATGATCCTGAATGCCTTCAGTCTCCCCACGTCCTGTCACTGCACTCAGCTATGGTGTTCCCTTCACTGGCTTACTGTGTTTAAAATCCTGATCCTAAGAAATGGAAATGGAGTAGACCCTCCCTGCCTAATGGCAATGGTCACAGTCTTGTCTAAAGTTTTACTTGTCATTCTTCAGGACAAATGTAACACAGATATCTAAAGTTGTCAGTCTTAGCATTCAGATCATAAAACAGACATCAAATAGCTGTCCATTAAGAATCCTTTCCTGTCCTCAAATGCAGACTCTCATTGAGAAGTATTTTAAGATTTATTAATCATTAATAAAGCATTTTTTTCATTCACTTTTATTGCACCTATGCTGTATCCTGTTATCGTAGAGTGTATTTTTCTTCCTTTCATTCTTAATGTCTGCACTTGCTCTTGTACCAGGCAGTATCTTAACACCAGGGTATTTGGACTCAAACCTGTTTATACTAGTTATGTTTACATTATATAAATGGACAACAATGCACCAAAAAGTTGTCCTGGATAAGAGTTTTTGCAAAATGCATCAATGAATGTCTCGTTATTCAGTGTCTTCACCAATCATAAGCCTATGCATTCAGCAACAAGATTGTGGGCATCACTGAAAAGGATGTGGATGGAGCTGATCTGTAGTGCATATATAAGTCAGGTGCAACACTTTCTCTGGATTTTTCTCTTCTGTAAGGTGTGACGTATTTCATTTTGAATGAAAGTATATAAACGGTCATACTGTGAAGTCATTTCTTGACTGAAAATTGCTGGGTTTCATTCTCAATGTGAAATTATTCATTTACACTCCTTTTTTCACCTTTGAGTTCTTTGTAGAACACTGTCTACAGACATGTTGACAATATACAACAATTCAGTCAGTCATTTTCTGCTGCTTGTCCCAAACGGGGTCACGGGGGAGTGCTGGAGTCCAACCCAGCTCACACAGGGCGAAGGACGGGGGACACACCCTGGACAGGTCGCCAGCCCATCGCAGGGAGGAGTGTGACAGGGACGGCACCTTGCTCAAGGGTACCTCAGGGCAAACTATTGGGAAGGGGTTCGAAACCCTGATCCTCCGATCATGCGGCCAACGCCCTAACCACTAGGTCACCGCCGCCCCTATACAACAATTCCTGGCAATTAAAATGGTTAACATTTTCAGGGCTCCAGCACAGACAAAATTATGTTTGGGCTTTAGAGCGATAAGAGTGTACAATAAAATGGATAGTCACCTGTCTGTCATTCTTCCCTTCTGGTTGCCCGTTGTCCTTGAAATCTCCCTATATGCAAATCATACAGGTAGGCCATCAAAGAACCCGCAAAATAATGGGTGGGATTACATGACATTTGGTCCAGAAATAAGGACAATATGAAGAAACACCTGAAGTTAACTCACATCATGCAGAGGGAACGCTGAATCATACACCCCTTTAGCTATAAGTGTGGTGATTCCTGAAAGCAGAGACACAAAATGCCATAAACTACCATTGGCTGTGACAGATCTGACTATTCTACTTGGCATGAAGACAGCACACTGGGTTTTCAAAATGGAAGGCGGTTGACATGTAGAGCTCAGGCTTTCATCAAAGTAATTAATCAGTCCTCAAAGGAACAACACATACACTCCAGTGATTAGCCCTCGATTAATAAAGTGGCTCCTCAGCAACAAGCTGGAGGGACCACCACTTCACCACACCCCCCAATACTACTCCCAATCCTGGGATTGCATGACCTAGTTAAGACGGTAGAGGAGATTGAGTAGAAGAGGGAGAGAGAGAGCTAGAAAAAGAGAGTCAGAACCCAACCCCTTCTGTTAGCTAGCCTCAATCTTCCTCTAGCTGCCGGCCGTGTCCGTATGCTGAGCAGATTGGTCCAGGAGAGCATATGGCGGAGGCCTCTCTCCAGCACCGGGCTCTCACAGCATCGGACAGCGGCCCGGCTTTCCTCAGGACCCTTTACCGCTTCACCTCAACTTGGTAATGGATTACTGCATTACTAACCCATGGTTTGGCAGGTCCGTGTGCAGGCAGTGCGTCTGAGGATTTCATACACCTGGGAGGAAAGGAGAGAGAAAGGGATGAGCAAGAGAGAGAGAGAGAGAGAGAGAGAGAGAAAGAAAACAAACAGTTCCTAGAAATCCCCCAGTGGAATTGTTTCCTAGTTATATGCCTACAGAGGGCAGCGTCATCCTAGGCTCATAGTAAATAACCATATTATTTCAACAGCTTCGCACAACAACCAGGCCAGCCGATACTAATCACGCTGTCCCAATTAAACGAGACGACCTCTTTTGCACACAGAGTGTAAAAAGACTCACGATTCGGCTCCTTGTGGCATTGTCAAAGAAGGTGTCCTTGGACTCAATGTTGTATCTGGAAAAAAAAGGAAGCAAGGCTGATTAAAGGCAAGAGTAGAGTCGGGGTTTATGTTTTTGAGTCTCTCAGATGTCTTCGGCACTTGGAGAAATCTTGCTAAATCATTTCCACCCCCTGACGCTCCCTTAGCCATTCCCAAAGGTTTCTCACAGGTGGAGCTTGTCCCGAGAGAAGCTGTGTGACAGGAACTTGGTGCGACTCTGCTGGTGGGGGACGTGGGGCTGGAAGGGCTGGTTCAGTTTCCTCCATAACGCACTCATGGTGGCAGAAAGACCCTTGTCTTCTTTCATCTCATAGCACTGGGAGAGAGGCAAGAAGTAAAAGAACTAAGAATAAATCAGAACAAACTACCGACATCCCGCCGAGAATTTAAAAACAACACAGAGGAGTTCCATTTATACTAAAAACAATCCTGTTGAAAATAAAATACAGCTAATATTATGCTGTGCGTTTAGGATTTGTAGGGAGCTGTACAAAGGGATGAATAGAGCTATACATCATTCTAAAATAACCAAGATGATACAATGGAAGAAAATACTGCAAATGTCACTATGAATTTTTGCGGGATAAGAAATATACAACAAACTGGCAAATCTGTTTAAATAGTCTTTTTAAAAACAAAATCTAATGGTTGTAAATTTTAAAACATGAAATATGTGAACTGTTTTCTATAACATTAAAAAAAAACACAGCTTTGCTTATTTCAAAAAATGAATCAGTAAAATCGTGTCAATTAAATGAGTAAAGTAAAATAAATGTAGAGAAAAGATGACAGAGATTATGGGCATCAGATTCACAGGGGGTTCTCAGAAAATTGTCTATATTTGTGTGAATGAATTTTTTAGAACATGAAAATTCATAAATAGACTCATATGGAGGAATATATGAAATAGATGAATATTCTAGTCATTTTCTTAAAAACATCTACAAGTTTTTCACTGATATGTGACATGAAGTGGTTGAGTCTAGTGTGGATGGGTGAAGAGGAGCTGATTGTACACATAAAATGATCTGATGCCATTTGCCTTTGCATGATCTCCCCAGGATCCATGCTTCGTACCTGACTTTCCTCTCTAGTTTATCCAACCATTTTTCAGAGCGCGACAGACTGCAGATTAAGACTGATATAACCTCTCCTCTAGACAGGATCAACACAGCTTAAGAAATTTCTTAATTATGCCCGAGAGTCAAGATTGGTATATTCAGGTGTTGTACTGTTTTAATATCTGGAAAGCCAACTTTCAAGTGTGTATTCTCTGAACTGTTGATATCTTCCCTGTGCTGTACTTCAAATGTACAGTTAGTCCAAAAGTCTAAAAATGCATTTTATTTTTTAGGATTTTGTCCAGGAAATAAAACAAAAAAAACATCACATTTTGACTAATAAGTAATATTTGATATTATGCACTATTTGTCATTATTGACATTTTAGAAAATGTGTGATACTGACCTTGATAAGGCCCTTATACAAAAAAAGTCAGATTTATTTTTGAGTCTCGACTCCTCCACTTAAGCATGTTTGGGTGCAACTGACCTCCTCACAAGAAAAGCCAGAGCCATCTTGAAAAACGAATTATTAAAAAAGGTTTGTTTAAATATTTTTGGACATGTTCTATATTAAAATTTTACTAGAAGGCAAAATACTAATGGGAACTGTTTGAATGACTTTAACCAGAGTCTCCAGCCGTGTTCAAAGTTCCACCCTAAGAGAATGAAAGCTCAGTAGAGCTGGACACCTGCAGAGCACACATGGACAGAAGAGAAGCTCACCTTTTTAGTGGGCACCTTGATCTTGAGGAACTCTGCCTCCCTGCTCAGAACCTGCCAGGGTGCATGCACCCGGATAAAGCCTTGCCCATGGACCTTGTGCTGGGGAAAGAATGAGAGAGAGTGTTTTGTTGGAAAAGGCTGATTATGTAGCTGAAACAGTGCAGCACAGTGGTTCCTCACACCTTGAGTTGAGAAATACCACCTAGCCTACGTAATATAATATGCAGTGTGACCACCGGAATAGTCACGCATAGAAGATCTGCAAATGGGAATTCCACCAATTTTTCAGAAGCACTGCATAATTTAGTCGTTAAGGTATAAAAAGTCATTCAGAGTGGTTTGATCGTAAACCCTTCATTGTAGAGAAATTGGGGATTTAGCTTAGAGCAAATACAGCAATTGTATTTACACTCCAAAATACTTCAGCCAACACACAGCTTCTTGGTGTTTATATTTTAGATTTAATGTTAATTATGTTGAAAGAGTGGTAAAAAGATCATTCGTTTACATTTACCTCTCTGCCATGAGATTTTACAGTCCCTTTTTAAGCCAGAATAATTTATTTCAAATAATAACTTTGAGATAATAGTCGCCTTCTGACACCAGAACAATTTTGCAACCAGGTTCAGTGCCATTTTTCACATTCAGCTACATTACAAACTTTGTTTACATCATAATAATTGAATAATGCAGAATTCATTAAAAATCTTTGGATTCCCTCGTTTATCATCGTGAACAGCTGCTTAAAAGGCGTGATGTGGGAATCCATTAGTTTCGTATCAGTTGCTCTGACAGTGACAAGAGTTTGTTTCACCCCATTATACATATCATTCATGTGGATGTACAGATGGTCAGGTCCTAGCATGAAGCCAAGGAAAAATGTAGCAATATTCAGTGGATATATGAAATCATCAAAAATCTATTTATAGATTTATATTAAATAGTTCATAGTTAAATTAGTCCATTTTCAGATCATCTAGTTTAAACGCTTTTCATTTCCCTGCTTAAACATTATTTTATTTTTCCCTTTCAGTTTCTAATAAGGTTCAGTTTTTTTTATTAATTCGGCACACAAAAATGTCTGCGATCATATCTCCTTGAACCACTTGCCCACAAAAAGATGCACTCTTCCACATCAGTGCGCAGACACCAGGCTGTTATGCACAATGACAGATGTGAAAGGGACCCTCTGCTTTATTCTCCCATTGAGATCCTGTGCAAATAGACAGCATGTGGCACAAGTGGGACAGAAACTCTGGTCCCAGCTGCTGGGTGCATCTCTGTGAGGCTGGGCAGAACTTTTGAGCTCTCAGTATTCACCAGGGAATTAATTACACGTTAAAAAATATTTTGCATGAAGATAACAGTTATTCATGGTCACTCTATCCACCATATCCCTGCAGAGATGATTACATAAAGTTCAAGGCTCAATGTTACAGCGCGTGCGTGTGTGTGTGTATGCATTTGTTGGCCATGTAACAGAACTCTGAAGCTCAATCTTCTGTGCACAGTGATGAAAGTAACTTTATCTGTCTGGCCTTGCTCAGTTGTGCCACCAGGAGCAAGGCATAAGCATGCGTTCAGAAAAGAAAGAAGAGGTGATGCTGACAATATGCGACAGAGAGAAAGAGATGGAGAGAGATCATGGAAACCTGAAGCGAAACCTCGCTCTGCCCTGTGTTCTAGCAGTCCTGGTTCTTTCTTCGGTCCCCTCCACCCACACATGCACATGAACACCCACCACACAAAAGTGAGATAAAAATAACATGTGGATCTGAGAAGGTTAATTAGGATAAGATATTCCAATTAGTACTTCATCTCAGCAGGGTAAGGCAATTAGGTCGATTTTAGTGCGGGCTGAGGGGGAGCCTTCACCACGGAAACCGGCTGTGACTGACATTTGAGGGGCTTCCAAACACAGAAAAGCGGAAGTGTCCCCACATGTAAGGGTGAATCCTGCCTTTGACATTTAGAACAATTAGGCAGAGATGCGTGTCTGTATCTTCTCATGATGGAGAAGGAGTAGTGATAAAGAACATGAACAAAAAAGGACCATGTGCCTCTGATGGTTTGTTCCTCTTCATGAGGATGAGGATGACCATGACCGGAAAGCTAAAGCAGAGCGAAGCCCTCTGAAACATTTGAACAGTTTTGAGAGTTTAGGACCAAAGCTTCATAAGGAAAGAATCATGCTTAACCAAAACATGGTGGCTTAGTGGTGGGAGAAACAACAAAATCCTTCTACTACTCCTTCCACATTCACATTCTATATAATACAATATAATACAAAGGGATTTGATGCCTTTTTTTTTGATAGATGCTGATCTAGTCCCATTCAAGGGAAACCAATTTAACGATTTCGGTTTATGTGATACTGCACAGAAGCTTTCATGAACATAAATCATTCTTTTTTTAGCATCAGAAAAAGCAGAATACATATATTTAACAGAAGATTACAGTGAAGCCTCAATAACTAGCTGTACCAGCATCTTGTGTCTCTTTATCTTTCCTCTGTTCTTGATTTCCTGCAGAGATGCATTGATTATTCATTCTGTAGAATACTGAGGAATCTGGAATATTCTGATTTGTTTCCATGCTTGTAATTTTATTAGAAATTGTTCTTAGACTCAGTATTTTCTGCTTTGCACCATCTGAACAAGCCAGTCACAAATTTACACGCATAATTTAATTTAGCCATTTTAGATGCATATGAGAACAGAAAGGCGCGAGGCAGCTGAGGTGTGTCTGAGTACCTGCTTGTGTTAAAATTTGTCTGATAGGGAACATGACCTTTGGAAGAAGCTTCGCTCAGAGGTCACATCTGTAACTGTTTACGGATGGAAAGATGGAAGGATGGAAGATTTGGTGTGGCTGAGGGCAGAGAAAGTAAAGTGTGGACACCTTAAAACCTGATAGAGTTGATAATAAATCAATAAAAAATCAATAACTTTTACTTAAAAAGTTGTTTTGACTGAAATGTAAAAAATTGGAAGGTGTCTGACTTTTGTTTTGAAGAGAATCAGCTGAGGCTTTGGGGTTTCTGGGGTAAAAGACATGATTTGAAGCATCATCATCATGTTATTGGGGATGAAAAACCAAACGTGATCCTTTAATTTCAATATTCATTTCTTTTTACAAGGAATTTATTTTGCAAATGTCTGTGCAGCTAAAAGCAGAAATGTGTGTGAGGTGGGAAAATTTGTGTTCTGGCTCTCCGTATATATGCAGTAAAAAGTAAACTTAACATGAAGAGGAAGAGACACAAATCTGACCTATGATCGTAAAATCGGCACAAACATTGTGTCACTGTTCTAATCAAATGGGTGTGTTAATGTGACTTGATTTCCAAAAAAGTCAGAAACATTCCTCTTGATCCAATTTACATGAGATTTTCCCACAACATAGCTGGTTGCTGTGTTTTTTTAGGAGGTGTAAATAAATAAAAGCTAAAACAAATATTACATTATAAAAGTTAATAAGTGTATGCATTTTTTTTGCAAGCTACACAAAAGCTGTACCTGGCATTTATGCAGGATCAGATCAGAAGGTTGCTGACCCAGCAACTGAGGCCGTTGTTAATTACTTAATGAGCTGGATTAAGTGTGGTTGAAAACCGCAAAATGTGGGGGAAACAGAATAAAGAACCAATTATTAGAATATGCCTTTACATCAGCTCTCAGAAGACCCCCTGTATTTTGAGCATTTTTGCATTAGTGTTGTTTCAAGTTGTTAACATTTTTTAGAAACATGTTGGGTATCTTGTGTAAGAGTAAGAGTATCTTGTGTCTTTGTTAGGATTTTTTAATGTTTCTAATGAATTTAAAATATATATTTTTAACTGAATGTATAAAAATAGATAATAAGCTCTGAAAACTCATTAAAATTAATTAATTAAATTGTCATAACATTGAACATCCATATTAGGAGTTGGTTTTTGTAACTACACAGATTTTTACACAGAGTCCTGCTTGCATCACAGAGTCGACTGGGTTCTAGGGTTTAAAGAAGACTGATGAATAAGTGCCATATTTTATCTAGAGTGTTACTCGAAGCGCGAAAAGAAAAATGGTACAAAAATGGAAAAATTTCTTTTAACTCATGACCTAATCCTCCCAACCACACATGCAAGACAGACCTACAAATGTATTGCTGCTGTTCATTTATAAAAGTGTGCTCTCTTAGCATCATCACTGTACAATGTACAGAACACTGCTATAACAGTTTTGAGTGAACATTTAAATGTAGTCAGCTGTGACTTACAAAACCCCACAGCTTGGACTCAAGCAGAGAACCCATCTGCAGGGCAGAATTGACTGGATTCACATTCCAGAGACTTTAATGGGACTTGTTTTAATTACTGGTTAGAGCATATCACACATCCATCAAAAGACTGAAAAGAGACTCTTTATTCAGTGCAACTGTGACTGAAATTGCTAGTTTTTATCAGCGATGTGGTTGCGCACCCAAAGAACTGAAAATCTTTTTTAAATTTAAATTTACATGTAGTTGAACAAACAATACAGTTTAATGCAGGTTGCAGGATTCAGTATAATATATACTGTCCGTCTGGTGAAGAATAGAATTAATAATGTAGTACAGGATAAAGCGTTTTACTGATTTACAGTGATTTGCATATTCTCTAGTATGTTCCCTCATATCACTGACTTCATTAACATTAACATTAACATTAACATTTGCATGGAAGATATTGTTATGGCATAAAAATATGACAATGTTATGAATAATTAGTGGAATAATAATACTTTTGTATTCATGGACAAAAACCTTGTTATGCCAATATTATGGGGCAGTGCTCAAATAAAGGTTTAGCCCGTCAAGTACCGCGGGGAAATTTGAATTCTGAGTAAAAGTGCTTTAGATTAAGCGCAGGATCAAGTGTTTAATAACCAGTTAAAATCAGCTCTTTATGTTTCATTCGGATTATGTGTTCCTCATGTGTTGCCCAAGAACAGGCATCCCAGTTCGTGACACTAAAAACACAAAGCTTGTCTTTTTAATAATGGATGTAATCTATAAAATAAACAAGTGAGGTTGCACCATCAAAACAAGCTGCTCTTTTGCCCTCTGAAACAGTTATGCTGCCAAACAGAGGGTTTCTTAGGAAAGCCTGGAAAAAGTCCCGGCGCAATCTGAAGAGACAGCCAAGAGGAGTAGCCCAAACCCAACACCCACGCGCAGAGATTCCACTGTGATGCACACACATCACACACACACACACGCACACGCACACACACACACACGCACACGCACGCACACATACACACACACACACACACACACACGCCTTAACACATTTGCATTATGAAGCAGTAGTTGCAGAAGAGCATACAAGAATAAAGCATCTCAGCATTACCGCTGAATGATACTGAACAAAACAGCGTTGACGAAATAGAAAATCATTCCTAGCAAAGTATCAAGGTCGTTCTTTAGTGAAATTGTATGGCTGGTGCCTGGAGACTGAAAAACAATCATTCCCTGCAGCATCATGAAAACCATTCCTTTAGACAAGGTTGAAATAAAGCATTCTACTGAAGCATCTTAATGCTTAAAAGCCACTAGTGCTTCCTGGAATGGCATTCATTTTACACATCTTAAAATTTGAAAATCAACCTTTTGGACATCTTTACTGCTCACATAAAACTCACAGTCACTAGTGGGGCTGCACAATGACACTGGAATCACATTACTATTGGCAGATATTATGATTGGACTTATATCTCTAACATATATTTGATGACATATTTTACCCCAGAAGGGCTGGATGTTTAGGCGAAACTTGACTACTATACTATACTATTTCATTTCTTTGTATTGCTTGTATTGCTGAATTAAATCCCTGTTTCTAAATGTTTGCGTACTAGCATTGGCCCACAATTTCCATATTGGTCCAAACCTTAGTCCTGAGTGCAATTGTATTCTGTTAAAACATAATAACATTAACTGGCAACCTCATGAAAAGTACTTTTGCTTTAAAAGGCCATTCTCTAGGAATGCATTTGTTTAAAAACTCCAAAAATTCTCAGTCACCTTCATGAGATTGCATTTTAATGGAATATCTTAAAATATAGTTACTGTTCATTTGAACATCAATGTTTAAGTTGCCTCTGCTTGTTCAAAAATCCAGTCCATGAGTGTTTTCAAGGATAACATTCTGTACAATCCTAAATCTTTATCCATCCATCAAAATGAAACCCATGCTCAATAATCTCATCACAGATGTTTCATAGGACTACATTCACTGAAAACTGCCTAATATTCTAAAAGTCAACCTCACAAATGCTCACTTTGCTCAAAAGAAATACTTTTAGCACTTTATGGGAGGCTGACATAATGCATTTCAGTCTTCAAGATGAAGAGCACATACATCCAAGTACCATCAAGCAGAACAGTTTGTCACCATAACAGAACAAGTCAACAGAAACAATCCCATTCCTCAGGAGGGTTCAGGAGCTTCATGCAAAGCAGCCTTTCACCCACCTCATTGTCCCGTTCCATCTCCAGCCCAGCCTCCCTCAGGTTGGCCTCAAACTCTTCACGGATCATGAGCTTCTCGCCCTCGGCTGGGTCAGTGGGACCCATGTCCAGCACCACCTCTGCATGCTCTTCCTTGGGTCCTTCAGGCTCTTTGCTACCCACCCGAGGGAAGCTGCCATTTGAGATGACTGAGAGCCGGTGCTGGCTGGGGGAATCATGGACCGATGCCGGCCGGCGATACTGATAGACCAGCACATAGTCCACTTTCCTCTTTCCGTCGGCAAAGAACAACCCTTTGCCCGGCTCGTGCCCTGCATCCATGAAGTTGTTGACCACCTGTAAAAGTGCCAACAGGGAAGCACAATGAACAGAGAAGTGCAGCGTTCACTGCTTCTCCTGCATATCAAATTCACATCAAGAGGAAAGGGGGGGGGGGCAGCATGACAAGCAGGGATGTAGGTCAGACTATTGCTTCTTAATTTGGCTGCTCTCAATACACTTAAATATAGAACGAAAGACAAGGAGTGCGGCACTTTTCATTCCAAGGGTGCAGGCACCCTGCTTTGGCGAAAAAGTCCAACGACTTCAGGTAATGTAATGCAATCCTCAAGCTGAACGCAAAGCAGTTGAGCTCACTCAGGTATTCAGGAGCATACTCACAGGTATCTTCTCATCCCTTGAAGAGTGCAGCATGTTGGAGCTCTTTAAGGGAAGCCAGAGAGAGGGAGAGGGAGAGAGGGAGAAAGAGAGAGAGAGATTGAGACAAGGCGAGGAATTTGCTGCACAGCTGCCTAATTCAGATCATGTCTACACCCCAGGCACCTCGATCCCAACCCTGCCAGCCGTCCTCATGGTTGAGCCCTTCATGGAGAGCGCACTGCGAGAAACCCATCCGTCTGCCTGCTCCGCGCTCCAGAAGGATGGCTAGGAAGCGCGCGCACCTACGGATCTCCATAGAAACCCGTGCTTCGTCACGCGCCGCTTCCAGGAGTCAGGGAGACACCTGTGCGCGCGGAGCGGCCGCTGGCGGGCTCACGACGGGGGTGGGGGTGGGGCAGGAGAGGCGCATCCAAACACACACCAGCTAACTGTGGTGACTCCCTTATTCACCCATCTACCTGCTGAAGCACAGGCTTCTGCTGCAGTGTTCACGTCAGGGCGTGTGCTTTAACACACTCCGCTAAATCTTATTGGAGTCGGAAAGATTCCGATACCGGACGGTTTGAGAAGTTCCACCGTCCTGCAGGAGGGGCTTCCAGTCCAGCCCCACCTGTGAGTCTCATCCAGTAAACCCCGTTCACATCTCAAACAAGCTCAGCAGGACTGCGTGTAACTACACTCTTTATTACTTCTTTCAAACATTTTAATTTGCTTTTAATGTTCATTTTATTGAACTTATTGTTTATTGTTAGCAAATCTGCCTTGAAAACTGCAAAAACAGCAATAAATACTCATTATTATTATTATTATTATTATTATTATTATTGTAACCATGTGGTGTATTGATAGTAGAGATGGTAATAGTAGTGTAACACTTTAATAGCAATTGTATAGTAGTGGTAGCAGTAGTCATAGTAGTAATAACAGTAGTAAGTGTATAAAGTTGGAGTTCAAATGTATCCAGACTTTCAGTTGGGTATTGCAATATGTTCATGCCATGTTAAGCTTTGTTTAAACTATTCATTTTTTTATTCTGTAAAGCAGAGTTCACATATTTTAATACAATGTACAAGATATGGAATACAATTGACCCCTTTAAACATTTGATCTTAAACATTCTGACCATTTACAAGTAGAGATAATATGCCTTAGTTTTATTGTTTGAATCATTTAGCCACTAAAAGCTGTTTCCTTTAGTTCAAGGGCCACTAAGATGACTCAAAGCCAGTGATGCTGAGTTCCAGTTTGACAAAATGACAAAATGACAAAATCCTCATGGAGAAAGAGGAAAAGGCAAAAAGCATCTTTTTTTTCATTTAGTTATTTATTTACACACTTCAAAAACTAGGCTGCATTTCTCCACCAGATGCTTACGATAAAGTTTTAAATACAGAAAATCTGAAGTCTGCCAATCTGGAACACAGCATAAACATGACCTAAACCAGCCTTGGCTTAGTGAAAGGGATTACCTGAGTTGTCTATTCTGGGATGAATCTTAGCCTTACTATAAAGGATGCTTGTACTGAATGAGTACACTTAAGTCTGGCTAAAGCACTGTCCCGGGTTGTGTCAGGTATCGGCTTTTAGCTCCCCCCCCCCCCCCCCGCAAGTTCCACACATCTATTTCCAAACAAACAAATTAACAAGCTATCAAAGAATCACATGGATACATTCATACATACAAACACACAAACCTACATGAATAACCATGAAAAGCACTCACAGAGTGTGTTCTTTCCTCCAAAAAGTTGTAGGAGTCATCAAACGTGTAGCTGACTGGATCAAAACCCATCCCTGAAAGCTCTCTCGCTATGCTGTACAGCCTGTCACTTTGGATGGAGGATGACTCACTCTTGGCTATGGACACCTTCACCTGGTCCACAAGGTTGTGCCATGTTTCCGCTGCAGAAAAAAATACATCGGTTTATCCATAAGATCTAATAAGAATAAGACTAATAAGGGCTATTCATTTTCATGAATGAAAACACAGCGCTCTGTTTGACAGTGTCCCCGAACTTGATTTCAGCACCATGGACAGCACCAAAAAGTTATTGCGGAAATAATACAGAAATGGTTTTTTTTTTTAAACATGAAGAAATAGGTTAAAACCATAATTGCATTATTATTCACAGGTGAAACTGGCAAAGAGAAATGCATTGTACAAATGTTTACACATGATTTACTCATAATGCTCCTTCCCGTCCTTTTTTATTAAATATTCACTTGTAGTCATTCATTGTCAGCTACGTTTGGACCTCAAGTGCACTGCTTTCCTCACTTAATTGGTCTAACCAAAGTGCAACAGCACCAACTGTGCAAAGAAAAACCCACTTGGGGATTACGGATCCATGTAGGCTGTTTATTTCAGCCTGGAGTTCCACTTACCGCTTTTTAATGACGATCTTGACCTGCTCACAGCCATGTCGCAGTCGAACGGCAACGGCAAACGACTCTTGGAACGCTTGGGTACAGTCAGGTTGTGAAATCCTCTCCTGGCTTTGTCCAGGCTTATTTTGCAGACGGTTGTGGCAGTTAATACCATGCCTGCTTGAGAGGAGGCTTATGTTCAGGCCAAACTTGGACTAATTGCCAGGACCTTCTGTCTTGCTTTAATGCACAGAGTCCAAGACCCATGCCAGTCTCGTTGTGACCTCAGCTCGCCAGGTGACAATCAAGGAAAGGGCTCAAAGTGGGACTTTCATTCTGAAAAGCCCATTTAAGCAACCAAATTCAAAAATATCTTCAAAATAAATGTATCCAAAGTGAACCTGGACCATGAATGCTCTGAAAGCCCCACAGTGAGACATAGTGTCTTATTACACCGGGCCTGTTAAATATCATTGTAATTAAATATTTAAGTAGCATGTACCCGTATTTCTAGGAACCCTCAACCTGTCTTCTAGGAAAAAGACAATGTCATTGACTTTATTAAGACTAACATTCACAGCACTAGAGGTCTGGTCTGAATGAAGTCAGACTGGCTAATCAGAATGATGGTGCACATTGAGAACATCAGGATCACTTTGAAAAGTCTAATGGCAAACTCAGTGGTTCACTAGTGATTTATGCCCCGAAAACTGCACATGAACACATCAAGGTCATGTATATATATATATATTTTTTGTGACAACCCTTGTCATTGCACAGCAGACAATGAACCACAATGAAATTGGACCTCTGCTTTTAACCCATGCACACTCAAACACCGTGCAGCAGTGGGCAGCTATTGAAAGCGCCCGGGGAGCAGTGATGGGGACGGCATCTTGCTCAAGGGTACCTCAGGGCAACCTTTTGGGAAGGGGTTCGAACCCCTGATCCTCCGATCATGTGGCCAACGCCCTAACCGCTAGGCCACCTCTGCCCTCATGTATATGAATGTATATCTTTCAAACATGCTCAAGTTTTTTTATTCATGGCTTCACAGTTTGCAAACATCAGCTCCAGCTACATTTACATTGTTTGTGAGGAACCACCAGCTTTCAGCTATTCATTTGAGCTGCTTTTACTTCATGAATCCTGTAGTAACAAATATAGCAGCATAAAGAGGATAAAAGCATTTGAATAATTTCCTTATCGTGGGCTGGTGTTATAGGCTGCTATATTGCACAGGCAGACTCCTTGCAGGCTTACACATCCAGGCCATGGTAGTGAAATGGTATGGATGAGAATGATAGTTACTCCATTCGGAGGCTCTGCACATAAATAGGCATAAAGCGCTCACCCACACAGCTCGGCAGCTGCTCTCGATTTGGTTGATTTCCCCCTTGGATGCTAGAATGTAAAACATGCCACATTTTTAACTCTTCAAAAGCAAAGCTGTTAAATGGATCTTGATCATCCCATTCATGCTCATTTCAGGGTTACACTACACACCTTAATATAGGCTCAACTCCATAAGGTGGGGTATTGGAAATAAAGTAGTTCCGAAACAAGTGCTGCATGCTCTTTGTTACAGCAGCACTGGTGTTTTGACTACTTGTGTAAGGCCATAGCTTTTTAGTGTTGATTCTTACATAGTATATATTAAGCATATTCAGGATGATGGATGATTATCAGAACTTCAGGTACTTTATAGTACACTTATAATTATCAAAGTCCTCACTCTGCTGCAAGGGTACCCAGCACAAGGGCCAGAAAAAGCACTTTAGGCTGGAATGTTTTCAACCAGGCACCACTTCCAGGAAGGAAAATCTAAATCCAGGAACTCCTACATTCAAACTCTTGAAATGTAAATCAGATTAGGCAAATATGTAACTGCTTATTCAGCTGTTGCTAAATCAGTCTCTGTTTGTTGTTTTTTAATAACCTGATCAATCGTTAGAGGAGGGCAAAATGTAAATACGCTGATATTTAACCGTAATCGTGTTAAACCACCATATCATTCTTTTCTGAGCCTATTGTGAATGTGTTCTGTAATTAAAGAATGCAGGCAGTTTCATTAAAAAGAGAGCATAATTAACCTTGGTCAGTTTTCTTTATTGCGGCAAAGTTTGTGCAATTTATCAAGCGCATTCCATTTTTAAATGCAGCACTGGGCATTTTTTCTTTTTGTACTTATTGTCACTAACAAGAATCAGCATAGCTATGTCACAACCCTGGTGTTCTGAGACTCCACTGTGACAGCAATGGCCATAGACAATGTTTTTTCTGAAGGTTCAGTTTGTAAATGAGATTCTGTAACTCACCCATGTTACCCGAGTAATAAATGATAAGCTGAATTAGGGCATGTTAAAGCAGCAAATCCTATAAACTGCTCTGGCCTGCAGGACCTGCAGTGAGGACCTCTTTATTACAAAACAGAATACCTAAAGGTCTAGGCCCAAACTCTATAAAGAATAAATTCCCCATTTAAATTAGCTGCATGAATTCTTTTTTCTCTGATACATTATTAGAAGTAAAGAGAACTTGATAGGTTGTATTTTGACTGATGCTCTTATTTAAAGCAAGGGGGAAACCTAACCAAGTAATCGAAAAGAGATGATAAAATCAGCTTCAACGGTGCAAGCTTATCATAGTTTAATTGTCAAGAGATAATCCATAGAGAACACATGGAGATCCTTAAACTAAAATGTTGACTTTTGAACCCCAGGACACTAGACAGAAGAAATATTGAGAATACGTTCAGCATTTTAGCTTGTGTTTCCCTGTGATGATATTAGAACCACAGCATCTACAGACTAGAAGCTCAACATATCTTTTACAAAAGCAGAAGAAGAAACATTAATATTGCAAGAGGCAGGTCCAGCACAGTACCCCATGCTCCTTCATGCCACACCCTTAAAAATAAAGATGTGTTTCTTACTAGTTGATTAGTTGAATCAAGACGTAGATTGTCCACACGAATCTCTTTTGGGTCCATTTAGATGGATATATATATATGTATACATACATGTACATAGCTTGGATCAACAGGTGGTGGTTTCAACCTGAACCGTACAAGAAGGTGGAACATCATCATCAAGAATGCAATCATACGATTCATACGATTCAAAAACAGGTGCTAGAAAAAAATATATGATTATATAAGAGCCATTTTGTACCCCCCTAAAAAATAAGTTTAATGGATGGTTCTTGAAAGAGCCTTTTTTGTGTGAAGAAGAGTGTGCAGAACATTATTAAAGAGCCTTCACAGATGTCTTTTTGAAGACCCCGCAAATAGCTGAAGAACTTTAAGGTTCTTCACCCTCACGCAACTTAAAAATGGTTTCTTAATGAAGAACCAGGATTCTGATATGGTGATTCTCTAAGAACCCCTCATGGTGCTTTGAGTAAAAGTGTGCAGGCAAAATGTATCATTGGCCCCCTCAAGTGGTGAAAATAGGAAAGTATGAGGTTCCCTTCATGATTTAACCCCGGAAACTGTAGGCTTATTATTCTACTATGTGACTATTATGTAAGTTATCTGGTTGTTGAAGTGAGGATTAGAGAATTAGATTAATAGACTCGTCAAGTTTACAGGCATGTTTTAACTGCTGTTGAGAGTTTGTTGTCTCATGCGTAGCACCAGGGTCCTGGAGGAACATTGTTTCGTTTCACTATGTGTTGTGTAGATAAGTAGACTTGACTTGATTTGACAGCAGAGGTAAACAGTATGAAAATCAAGCATAAAACACACAAGTAATTGCAAAAGATGCTACAATATAAAACAGAAATGGATAAATAACATGTGTTCATGCATTACATCAACACCACAGTATTCCCATGTGACTGTATGAAAATATCCAATTAAAGCACAATTTAATCGTTCACCCACAGCAAGTACAGTGTTTTCCAATAACACGGCGACCAAACACTTCAAAGCTTACATTCTTTTGAAAAACAGTTAATAGAGCCAATAGAGACAAAACCAAGAAGTGATTTTACATAAAGACTGATTTAACTTGCTTGAGTTTTTCTCAGATTCAAGAAACCACATGGTATATAAATTAAGGAACCATCATCTCACTTCTCCAGACTGTAATTATGAAAATAAACATGGACAACCACTCACTCGCTCACTCGCTCACTCGCTCACTAGCTCACTCGCTCACTCACTCACTGACTCACTCACTCGTTCGTTCGCTCACTCACTCACTCACTCACTCACTACCTCACTCACTCGCTCACTCACTCACTCACTACCTCACTCACTCACTCACTCACTCACTCACTACCTCGCTCACTCACTCACTACCTCGCTCACTCACTCACTCGTTCGCTCACTCACTCACTCGCTCACTCACTCACTCGCTCACTCACTCACTCGCTCGTTCGCTCACTCACTCACTCGCTCACTCACTCACTCACTCACTCACTACCTCGCTCACTCACTCACTCACTCACTCACTCGCTCACTCGCCCGCTCACTCACTCACTCACTCACTCACTCACTCACTCACTCACTACCTTGCTCACTCACTCACTACCTTGCTCACTCACTCACTCACTCCCTCACTACCTCGCTCACTCACTCGCTCGTCCGCTCACTCACTCACTCACTCACTCACTCACTCACTCTCTCACTCACTCACTCACTCACTCACTCACTCACTCACTCACTCACTCCTTTTCACAGCTGCTTGTCCTGGTTAGGGTCGGGGGTGGGTAAGTGATTTCATTCTGCTCAAATGCATGTTTACAATAACACAAAGCCAAATTGTAGGTCTGTTTCCTCACAGAGAACACTGTCTCAAAGGTCTTCAAGTAGTTTCTCACATTCTGCTTCTTAATCCACACTTCAAAACGGTCAGCTCAGAAAAAATGATGAATTGTGATGAAAAGTGATGTTAAAAACCCATTCTCTATAGAGAGCACATTTTAATACCCCTTCTTTGCTTTATTGGTATTATTTATTTACAGGATTTCACATATTGAAGAAACAAGATTAAATGTAGCCTGTGCAAAAAAAAAAATCCCTCATTTGATAAAATGCATAAAAATATATATAAGATAAATTTTCCTAATTTGGTCACTAATCTTAAAATAAGTAGAATAAGTTCTATTAAATAAATTCTTATTTTTAGCTTAGTGTAGGATACCTGTTAATTACAAAATCATCAAAGCTGAACCTTTGCTATTTTTATTTTCAGGGTTAAACTAAAGGAGTAAAAAAAATATTGCACCAAATATTTCCTTAAAACAAAATATGTAAAAACTACTTAAATCTATTTCAAACATGCATTTTTAGAAAACTAAAAAGAGACTGGGGCATTTTTTTTCTTAAATGAGGAACAAGAAAGAGTTTTTAAAGCTTTTGAATAAGAAATGTTCTAACCAAGAGCAGTGTTACTAATAAGGAAATAAAAAGTTTCGGTCACACAGTACAGTAGAAAGGAAGAACGGAAGTGCCATTTAAATAAGTCATCAGGTGAAATGGTGCAACATTTCCAGTGACGCAACACAGCTGGAATGATAACATTTGGGCATATTTGGGCCTGTTGTTTCCTTTTCTTTCATGTCAAACAATTCCTTTAATTTCATTTTAAACAATCTTAATTTCAGGACCAACTTTTAAAGCAAGCTAGTCATAAAATCGGAGGCAGTGTTAAGACATGTTCATTTTTCTGGAATTTTCCCATGTGATGATATTGTTAGAACATGTAGGCATTCACTGACTCACTATTCAGACCAAATGCAAGTCAAGTAGGATTTCTTTTTTTTTTCAACAATATATATATATATATATATACACACTACACAGTGAAACAAAACCCCCAGGATTCAACACAACAGAGTATACTCAGTGTTGCACATAATTCAACATAAAAACATGACATAAAACGACACGCATGCGGACAGTCCTACCCGCAGGGCTAAAGATTGAATATAACACAGCAGATTACATTCAGCCGACACAGTATTGGGTCTGAATAGAGCATCACTGTGTGAAAACAGTGCTAAAACCAGTACTGAATGCAGTAATGCCGTGTGAATGCATAAATAAATAAAGTCCAAGGTACAAAAGATAATAAATAAAAGTGCAAACAAGCAACGATAGTCAATAAAATATTAAACATTATATCATTATGGGAAATGCCCTGGTGTACCATTCAAATAGTACTAACTAAACCACTTTGCTGGAGTCACAGAACGGTCTATCAATCAACTTTGCCAAATGCACACATGGTTTATATAAGACATTTAAAAGATAGTAGCTGTACTGCCTGGAGTCACAGTTTACACCTTCTCAGAAACATGAGAATTCTTTCATAGTCCCCCGCACTGATCCAAAAATTCTCATGGCCTCACAAAATGCTGAAACACTTTCTGAAGGCGGGCTTTGTGTCAGACAGAGAGGGCTGCCAGGCTGAACCTTGCCTTGTGTTGGGCAGGAACACAGGATCTTTTATCAGCCTGGTAAACAACAGGTTAGCAGCGGTTAGAGTTTGAGGTCAAATTAATTCCCGTAGGTTGCTTTTTAAAGTTTGTTGTATTATAAATGATCCTTGACATTTACAAGTAACCAGCAAGGCACAGATACCTGCTCAAGTTCACAAAGAAGGGCTAAAAAGAAGTAGCAGATGTTGACACGTTTCACATTTCAGCACTGTTAAGTCACACATTACTCACTCACTCACTCACTCACTCACTCACTCACTCACTCACTCACTTTCTTAACTGCTTGTACTAGGTAGGCAGATTTCAGGCAGTGCTGGAGCTTATCACAGCTATCACAGGCAAGAAATAAAAGAAAATCAGGAGAAAAAAAGTCATGAAACAAGCACATTATATACATGGCTAGTTTTGTGTGAGTATGTTACAAATGATGTTAAACTGGTTAAACTGCTTCTTACTGCAATTGTTTTGTACTGACAAACCATCCTTACAGCAAAAAGAAATATAAATTATGTTAGCCTCAAAATAAATGAACACAATATTATTATTACTATTCTTATTACTATTAAACTCCCCCAGCAGCACACCGGATTGAATTTAATAAGGCAAACCGGGTGCTGGCTGGTGAACAGACTTACTGCCTGCCATAAAGTGAGGTGTAAAGCTGGTTTAGCAATAAATTCACTACTTGCATTCACTCTTTTGTGTATTCTAATATTTAAGTCTCTAACCAAAAGAACTCATACTTCCCACACATACATCATATATAATAAACAAATATTGTAATTAATAGAAATAGATCAAATTTGTTTGGGGTCTAAAACTTTTGCATAGTACTGTTATATCACTACTATTCACTGCAAGTGCCCTTTTTAATGCTTTTCATAGCATCCATTCGCTTCAATGCTTTCTAATTCCGTACTGGCGCATTCTCTGAATTCTGGGCGGTTTCTAACCTCATGATCGACAGCTATTGTGTTCTGGTTGCTAAGGATGACGTGTGGCACTGACAGAGTTGGAGAGCTGTCAAAACACTGGTGAGTGGGTGAGGGCGTGCAGCACTGTGTCCATGACAATGGCTTCCATTCTTCTATACAAAACAGCGCCTTTCCCCAAAGCACAATTGTCATCCTTACTGTCCTTCCCTCTGTACCACCCTGATACAAGCAGCTTGAGGAAAATTCAGACAAAGCCATAAGCGTTATTGATGAGGAGGAGGATGATCTGTCACACTCTACATATGCAGTGGCAAGCACAATGTGATGGCAGTGATGAGTAAGGCCACAGCGCATATTAATGATCTGCTCTGACAGCATCTGTAAAGGCCATGGATTTCGTAACACAAGGTTTAAAACCTAGTTTCAAGGGAAGCGTTGTGTGTTGTTGTTATGGGTGGAGCTGTATGTGGTTGGTTTGCATGTTTTGGCACTAAGCCACTGTGTGCATCCTACAATAATGGGATCATCTCTAGGGCAGGCATCTGTGCTCTTGTGGCTAAGGGTCAGCAGTAAAGGAGTTTTTTCAGCCTAACTTCTATCTGCTGCATCCATAACAAGGTCTCTAATCACAGTCTTTCATAGTAATTAAGAAAGTTGATTCAAAACACCCAGAAATCACAAGGAAAACACAAAGCTGTTGAGCTGGTTTCTGGTCAAAAATCAGACAGGCTTTCTCTACAGACAGACATATCACCATAGTCTGCGGTAAGCAGCACAACTCCATGGATATGGCTGATAGGGGTTGGGTGGAGAACTGTTCTAGTATTTCAATTATTCAATTATTACCAATCCTAACCTCAAGGAGTATAAAGGAAATTATTAGAATGTTTTAGATAAGTTTAAAATAAGTGCAAGAAACATGTAATGGTTTTATGTGAAACTTGTTGCTGACAAAAAAGGATTAATTTTGCCATTTTACCTTTTGGAAGATACTTGCTCTTGTTGGATTATTCCACTGTAAACCAACCAAGCTTGGATTTTCCGCTCTTACCCCAACCCCCAAGTGATGTCACTTCCCAGGCCATATCAAGTAGGTTTTCATTGTCATTCTTTTCATTTTTCAGGCATTCATACACCGTAAAAATTTTTTAAAAACCCCCCAGTGTTCTTCCAGGACCATCGTTCCACACACAAGACAACATAAGATTACAGCAACTGTAGACAGTGGTAGGACTCGCCTATGGACTAAGCGGTCGCAGGTTCAAATCCCACCTCCAGTACCACCACCATTGGGTTCCTGAGTTAAACCCTCAACCCCAAGCTGCTCCAGGGGGACTGTCCCTGTAATCAGGAATTGGAAGTTAGAATAGAATAGAACAGAATAACCATTTATTATCCCATGAGTGAGAAATTTTGGATGTTACTCTGGATAAGAGCATCAGCTAAACACCGTAAATGTAAATGTATTGTGCAAAGTGTGTGGAAATAGGGCAAAAGTGACAAAAAATATAAAAAAATAATAAAGTAAATATGCATAGAAAGAATAGTGGCATAGTGAAAAATGATAATTTAAAGAAAGAGAGGGAAAGATCATCGTTTTGATTCAGCAGTCTGATTGCTGTGGGAACAGTTTTTGGGTGAACGGGACACACCTTAATAATGAAGAGTATTTCAGTTTCCAGTGTCAGGGGCTTATTTTCATATTTTAGGGGGAAAAAGCTATAGAAAAGGCTTGAGATGCTATGAGTCCCCTTCTCCTGTCCCAGGGTGGGAGTACACTGTTATTCACTGGGACATGCTGTAGGAGGAGCAGAGCTGGCCGGCAGACAAGCGGCACAGTCCCTCAGAAAAGCCCCACTCTCCTCTCGTCTGGACACACAAGCGCTCTCCAGCCTGCAGGAGCTTAAAATCGTGCTGAAGGAATTAATCTGCAGTTTGAGCTTTCACTCATCATGGCAGCACTGACCAGCGGAGAGCTGTGCATCAAATATCTCCTCTTCATCTTTAACTTCGTCATTTGGGTAAGTTTGAGCAAACACTGGACTGGATTCCTGAGACATTTACTAAAGAGTTTATTTGGTTTGCTTTCCGCGCTACATTATAAGTTTCATCATTCTTGTTTCTCTTGATTTAAAAAATCATGAACAATCAGGGCTTCAACATTGAAAAGCAAAAAAAAAAAAAACATTTCCACAATTTTTATATTTTGTAAAAACCATTTCATAATAACATGAAGTAATTTGATATTTAAAAAGTTGTCCCTAGCCTCCCATTCTTTCTAGGTCTAATAGGAATTCTCTTGGATGGGGATTCCTTAGAAATGGAGCACATGTCACATGGTTTGTGATGGTGGAACAGCACTCCCATTTTTAAGCTTATAGCTGTGATTTGCAGATTCATTCTGGCATATTCATCAAGGCATTTGCTGAGTGAAATGATGTCTCTTCTCATCCTTTCAAACTGGGTTCAGTGGCTGAACCTCTGAAAAGGCAGCTCATTTCAGGAAAGTGAAAGATTGAAGGAGCTTCATTAAAAGTGAAAAGTGTCAGAAAGATTACAGAGACTATAATTTATATTAAACAGTGTCCCAGGAAACTATATCCCACTTCCTGATTACTGCATATTTTTCATAGTGTTTAGCAGTAATAATAGTATTATAATTTTTATAAAGGGCAGTAGTGAGAAGTGCTGTCGTCTCGGGTTCGACTCCCCGGCTGGGCGTCCTTGGTCTTTCCTGTGTGGAGTTTGTTCTCCCTTGTCAGTGTGGGTTTTCTCTTGATGCTTCAGTTTCTTCCCGCAGTCCAACAACATTAATGGCAGATGGGATTTTCCCTTGGTGTTGTATGATTGGTGTTTCTACACTTTTCACCCTGTGTGCTGCTCAGGATACGTGCTTAAGATGATGAGGATGTAAGAACTTAGTTCACCATAAAACACACTTTTAGCTTTATTGTTTGTGAAATAGGTTTTCAAGGATGAACTGCGTATGTAAATTCCCGCCCCAGCATCTTTATAGTCAAGATATGGACTAAGATATGCATGTACCCGTAGACACCACCAGCAGTGCTCTTTTCTTGGATGATCTGCCATTGGGCCCTTGGGGAAGTTATGGCAGGCCGCCTGCTCCTGGAAAGAGTAACCCAAGTTCATGGAGCACTTTGTCAAATAATACTTTCACTGTCAGGGGATGTCTTACGATCTTAAAGCAGGTTAATGCTGAATTCTTTTATTAATCATCATCTCTGGTGCTTGTCAAAAAAGTGTCAATCAGCAATTTAATCGGTTTATCAATCAAATCTGGAGAAGGAACTCAAACTGTCCCGTGATCTTCCACCCGCATAACAGAACGTGACATTTCATAGGTCCATCTCATACGCCCGCCTGCCAGTGGGATGTGCTCATTTTTCTTGTGAGATGTTATATGAAAATATGCCAAAGCAGAAAAATTGAGAGGTATTTGATCATTTAAAAATATAATAAACAAATATTCATTAAATACCATCTAGAAAGTAAGCATTTTCAAAGTATTTGACATTTTACTGGCTAGTGGAAAAGGTCGATCTAATAGCGGGGTATGTCAGTTTTGGTGTGAGGTATTAAAATGTTTAATAAGTAATAAGTTATATTTAGTCAAAAAACTGAAAAAAATATTTATTGCCCAATGATATTTCAATAAAAGGAACTGTTTTGCGTGTTAGTGACCCAGTTGAAAAGTATTCTAAGGTCAAGTTTTGTTTTGTTTTTTTATTAAACCACATTTTAAAAGAGTCAAAATAAGAGTTTTTCAGAGCTTCAGTTTGGTCATGTTGACTTTGAGTGAGAAGGTCAAGGTTGAGTCAAGGTTTCTTTTTGTCACCAACAGCCACGTAAAAATACAGCGTGAGATAAAATGAAGTTCTCCCATGGATCTCGGTGCAACTTAGAACAACATGAAACAAAGTATAACATGGGGCAGTACGACAATAAAACACAGAGTGCAGGAGAGAGTGCAGGAGAGAGTGCAGGAGAGAGTGAAGTGAAGCTTATTTTGAGTCTAGGATCCATTTGCTCCATTTGATCCAATACTATTCTATAAAGAACCATAAAAACACCAGAGCCTGGCCAACTCTGATCTTTGGTTTGAGAGAAATTGCATCTGAAAATATCATTGTATCTGAATTTTTTTTATTATTTGTTCATCCATGAACCAATCTGTAACATATTTCTGACTGCTGGACAGTTTGTTTTGATAATCTGATTGAAATTTGAAAGTTGTCTTCCTCTTCCTCAAAAGTAAATCAAAACCTTTGTTCAGTTCTCATTGAACTGAAGTGCCTTTTTTTTGCCCAATGTTTAAACTTTCATTCTAAGGGCTTTTTTTAGTCCTTCCTAATTTTCCACTGCTGGTCATTCAAGCTAACAGACTGCACATTGTGCACTTTTTAGACGAAGCCCCAGAGCTCTGCATTCCTAAACCATGAGCTGAGAATCAATAATTTGCACACATTGTAGAGCCGCAAGGTAACCAGCATTTGTAATAGTTTTGGAGAGGCCATGGGTCCAAGATCAGGGCAAACAAATTGGATCAAGTTGAGAAAACTTTTTTGAGACATTATTAGTGAGGCAACAAGTAAATTACATTTTTGTTTTTCAATGTATAATTTTTATTTAATATATACATTGTTTTTTTAGACTTTAATTATTAAAAGCACTTTCGATAATAGTGTCCCATCATTTTTAATTCATCTGGGGCCAATAAGAACATAGTTATGCTGCTGCTTTGGGAAATTGGACTTGAGAGAGTCAAATGAGAGTGAAAGTGAAAGTGACCATGTGTCATTGTGAATACACAGCACAACACACAGTGAACCCCAACGAAATGCAGCCTCTGCATTTAACCCATACACAAACATGCAGCAGGGATGATGGGGACGGTACCCTGCTCAAGAGTGCAAGTGTTGATTAGGATAGTTTTTTTTAACTGTCAGAACCAAGAAAAAAAAAATGAAAATTGATATTTATGAGGTCTATGGCAGCAACCTTCCATTTAAAAACATTCAGTTCTTTAAAACACACCACAAAATGCCCAAGAGTCTTTCTCAAACGTCACAACAACATGCTAGCTCACCACATACTTTATCCTAAAAAAGAAAATAAAGACAATAAGCACATATCACACTAAACAAATAGCAAAGATTAGACTTGTGCCAGCATTGACCAAATATTTCTCTCCATCACTGGGGTGTTGCCGCAAGTAGTACACCAAACAAAAAGAGATAAAATGTTAGAGGTGAGAGTTTAAGCAGGGGAATGACTGACAGTTATATGACTCAAACCCAAGACCTTCTGATTATGGTGTCTAGTCCCATACCAATAGGTCACTCAAATCAAATAAAACATTGGGATTCAACCACAAAAACTCACGCTGCCTACCGCAGTTGGAAAGGCTGGGCGAAAAGAGTGTGCAGTCTTGCACATGCATGAAAGGCATCCCGCATCACAGGATGAAAGATGGAGGAACATGCTGAACAGGTTGCCAGTACCTCACAGGAACAAGTCTACCACAAGCTGAGTACTTAAGCAGTCTGAGCCACTTTTGGGAAAGACTTTATTCTACTCTACTTTCAGTTCATGATACTTCATTATGCATAATCCTTTGTATAATTGGAAGATGTATTTTCAAAAAAGCCACTCAATTAAAAAATATTAGTATTTCTAAGTACTAAGAATGTTTAACTCTTACTGCGATGTATGTATGAGTGGACACATTTAGTCAGTCATTTTCTGCTGCTTGTCCCAAGTGGGGTCACGGGGGAGTGCTGGAGTCCATCCCAGCTCACACAGGGCGAAGGACGGGGGACACACCCTGGACAGGTCGCCAGCCCATCGCAGGGAGGACCGTGACGGCATCTTGGACGGCAGCTTGCTCAAGGGTACCTCAGGGCAACCTATTGGGAAGGGATTCAAATCCCCGATCCTCTGATCATGTGGCCAACGCCCTAACCACTAGGCCACCGCTGCCCCTGCTGGACACATTTATTCATTAGAAAATGTATAGAGAAAAAAAAAAAACATTTCTTGGGAGTACCTTTAAACTGGCCAAGTACCTTTACATAATCTGCACAGGTTTTATCAGGTTCAGATAACGTTACGGTGCTTCAAAAAC
Source organism: Hepsetus odoe (assembly GCA_017165825.1). Taxonomy (NCBI): domain Eukaryota; kingdom Metazoa; phylum Chordata; class Actinopteri; order Characiformes; family Hepsetidae; genus Hepsetus; species Hepsetus odoe. The sequence goes on from CM029392.1 coordinate 8,334,812, forward strand.
CCAATTTGCTGAAACGGTTCTTTCGGTAACAAAATGGTTCTTCTACACCATCACTGAAAATATTGATGAACATTGATATTTAATATTGATGCTGCTAAAATGATACTTGCATCAAACATTAACAACATCCAGCTTCGCTGATAAAGTCAAACTCCTAAAGGTTTTAGTGGAAATTTAGAGGAGCATCGATATTGGAACCATTGCAGTCAATACATTCTTTTCAACCCTTCCAAGAAGCAACATGAAGAACCTTATTTAAATCTCAAGCACTTAAAGAGGGTTCTTTGTGTCAGTGACTGTTCCTTAGTGTAATCAGAGCTCTTTCTATGAATTCTAAATAGGAAACATCCCCTCTATCCCCTCCTTCAGTCTCAAAAGTTACCATTTAAAGGATTTCATGGCTATAAAAAAGGGTAATGAATGGAAGACAGAAGGACATGAAATCCAACACTAAGAATATTGTTTGCCAAACATTTTAACCCTTAAGGTGGTTTAACTTACATTTGATTACATTTGGAATATTTGCAATATTTGATATTAGGGTGTTTTTAAGCCCTGGATATTTATGACTGCAAATTATAAATGATATTAAAGTCTTAGCCAAAATCCCATCTTTTTTAAAACAAGTGTCCACCGATGGTTGCTGTCAGCAGTGTACCCTGTATCTGATGTGACATATTCAGGAGTGGCTCTGAACCTGACACAGCTTTCATGAATGGACTTCATATTTTATCTGCACGTTACGTCCAGGAGCTTAAACCTTCATGGTTTGAACACTTTCTGTTCAGATTCCATTAGGAAGAGCACAATTTCCCCTTTAAACTACATCTTCACATTTCCTCTCCACTCTCTCCCACGTGGGTAAAGGAGGGAGCAGGTCCTCAGCTCTGGGTCCCAGTGTTGTTGAGTCCCATTGCCTTTAATTTGTCAGGATTACCGGATCTCTGTCATTTTTATATCTTCTTTATCACCCCTGAGGCCTGAGTGAGGAACACGCTCAGAGAGATCTCGATAACCGTACTGTCTGTAGTAGCTGCGCACCTCAAGTGTCCACTTGAAAAGTGGTTTCAGAGCCAATTCAGAGAAACATTAATGCTGCTAAAGTAGATGGAATTATGTTTATATAAATGTCATTTATATTAGTATATAAAGGTACCGTCCCCATCACTGCTCCCCGGGCGCTTTCAATAACTGCCCACTGCTGCACGGTGTTTGTGTGCATGGGTTAAAAGCAGAGGTCCAATTTCGTTGTGGTTCACGCTTGCTGTGCTGTGACCTCGCAATGACAAGGGTTGTCACTTTCACTTTCACTCAAGGTGGCTCAGTGGGTAACGCTTCGATTCCCGGGTGGGACAGTCCGGGTGTGGAGTGTTTCCGCGTTGGTGTCCTCTTATAAACACTTGCATGGCAGGTGGACTGGAGATGCTAAATTGCCCTCTAGGTGTGAGGGTGTGAGATTATCCGTGTGGTGGACTGGGACCTGTGGGCGCCCCCAACCCAAATAAGGACAAGTGGCCCAGAAAATGAGCTGCTTTATATTTCTGATGGGCTTATACTTCAAACATTACAGCACAGTCTTGAGAGTCGCAGCTTCTAACAGGAACCGAGCCACAGAAGCACTGCGTGTCTGAAATCTGCAGTGTCGAGTTCGGGGTCCAGATGACAGGAAGCCCGTGTGAGTTAGAGCACGGGACACTGCGCTCGTCTGCAGGGACTCGCACGTGCATCTGTTTTCGGACCGAGCGCGCGCCGTGATGCCCGAGAGCGAGCGGAAGAAAGTTACGAGTTACTTGACCAGCTCACTTCCGGGAGCGAGGAGGGACAATCTTACAAGCCCGCACTCTTCAAAGCTCACTTCCTTTCACAATCTTCTCTTCCCCCGGTCCCGCCCTCTATCACAGGGATCAGGTGAATGAGAGTTATATCTCTCTCACTCCCTCACTCTCTCACTCCAGGCTGCTAGTGGAGCCCAGCGTCTTCACCTGCGCTCTAAACATTCACCCTTTTCTTGGTTTTCACACGAAAACACTTCGACTTCACCATGGGAGTAGTAGGAGGAGGAGTAAGCTGCATCAAATACATGGTGTTTGCCTTCAATTTCCTCTTTTGGGTGAGTTTTTTGCTCTAAATGTTGGTCTAAAAGTGTAAACAACGGTCTCCACTGAGGGAGGACGGGAACCAGACGTCTGGAGCTTTTATTGCTTCTGAAAGGCACTTTAACCCATATTCCACCTCCAGACGGGACTGTGTTCAGGTGTGAGAAACGTGGATGACTTTAAAACCGGACTTGGTTTTGGTCACTTCACGACCGCAGTGGGTGAGATTTTAAACGCAGGCTATGTTTGGCGGTTTCGTGGTTCACCCGCACTGAACCTGTGTCAGTGCGTAACGACCTTCTCAGTGACCCTGTTATCCCGGCGGCTGACCTGAGAACAGTTTTAGACCGATTGTCTTTCAGCCTTTCAGCGAGGTTTTTGTGGTTTAATTTGGAGGCATGCTTCCTGTAAGGTGTGTCAGCTCGGACTCTGTCCATGTTGTGTCTCCTCAGAGAGGTTTGGTGAACAGGAGTCAGTTTGTTTTCTGAAATACCCGCATGGAAACTAGAGCCTTTTTTCTGTTGCCTGCGTTTTTAAAGGTTTGCCGTAAACAGGTGGGTGGTTGAAATTCAGTTCTAACACTGGCGCCACACCTTGCTTCGAGCAGTGTAATATCCTTTTGGGCTGATTTCTCTCTGTGTGCTTCTCCTGGAGCCCAAGATTGTTTATTGCGTAGGAGCTAATTTGTTGAAATAAAATGAAAGTGAAACAAAAAGCCCCTGCAACTCCAATGCGCTGCCAAGATGCACTTCATTCTTGCACTTGTTTTATTTTTGTTGGTTTATTTCTCTGTTAATGCGTTCTTTAGCCATGGATGTTTTTTAAAAGGGGTGAAAAAGGAGGAAAAGCCTTGCCTGATGGTCAAAATGACCCTTTAACACAGACCAGCCTGCATTAGGAGTGTTTGTCAGTTAAACCTAAAAACAAAACAGTGAAACTGGATTACTTTCAGCCCAGAATGAATCTGCACAAAGCAAACTTGCTTTAAAAGATCTGTGGGTTTTTTTTCTTTCTTTCATTTCTATTCCCTCTCTTCCTTTTCTCCCTCCTCCCCTGCTTCAGGGATTGTTGTGGGCTGAGATTATTCTGTTATTGGAAAACCTGGCCTGCATGTCTGGGCACCTGTTCCAGGCTTCTTTGAGGTTATGAGGATTTTGGGATTCATCACTATTTTCAAGTGCTCTGTGTTGTTGAATAAAAGGTCAGACCAACAAGGTAGACAAGTTCTTATTCTGCCTGTAGGTTACATCAGCAAAACTGCAGTGTGCATTACCACACCCAGCCGTAGGCAGGTTCACAGCAGAAATGAAATGGAGTAAATCTGCACACACCATTGGGCACATTCAATTTGGATGTAAGAGTTTTGTTCTAGCACTCAGCATAAAGGGATCTGGCTGAAATCCAGAAGGCAATAAAACCAATAAATGTGAATGGCATCACCACACCCTGATGTTTGTCTGCTCCCTTAAGTGTATGCAGTACTAAGATTCTTTAAACATGATGTATGATGGAGATTTCCCACAACCTGACTAAGGCAAGAATGACTGACTTGATTCATGTTTGTTTTGAAACATGTGCTTTTTGTATCCAGGAGCAACATATGCACTTATTCTGTGAGTGATGTATTTGTAGAGGGCTGTCAAAATTGTTGATGCACTTATGTTGGGCCCTTCACGCCTTTTAAAAAGAGTTGCTCACTGGTAAAGTGTTTGGCTGACTAAGTCACCTTTTGTTCCTGCTTTTTAGTTATGCACCATTAATTTGAAAGACTGGTTGGGCTTGATTTATCAGTTAGCTTCAAATATCTACCCTGCTGTACTTGTTCTTCATGAACACCAACTACATTGTCCTCAGCTTGTGTTGGTGCCTTTTCATAATGAAGGTTTTATCAGGCTGTACCATGCATTGCCTCTATCTTGTTGCAGATCAGTAACTCAAACAAAACTTATTTGCTTGTTTTCTTCTGTGCTTTAATCAGCTTGCAGGGACAGCAGTCCTGGCTATTTCACTTTGGCTGCGTTTTGACCAGAAGACTGAAGGCTTTTTCCAAGTACAAGGCTCCCCGACTGCATTCTTCATAGGTAATAATAATAATAATAATAATAATAATAATAATAATAATAATTAATTGAATTTGATTTCCCCATTTCAGGCATTGAGACCACCCCACTGACTCAGATCACACCTCATAAAACCTACAGTCTAGACCAAGCATTCAGCCTTTTGTTTAGGGAAGGATTGTTGTCATGGGAACAGGTCACACCCTGCTAACAAAGTTATTTGAATGTGATCAGATTGGTACACGGCCTGCCTAAAGAATGGAAAATAAAGTGGGAAGTTGTTCTTTATCTAAATCAAGATAATATCCTGTAAGGCCTCAAACAAAATTCACCTGTGCACAAATTTGGAAACAAGTTAAATTAAAAACAATTAACTCACATCTGCACATCAAGACAAAAACTGAGTTGAACTATTTGGTTTAAATATGTCTTCAGTATCTTATTAGGTATTGATTTTTAAAAAATACAAACTTGCCTGACCATTAAGCGCTCTGCTTGATCTGGGTGTGTCTTCAAAGGGCAGGTTTATTTGCCTACTAACAGAATGGACTCTTTATTTGCATCACAGAATGATGATATGAAAGCTCTTACATTTACACGTTTAACTTGCTCACAGGATTTGAAAACAGGTGGGTGAGCCCCAGTGCATGATCTTATTTTCTGTATAATAATTCTGATCAGCCTTGAGAGAGAGAGAAACAGAAATTTGCTCTTCAGTCATCTAGACCAGAAAACTGACTCTCATGTGCTGCCTCTGAAACTGTTCACGGTTAAACCATTTGTACCTTTCCCCCCTAAGATTTGAAGATAAAAAATCCATCCTGTTGCTTGAGCATTAAAAGTTAAACTTGAGATTGCTTATATGGCTAGTAGCTCAAATTGTGGCAACTTCACTTACCGCTGCACAATACTGTTGAATTTCAGTTTCTATACAGCTCCAATTCTGTTTCATTGAAATACTGTTCTGTTGAATTTAAAACTGTTGGCTCCAGTTTTTAAATGATTTTGAAGAATGAATAGAGTCAGTCATATTTGATTTCCAATGTACTGTTCACTTCCAAGGTAAATATTTGGAAAACAATGTAGTTTAGGCTGAAACAATCTGTGTGAATAAACAGCCAAGATTTATTTTTATATATACATTGTCTTATTGATTCAAAATTTCTCAGATAAGTCCAAGCAAATATAAATTGACCATTTTGGTACAAAAACCACACAGATATCACCGTGGATTCTCGGAAGAGCAATGCCTGTAACATTTGTATATTTCACTGTGAATGGGTTGAGTAAGCCTCATGCTTAAAGGAATGAAGTGGTCCCAGTTGGGTTGTATGGAGTTTGTGTACTTGGAGACTGGTCTGTCAGGGTTGGAGAAGGAGCTGCTGTTTAGCGGGGTGGGCTGAATGTGACCATATTTGTCCTACTCCCATTCCCTCTTTCCCCAACCCCTCACAGAGGCGCTTTTCTCTGTGCCCCAAACAACAGAACCCACATTGTTCTGTCCTGTTTGTTTCCCTGTCAGGAACTGTTAGTTTGCAAGAGCTATCAACAGTGCAACACTGCTGTAAGAGAGGGTTGCCCTGCAATGCAAAACATCTTAATGATAGGCTGCCTGCAACAATGACTAGTGGGTGGCGTTATAGACACACCACTGAAGAGCTTTAGATTTGTTTTCGGCAATCTCAACATGCTGCATACACCCAAGCTGAGCTAATAAGAAGGCTTTAGTATGAGGCATGGTTCCCACAGAAAACGCTCATTTTGGAGAAGACCGCAAAGTTTTTCCTTATGAGTTGCTTAATCTTTTGTCAAAGATTCATGAAGTGATTAACAACATAATGAAAAGTGAAAGTGACAACCCTTGTTATTGCGAGGTCAAAGCACAGCACACGTGAACCACAACAAAATTGGACCTCTGCATTTAACCCATGCACTCAAACACCGTGCAGCAGCCTTGCTCAAGGGTCCCTCAGAGCAACCTACTTGTGATGGGAATCAAACCCACAATCTTCCGATGTGGGGGCAACTCCCTAATCACTAGGCCACTGCTGCCCTGTGCATGTGTAAAATGAGATCAAATTTACAGGAAATAAAGTGCTTGGGAACCTCTAGGAGTGTATTGTTAACCCATTTAACACTTCATGGAAAACATCTATGAGAAGTTAACTTACATAAAACACTAAGGCTAATGCCCCAACAATTAGTGTAGTACAAATGCGTTTTGTGAAATGACCAATGTATACAGTTGTGTTCACTTCCTTCTATCACAGAAGTTATTTAAATGTCAATTCAGTTTTAAATTCAGACTTGTCATTATTGACATCAAAGAAGCAAGGCTTCAACACAAAAAAAAAACCTCTTTTTACAAATATCCTTAATGAGAGAGTCCATGATCAGTTTTCTCTTAAATAATCTGTTACTCCAACTGTATCACATACTGACTTTTTTTTTTTTTTACTTAGGGGTTTACATTCTTATTGTGGCTGGAGCACTCATGATGGTAGTTGGATTCCTTGGGTGCTGTGGGGCTATCAGAGAGTCACCATGCATGCTGGGACTGGTGAGAACATCTAGAACACTTTTTTTTACAAGAATAAATCCTTCACCTCTGTATGTAAAGTTCTGCACATTGTTTGGCTTTCAGCTGGGTGGGTGGGGTCTGGTGTGTAGGTTTTGCGTAACGAATGCTTACAGTTAACTTGCAGCATCTTTCACAGTTAATGACCAGTTTAGAGGTTGGACCTAGAGGAGCCAGCATGATGGTGCAGTAGTTAGCATGGTGGCCTTGAAGTCAGTATAATCTCTTGTTGTGTTCTGGCCCTCTTTTTGTGAGGCTTCAGTTAGGCGTACTAGAGATGCTGTATTAACCCAAATTTCAACACATTTTTCATTCTGTAGAATAAAAAGTGACTTTGACTTCTGCCTCTCCTTCTCAGTTCTTCATGTTCCTGCTTGTCATATTTGCGGCTGAGGTGGCAGCTGGAATTTGGGGACTGTCAAATAAAGACAAGGTAAGTGGCAAGTCCTCCATAGGTTGTTTGTCTGATTTGGAGAAGTTTATTATTTTTATTAATTTATTAATAAAATAATTACACATTAATGTAATGTTAAACCCTGCCATTTCACAACCTTTGCTTTGTGTAGCCTATTATTAAACCCTCCTACTTGGGGTTCATTTATACTGTATGTTTGGGTAAATGATATTACTGACACTACTATCTCTTCAGATTGTGCAAGAGGTCAAGAATTTCTACACGGAGACCTACAATAACTACCTGCAGTCAAAACAGGAAGCACTGAAGGAGGCTTTAAAAGCAATCCAGTTCAGCGTAGGTGTTTTCAGCGTTGTTGTTGTTGCATATGTAGTTCACTTGGATAAGTAACTCTTTCTCTCTCTCTCTCTCCCCCTGCTATCTGATTAGCTTCAATGCTGTGGTACCACAGGAACTGCTTTTGATGGTGCACCTGAAACCTGTCCGACAAAGCAGGGTTTGCAGGTTCTCATCACAACGGTACTGAACTACATTCACATGTTTTCCTTTTGCTACTAACTCAATCTGGGGATGCGAATGGTGATTTAATGACCACTTCTCTCACAATTTAGAGCTGTCCAGCTGTGATAGATGACCTCTTTAACTCCAAGATGCACATTATGGGCGGTATTGGGATTGGAATTGGTGTGATCATGGTGAGTATAGCAGAGCCATAAAACATCTTGCCGGTCTGATCTTTGCAGTCTTTGTGCAAATCTAGTAGCTACTAATGTTGACTTACAAGCCGATTCCTTAACGTCGGCTAGTTAACAAAATGATTCTATTTCAGCTGCGTGTCTAAACAGCTTTAGTTGTAGGTATTTTGAGGTTTAGTGGGCTTATCTCAGAACTTTGAAAAGCTTGTCCGAATATTGTCTGTAAACTAAGTCTAATAAAATGATTTCATTGAAAGAGAGAATTTGTTGCCACAACATTAATAGGTCCATAGTTCACTTGGACAGTTGCAGAGTCTGAGTTTAGTAGTGCATCCTATCTCATTGACTAACTTGCGGTTCTCTATCTGGCAGATCTTTGGCATGATCTTCAGCATGCTGTTGTGCTGTGCCATTAAACGAACCCGAGATGTAGTCTAAAGAGCTCCCAGACCTTCACACCATCTTACCTTACTGCCTGCTGTTCATTTTAGCTTTAAGGAAGTGCGAAGTGTTTAGTTTGTAAGGAACTATGCTTCAGCACCCCTTAAATTCTTATGATGCTGGCCAGGAGTGGCCTCAGTACCTGAAAATGTCCCTCTTTAGCCATTCATAAACTGATGGAGTACTGCAAATGCTTTTTACCAATCATACCCTTTTTAAACTAGAGTATGCCTAGTCTGGTCTGTTTTTGTTCTGCCAACAACACTTTTTTTTTTTTTTTTTTTTTTTTTTTTTTGGAATTTGTATAAATAAGCTTTTGTAAAAAATTGATTTTATTTCTTTTATAACTAATTTTAAGAGATGTATGGTTTAATAAATTTTCTCCAAATCCTATACTAAATTTGATGGACATTTAATGTCTGTATTGCTAAATAAAGTTGTCTAATAATACTTGAATGTATCAAATTTGTCATCCAAAAGAGAATTTCTCACATTATGGTACACACATGAATGGAGAGAAATGACTTTTGATCATGTAATCTGGATGTTCAAACCTTGTTGATGAGTGTCAAAACACACTGGCGGAAGGAGTTAAGCTTTTCAAAAGAAACTATATTATGTATATATTTAACTTGCAGACATTTGAAACTCCTCAGGGCTTTCAGGCAATTTAATGCCAAAGCCTCTGAGCTTGTTGTGGACTAGTGGTCGACACAGTGGATCAATCATCTCCGTTCCTCTTTTGCATCTTCCTTCTTCAAGGCCACAGCATGTCCCCTCAAATTCATAAGCCTCCTATTTGGCCTTCATGTTTTGTCCAACTCCCTTTTATTCCTCTCCTCTCTTGAGTCTATCTCTATCTCTCCAGGTTCTCAAGGTGCTCCCTACTCTTGCTGCAGATCACAATATCATCAGCAAACATATTCCATGAGGACTCCTCCAGGTTGATTGATTACCTCATCTATCAACTTGTCCTTTACGGTTGCAAACTAGAATGGGCTCAGAGCTGATCCATGACGTGATTCCACTTTAAATGTATCTGTCACTCTTACTGCAGACCTCACTTATTTGCCACTCGTGACTTCCTCGAACAGAACCACATCTCTTCTCTAGGCACCTTGTCGTATGCTTTCTTCAGTCTCAATTCCACAAAGGCGCAATGCAGCTCCTTCTGACCTCCTCTGTACTTCTCCAGAGCAATCAGCATCTGTAGTACACTCTTTCAGTATGAAACCATACTGCTGTTCACTAATCCACACCTCTTTTCTTAACCTAGCTTCCACTACTCTATCCCATAACTTCATGCTGTGGCTGATCAACTTTATCCCTCTATAGTTACAACAACATTGTGTATCACCATTATTCCTGAAAACCGGTATAAAACTGGTACTTATTCTCTGCTCCTCGTGCATCCTCTCACTTTCCAAGATTTTTTTTCTAACTCACTCTAGAATTTTGTTTTGCATTTTGTTAAAGAAAAATTTTTAAAAAAGGAATTAGCCGTGGACTCCTGTGACCAAAGTGCATTTAGTACAGCAGTGCAGCCACTAATCTGGAATGGTAAAAATGGCACAATCCATGGGCCCAAATACCCTCAGAGAGACACAAGTTTTTATTAAGCATGCTGGTATAACCAAAATTCAGTAATGACAATATAATCAGAATGATTGAGACAATATTATCTCCTCAGTACAAATCTATTAAAATATGACAAACACAATTTTCATTTCCAGATTTTACTGGAAAGAGTTTAGAGTTAGCTCGGTTTGTACAATTTTTCTTTTTTTTTTTTATTTTTTACTTTTTTTTCTGTTTCTTTCTTTTTTTCTTAGTGGCCTCAGGCCAGCCAAAGCCTCTGAACTCCAGGCAGTCCACTGCATTGTGAGAGATGTAGTAGGCGTTTTCCATGGCAGCGGGACTCAGAATATTCACCTCTGCCTGTGTAGGTTTAGCACTTGCAGACCTTTTTTTAGGTGACCGCTTGCCCTCACTTTTCTTCTTAGGTCTGGCACTGTGGGACCTGGAATTTTTGGTTGCTGTAGGCTGTAACAGGACAAATGGAGCCTGAAATGAACAGACGTTTTGAAGGATAGATTTCTCCCATCCCTGTGATGTAGGATCAGAACAGCACTTGCATCTCCTCCCGGTCTGTCTGACCTCTGCACCTTTTCACTCAGTACATTACAATGAGTTGGGCTGTCTAGCATCAGGTCTATTGTTGATAAGTTTCTGTAGCTTTTTGTGTCAAGTTCTCATCTCAGTTAATGTCCCTCAGTCTCTTCTCATATTTCTGAAGGTGTGGTTTGGTGTTTCGAAGTAAAAGTTACATTAGATAAACTAGGCCTCCATTTCAATAGCCTTTTCACATGGTCTCGTCAATTTCCTTTCACCACAAAGAAGACGACCACACCTATGTTTAACAAGAGTGTGTGCTGGTTCTTTCTGGTAGGAATACCTTTCAAATCCACTTTATGTGCACAATGCTTTTTTTTCACATAAAATTGATGATTATTTTTAAGGGGACACCAAGCAGTTTTGGTTTGTATTTATTTATTTTTTGTTTGCTAGCCCCCCCCCCCCCCCCCAAGCCAACTAACAAACATTCAAATTTTGCAACACACACACAAATATATACAGTACTGTGCAAAAGTTTTAGGCAGGTGTGGAATAAATGCTGTAAACAAAGAATGCTTTCAGAAATATAAATAATGATTTATTTTTAGCAATTTACAAAATTCAAAGTGAGCGAACAAAAGAAAAATCTAAATCAAATCAATATTTGGTGTTACTACCTTTTACCTTCAAACCAGCATCAGTTCTTCTGGCCCCACAGAGCCCTGATCTCAACATCAGTGGATAACAGAAGATCTGTCGTTGGTTCTCCAAGATGTTTGGAACAACCTACCAGCCGAGTTCCTTCAAAAACTGTGTGCAAGTGTACCTAGAAGAATTGATGCTGTTTTGAAGGCAAAGGGTGGTCACACCAAATATTGATTTGATTTAGATTTCTCTTTTGTTCATTCACTGCATTTTGTTGATTGATGAAAATAAATGATTAACACTTCCATTTCTGAAAGCATTCTTTGTTTACAAACTTTGTAAACTTTTGCACAGTACTGTATATATATTTAAATGGGTTTTCTTTACCTTTTGGAATTATTAGGAATTAGTGTTTTTAGGTCATAAATGTATGCAATTCCAAAAGGTAAAGAGAATTAATTTACATAAAATGAAACAAAAATATTCTGCTTGGTCACTCAGTTATTGAGGGAAATGGTCCAGTATTACATATCTGTAAATTGCAAAGTTAAACGAATCTTTGCTTTCAGTATCTGGTGTGACCTCCTCATGCAGCCATAACCACAGCTAGAAATTTCCAGGAACTGTAATCAGTCCTTCACATTGACATGGAGAAATGTTAGCCTTATCATCAGAATACTGCTGGGTTTCCTCACATGACCTGCTCAGTTCAAGTATTTGCAATCAGTTATGGTCAAGATTTTGACCATCAGAAACTATTTTACTTTAAACATTCTCTGGAGGACTATGATTAGGGCTATTGCCTTGCAGCCTGACACCAGGCAGTTGTCCTGACATTTTCCTTTAGTGCTTGTTGGCATAATTCAAAATGTATTGTTCTGTCCGTAATGACAAGCTCTCCTGGCCAAGATGCAGCAAAACAGGTCCAACATGTTTGACAGACAGGTACGTTTGGTAGACTGCAGTGTTTTCATTTCACTGTATTTAATCCAAAAATGAATATATATGTGAATATTTTTTGTGGCTTGTCCATTTGATCTTTGGCAAACTGAAAAAAGAAAGTTTTCTCTATGTAACCCTACCAAGCATGCCATTTTTGCTCAATTGTCAAAGTGAGCGAGGCAGTACAATTTCATTAAAGTTGCTTAGAAGTTACCCTGGCTTCCTTTTTGACCTTGCAGAGTATTATATTGCTCTTGGACTGTTCCTGGTCAGGGTAACAAAGGTCTTGAATGCTCTGCTTTTGCAGACAATCTGAAGAACGGCTGGATCATAACTCTTTAAAATGGTTTCATGATGTTTTCTACAGCTCTTTTTCTAAGGTCTTCAGAAAACTCCCTTGTGCATGGCATGATACACCTCCAAAAACATTCATTTTGAAGGTCAGATCTATGCAGTTTCATCTTATTTAGGTTCAAAAAGGAAAACCTGTCAAATCATAATGACTGAATTACATGATTACATATGGATAAGACCTTATAATGTTTGAGATAATAGTGCTTAACCTTTAACGCATGACAGGCCCAAATTACATTAAGGTTCTTGAGAAATCTCAGGAATGAATGAGTTCAGTTAAATCCTTTTATCTTATTACACTCACTTACCATTCTTAAATATCAGCTCTTTATTCAGGACTTGACGAGACCTGCAGATAGGAAAAATCTGTGAATCATGGGACGCATTGCCTTGGTTACATTCTTCTATTGACTTGTCTTAATCTTGTTAACATCTTCACAGCACATTTAAGCACACAATGTATCAAACACATTCCCTACAAATGACATACAGCTCTTGTTTATATTTTCTTCTTCAGCATCCCTCTCTCCATGTAAAAACCGAATCAACTTCTAGAGCCACATGGAGGGTGAAACTTTTTTCTGCCATTATTGTTATCAACCCGAGTGCATATGGCACACTTTAAAGAAAGCATGTCCTACCAGAGAGGAGGATTGTCCCATGCACTCCTTACACCATTGCTGTCTTCTGAATAGTTATTTGTTTATAGAGGGTTGTCGTAGAGACAGGACACAAGCACTCTATCCCGGCCCTTGGCCACCAGCTCACTCTCCAGGTTGGCTCAGGCTGGTATTGGCTAGGATGTCATCCTCACCTGAACTCAGGATAATCCGCTGTCTGATTACTTGGCATCAATTTATAATGTGACACTACAGGGCCAACGCTTTCAGTGACATGTCATTTACGTTTAGAGAGGAAGAGAGCAAATAAAATCAAGCAAGAACAAATGCTCTAAAAAGGTAGTCTGTCACTGAAGTACAGTCACCTGGAGGCCTTTCAGGTCATGGATTTTGAAAAGTTTTTTTTTTGTAACTGTTTTTGACTTTTCAGGATTAAATATTATATACTGATTTAAACCTGAGTGAACGAAGATCACATTTTAATGCAGGCATAGATCTTTTTTTTTTATTTATTGAAAGCTGTTTTGATGCTAGCACAATGTAATTTAAAAGTCAAAGTATGAAACAGTTCATCTTTGAAATTTAAAAAAGAAATATTTTATGCAGCATTCTCATATTTATTGAAATATTTGAGTATTTTAAATAACTCTTGTTTTTACATGCAATGTTTATTTTAAAACGGTTACTGAAACCTATATTATAAAGTCAATTTTCTGCCCATATCTCAGCCACTAACCCTTTTGGTCCTTGAGTCAGATAAATCATGTCTTGTTGTTCAGTTTTTTATCAGTAGAAATCCTTGCCCTGACTTGGCTTGTGAGTTGAGTCACTGTAGCCCTGTGTAGCTATAGTATGAATGCTGCTCCCTGAGGATTTCGTTATAGTTAGATAACACATATTAGTGTAATTATTTACATCAAGGCCTCAGAACATCTGGTCCTGCTGACAAGTGAGCTGTGCTAGCAACAGTCATGTTGGGCTTTTTGCTCTTGGACATAGAAATAATTTTATTAAATTTATTGACACCTATATTTTGACACTAGCACCTATCAGTCTTGAGTGAAGATCAGTGGATATAAAGCACTGACATACGTCCCTGTGGATAAACGCGTTTGCTAAATGCTGTAAATGTAACTTCAAATGTCTGTTTTCAGTCTCAGTCTTAAGCTGTATTCACAATACTTCCTTAAATTATTTTGAAAAGCTTGGAACATTTGAAAGTAATTATATTTGTTTATGCGATTCTGAAGATGAATGTGTGTCCAGAATGTGACGCATGCAACATGTGTCCTACCAGATGTTCTAGGAAAAACATACAAAAAGTTAAGGTGTAATGCTACATCCATCTCGGCTTTTGGTCTTCTGCTGTTGGCCAGCTGAAATAATCAGATCTCCACTAGACGGTGCTACTCCAACTGAGCACCCCTATGAACAGAAGACAAAAAATAATTGTATCTTAAGTTGTGATTTTAATTGGTTTTAATTGGTTTAATTGGTTTTAATTCTGCAACAGTGACATCAAAACAAAGGGAGATGTTTAATGATCTGGGGTGAAATACATCTTTCTGTAGCTTCTAAAAGACAAATTCAACCGATGCAAACATTTACCCTACAATAAAGAGTCAATCTCATATTCTGTACAGTAAATCGACGTGTTTATAAAAAGGGGTCAATTTGGCATGTAATAACATCATCTGCAGTTGCGTTCTTGACAGGTATCCTTCAGACACCAGCACCTTGATTTTCTAAACAGAACGTGGGAAGTGATTTTAAAAATGGCAAGAGAATGTTTGCTAGTGGACTGGAGAGAGAGAGAGGGGGAGAGAGAAGGAGAAAGGAAGAGATAGAGACCATTGAGGAAAAAGAGGAAGAATGAGGATGGAAAGGGAAGACGGATGGAGAGAGAAAAAAGAGGGTGAGAGAGAGAGGGAGAGAGAGACAGAGAGAGAGAGATGACAGTGTTAAAAATCAGCACCATTGTGTCAGAAGTTTCATTGGAAGGAGGGTGACACTGCTCACCAAGGACACTTTTGTGCTTCTGTATTGTGCTGTTAGGGGGATATTCTACTGTGGGAAGTGGGAGAAAGCGCTTGACATCTGAGAGACAAAGAGAGGTGTGACTTTACAGCTTTCTCAAGGACGTTCCTGGCGTGCTCCTTATCCATGTACTGTGTGACAGCCAAAGTCTCTGAAAGGAATCTTTCAAGACTGGTTCTTCCAGCGCTGCTGATACATGAGCTGTGCTTGTAGCTGCCGTTTTGGGTTTTCTCTTTTGAATTGAGTGTCTTTAGCATAGCAACAGGGACAAACACTCTTATATATATATATATATATATAAATAAATATATATAAATAAATATTTTCAGTCCCCACTGAATACATTTGCGTGACATCACAAGATGAATATGAGAAGATTAGATTTTCAGCGTTTATTTCCTGGTATTTACATCTAGATGTGTTAAATTACAGAGAATATAGCATTGTCTGTTTCTGACCACCCAGTTTTTTATGTGAAAGAACTTTAACATGAGAGGCTTTTATGTGATTGTTGTGGCAAAGGTTTGTCATGTTATAATGACTGTTTAATTTGCTTTTGATATGTGCTCATATTTGAAAATTAGCTTTTCACCTTTCTTTAAAAAAAAAAAACAACATGAAAAAAATGGAAAATCCATTAGAAGCATTTCACAAACACTGGCTATAACTATTACAACAATTCTGTGTGTCCTTAAAAAGAAGGAAACCATTGATGATGAAATGATGAGGAGGATTAGAAAGGAAATGCCCATAATCCAAAATAATCAAGATCATCTGTAAAGCATGGTGCCATATCTTGAGCTTGGCAGCTTCTGGAACAGGTTCAAAAAACATTATTGATGAACTCCATACGGCACAGGCAGAATAAATTTGAAAAGCAATGGCAACAGTTTCCAGAGAAATTCATGCAAACTCATTAGGAAGAACTTTATTACAGAGCAAAATAATAATCCAAAACAGGGGCAGCGGTGGCCTAGTGGTTGGGGAGTTGGCCACAGAATCGGAAGACTGTGGGTTCAAACCGCTTACCAGTAGTTTGCCCCGAGGTACCCTTGAGCAAGGTACCGTCCCCATCACTGCTCCCTGGGTGCTTTCATAACAAGGGATATACAAACAAACATTATAATGTGATTCACTTTAAAACTTTCTGTTCCCATACTTTTTCTGTCTTGGAAAACTGGGAGGTCAGATACACTGAGTGCTATGTTCTATGTCATTTTTTGTAAATACGTTTTGAATGTAAATACCAGGAAATAAAGGCAGAAAACCTGATCTCTTGGCTCATATTAATTTTTTAAATCACAAAAACCAAATGTCTTCAGGGTATAGCAAAAACAACTGAATTGGCTTGGCTGTTCCAATACTTCTGGAGGAGAATGTATGTGTGTATGCATCAAAAATAAAAGTTCTACCAGCAGTTCCAGACTGAGAGAGATAATAATAAATAAATAGATCCCTTCACTCTTATCTTTAGAACATGCTTATTATAGTTATAGCATCTGAATATTCATAAATGTACAACAGAAACATAAAGAGGACATACTGTCTGTCAAAAGTTCAGGGAAAATTTGTTTTTGTTATCTGTCATTTCAAACAATATGTATAAGGAGGAAACAACTCTGCATGATAAAATTGGTTGTGAATGGTCTGATAAGAAATGGTATGCTACACAAATACAGCCTAAATTACTAATCCCAATGTTGACATGTATGTTAGAAATGGTGGAAAATGGGTAAATCTGGAAAAAAAAGGTTTTATTTGGGTATTAGAAGGCAGTATGTATCACTTCTCCATGAACAGATTTTTTAAATCTCAGAACTAGTTTAAAATAAGATCTCAAGCATAAGACAGTGTGTTCATTTCATATAATAACTTTTTATAATGCAGTTTATTGGGGCATTCAACACTGGTTACCTAGTTCATATCACCGACAATATGAATATGTAAGTTTCAAAATAGAAATTCACTTTTTATAAAAAAAAAAAAGAATCTGTAGAGTTTCTTTTAACCAGGTTTATCCTGATGTGTACAATAAATATATGATACCCTTGTTATAATCATAACAGCCAAATAGGAGTCTTATGCTGATGATTTAAAAGCTCATTTAAAATTTCACAAAGAGGCTGTGTCCCAAAACTTTTGACAGACAGTTTTTTGTTCATACTGTAGTGTGGAGTAGAGATGATATTACTTATGGATGTGTTTTTGTAGAAGCACTCGATCATGCCCACCATGTGCTTATATAATCACTAATCACCAGTAAGGGAGGATTATCCATACACTGTATTTGAACATTTCTCTATTTACAAGCATTCATGTACAGGAAGAATACAGTTGGCACAGGTGCTCTGTCTGCATGCTTGTGTGTTTGAGTGACTGAGTGTGTGTGGGATGCTCATAAAACCCACAGTAGGTTTTTTCAGTCTAGGTTGGGTTTAAGTGTCCTTTTTCACTTTTTTCATTCACTGGCCCTGAAGCAGGCCCTCCCACTGAATTGGCTGTGAGAACACCTCTCTCTCCAACCACATCTCATAGCTGTAGTGGAAGTCCTCAGGCAGCTCCACCCGCTGACCCAGTACACTCTGCAGACAGTTATCCACGGGCGCAAACTCACTGTTCTGGTTCTTATCGTAACGTCTTGTGTTGAACTTCTCAATACTTTCTCGCAGTGCACACTCCTCTGCCTGGAAGTCCCATGGTCGAGCATCAATATCTGAAAGAGAGAGAGAGAGAGTCCATATTTACCACGGATGCAGTGTTGTGAGAACAAATTATCTTATTATGCATCAGTTGCACTATTATCTGTATTTTCTCAAGATTTTTCTTTTCATTCTTGTCTTCAAAAGAGGCCTATCAGTATAAAGAAATATATATAAAGTATCAAACAATAATCTGAGCAATTATGCATGATCTGTACACACACTGATATATATACACACACACACATCTGATTCTGAAGATACCATGGTTCCTACCATTTCCATAAGCCCAGTCATCATTAAGCCGATGGCGGACTTTCTGGTAGATGGCTGACATGGTCTTCATGTTGCTCTTCCTCCACTGACGGCCAAGGTACTTGGTCTGAATCTTGAGGAGTTTCAGTACATAGAGCTGCATCATAGCCTGCTTGACTTTCAGTGCCCTCTTCAGGATAGGTGCAGACTTAAACACCACCAGCATCTGGAGAGAAGGTTAAAGTCAGTTTCAACAGCATGTAAATGTTTGCTATCAAACTCCATTGACGCAGATCAGAGGGTTGACATTTATTTGCTGATCTGTCACACAAAAATCAACAAAACACTGGCATAAATATGAATATCGGTCCAAACATTTTGGCTAAACATTCCCCTCCAGCAGTATTGGAACACAAAGGCCTATTCATTTGACGACTTTTTCTGACGAGTGGTTTTTATCTGGTGCTATGACTTCTATTTTTCTGCTCTTATCTGAAGAACAGATTGAAGAACCCTTCATGGTGGTGGTTGGTCATGATGACTGTTGTTTTGGGGTTTTTCTTTTCCGCTCACACAATATATCTGACAGCTGGTGCTTTTTTTGACCAACTGGTTTGTCTCCTCCTCAGTACACCAGTGGTTTCCTTCTTTTTCAGCACTTTCCAAATAGTTGCCATTGAAAATATGAATAAACAGGTTATGCTAAATGTTGGTCAGATACTTTTCATCATTTTTACTCTTTTCTCTGCCTCAGACTGGCATGCTTTCATAGACAGCTCTCTGTTTTTCATGTTAGTTAGAGCTGTTTATGATTTTTTTGTGTTCACTTCACAGTTTCACACTTTTTAGATGACTTAAAACAGTTGCATTAGAGAAACTGAAAAATATTTCTATTAGGCCTTTTTCACATTATTATCCATTATCTGCCGCTTGTCCCAAACGGGGTCGCGGGGGAGTGCTGGTGTCCAACCCAGCGCACACAGGGCGAGGACGGGGGACGCACCCTGGACAGGTCGCCAGCCCATCGCAGGGAGGAGCGGGACGGGGACGGCACCTTGCTCAAGGGTATCTCAGGGCAACCTATTGGGAAGGGGTTTGAACCCCTGATCCTCCGATCATAGGGCCAACGCCCCAACCACTAGGCCACCGCTGCCCCGCCTTTTTCACATGATCAATTTAAATGACCCGGAGATGAAAAAAGAAAATGTCACAAACATCAGAATGCAATATTTTATCCCTCACCATGGTTCTGGAGTGCTTCCACTTAGTGAGTTTGTTGAGAATTCGAAGAAGGTTGATGCAGGAGAACAGATTCCGCCAACAGAAATGATTACTGTCTCCAGCTTCCTGTTAACACACACACACACACACACACACACACACACACACACACACACAGATAATCAGTCAGATAATTAGATAATGTACATAAGCATCTTTAAGCTTGATATTTTAGATTAGCACCTGTTCAGGCATCTTTACAGATATACAGCACTTGTGAAAGGGAAATATTCACAGGGTCTATTTAAAGTCTACAGACTGTAGAAATTACCAGGCTTTCAGCAGTTAGCTCAGGCATCTCATGGACCACACAGTGAGGGAAATCCAGAACACATATACTGTAGTCAGAACACATAGTACAACACAAAGATTAAACATATATAGACATGTATAATACTGGAAAATGTTTGGTCTTGAAGAAGCAGAGGCCCAAACATGGCCTACCTGTTTTTGGCACTAATATAGGACATGATGTTCTGGTTGAAGAACTTGAGGATGAGAGGGATGCAGTTGGCAAACACCAGATGCTGTGACACATACTCAAACTGAACAGGACAAAGAACCATGTTAATTACGTCAGCTTGTTCAGAAGAGGCTTATTAAACTGCTTTGGTATGATCGCAAGATGTTTCATGTGCAAGAAAGCATTAAATCTTTTAAACAGTACAGACGTACAGATTTAACCATTGTAAACCATCTTGACCTACACATTAGAAGGTTTAATGAAAAATTTTTTAAAAGCTTTACCTTAAGCTTTCACAATGTGTAAAGGGAAAGCGCTTCCTTAAATAATCGTGTGTAAGGATAGCTTTCCAACAGAAATCCTCATGGTGGACAATCTCCACATTATTTCATCATGAATTATAAAGGAAAGCTCCACCTTAAATCATTATAGTTTTTAAAGGGAGGGTTCCACCTTTAAAATCATGTGTAAAAGAAAAGCTCCATCTTAAATCATTCATGTTGTGTAAAGAAAAAGCTTCAACTAAATTCATCACAATATTCTGGTTCTTTCAGAGAGCTAAACAAGACTGCAAAACAAACAAAAAGATGTGAGAAGCTTATGGTTAATCTCTCCATCTCATCTTTCCATCATTGATGGGACAGTGGGAGAAAAGCTTTTCTTTTTTTTCATTTCCAAGCAGAGCCTCAGTCTTGAGGGTGATTACATGATGAGATGCTTGCATTTGATCACTGGATGCATATGTTCTGTCATCCAGTAATTCTGAGACAACAGCTTCACCCACAGTAACCTCCCTGCCATTGGCTGGAATCCTTAAAGAGCAACAAATGCATTCAATGAACCAAACTGCACAGTCATCTTGTGAGCTTCCCAATGCCTGATGATATATCTGGTAATAAAATTTTGGCTTTTAGTTTGTCATATAGTTTGTCAGAAACCACATAAGCAAGTCTAATTGAGATTACCTAATAAAGGGTTGCAGTTCATACAATATATACAGTATCTCACAAAAGTGAGTACACCTCTCACATTTTTGTAAATATTTTATTATATCTTTTCATGGGACAACACTCAAGATATGACAATCAATGTAAAGTAGTCAGTGTGTACAGCTTGTGTAACAGTGTAAATTAGCTGTCCCCTCAAAACAACTCTCACACTCTCTCATACTGGTCACTGGAAGTTCAACATGGCACCTGATGGCAAAAGGCTCTCTGAGGATCTGAAAAAAAGATTTGTTGCTCTGCATAAAGATGGCCTCGGCTATAAGAAGACTGCTAACACCCTGAAACTGAGCTGCAGCAGAGGTTGAGTGCACGTGCTCAGCGTCATATCCAGAGGTTGTCTTTTGAAAATAGATGTATGAGTGCTGCCAGCATTGCTGCAGAGGTTGAAGGGGTGGTGGGTCAGCCTGTCAGTGCTCAGTCCATACGCCACATGCTGCATCAAATTGGTCTGTATTGCTGTCGTCCCAGAAGGAAGCCTCTTCTAAAGATGTTGCACAAGAAAGCCCGCAAACAGTTTGCTGAAGACAAGGACATGGATTACTGGAACCATGTCCTGTGGTCTGATGAGACCAAGATTAACTTTTTTGGTTCAAATGGTGTTAAGCATGTATGGCGGCAACCAGGTGAGGAGAACAAAGACGAGTGTGTCTTGCCTGCAGTCAAGCATGGTGGTGGGAGTGTCATGGTTTGGGGCTGCATGAGTGCTGCTGGCACTCATACATCTATTTTCAAAAGACAACCTCTGGATATGACGCTGAGCACGTGCACTCAACCTCTGCTGCAGCTCAGTTTCAGGGTGTTGGCAGTCTTCTTATAGCCACTGCCTTTCTAAAGAAACTGAGGGTGAAGGTGCTGGACTGGCCAAGCATGTCTCCAGACCTAAACCCTATTGAGCATCTGTGGGGCTTCCTCAAACAGAAGGTGGAGGAGCGCAAGGTCTCTTAACATCCACCAGCTCCATGATGTCGTCATGGAGGAGTGGAAGAGGGTTCCAGTGGCAACCTGTGAAGCTCTAGTGAACTCAATGCCCAAGAGAGTTAAGGCAGTGCTAGTAAAAATGGTGACCACACAAAATATTGACACTTTGGGCTCAATGTGGACATTTTTCACTTAGGGGTGCACTCACTCTTGTTGCCAGCGGTTTAGACATTAATGGCTGTGTGTTGAGTTATTTTGAGGGGACAGCAAATTACACTGTTCTATAAGCTGTACACCGACTACTTTACATCGTATCAAAGTGTCATATCTTCAGTGTTGTCCCATCAGAAGATAGAATAAAATATTTACAAAAATGTGAGGGGTGTACTCACTTTTGTGAGATACTGTATATAAGGCAGAGAGACAGATACAGATAGAGACCCTTTTCGGTTTGAAGACACTCACTTGCCTAATAACTGTGCACACAATGCAGTAAAAGCAAACTTTTGCCATTGTAAACAGTTTTAAACAAAGCGCTTAAGTGCATAAGACATTTTTTCAGTACAGTGTATAGTTTTTACAACCATGATAAACTGCAGTGGACATCACTCAGGAAGGGGACACCCCCCACCCTGCTGGGATTTCTGCTTATAAAGACGGGACAATCTCATGCTTTCATGATTATTTAGCATACCTGTCAACTTAACTCTAATAAAAAAAACTGGAATATGACTAATGAAAGACCCAAAAAACACGAGCCTTGACATTTACGTAGCGTCGCATGTTTGTTTAGTTTGTCCGGATTGCTGTGCTGTTTTGTGCGAGCTGGCTTTCCATACTGATCAGCATTTTAATGACCAAGACCTTTATGTGGCCTACATAAATCCACCCCCTGTTCCCACTTTACTACCTAATCTACTGTAATTAAACACTCCATTTGAGAGGATTTTCAGGTGTGTATGAGGGCTGTTTGACTCTACTGGATTTTGCATTAATTTTGTTGACCCATTTAAGTGTCAGCACACAAAATGAACACACTGCGCTACTGGTGTATTGGCCAATTAAAGGGAGTCAAACAAATTATGCACCAAAACCCAGTATGGGCTGTGGCTGCGATAATACTGCACCATACCAGCACGATGTGAAACTAACATCTGAAAAGTATGATAAGATGAGATTCCCAGCTATGAGAAAGGGAAAAAATACATGAGATGTGACAAGTTACCTAAGTCCCCTGTAATCATCTTGTATCTCCTTCACAAAACTAAAGAAGCATCCTTCAGACACTGAATATCAGCCTGATTTTCACTACTGTTTCTTTAAGGGAGAGGTAGTAGCACTGGAGAATTGCAGCAGTGAACCTAAGGATCACACCAAAAGTTCTGCAGTTCCCATTACAGCCTGCTCTATTCTCCACCAGCAGGTGGTGCCAGTATGCAAAATTTAAATTATGCACTTCGCACTCACATAATCATAACAAGAAAAAAACTGGATTGTCTCACTCATCAGACAGGATTAGACTGAGCCGTGATGACAAGAGTACGCAAATCACAGCCCGGAACACTCTGTACTCTCCTCTTTTTTCTTTCTCTGCAATCTAGGTCTCTCTCATGTCCATCACTCTCATACTTTGGCATGAAAGTGATGCCAGAAAGTACTGTTTGATATCAGAGAGCTTGGATATCATAAGTGTGGTGCATTTTAATAGGCCAGCCGAAAAATCTTCTCTGCTGCAGCCATGTATAAGCTTCCCTAAAAATAGGGCCTAAATCCCCTCGGTTTAGAATATGAAAGATTTGCTTGGGGTCTCTTTTCTGAGTTCTCTCTGCTGGAGATAAATGTCGCTTTGACTATGTGCCTATCTGCACACTGCAGGATCAGTTAGCTGCAGGAGGTGAGGGAGGGGAAAGGGGAGCGTAAAGGGAATATGAGGGCAGAAAGTGATGAAGAGAAACAGAGATGGAATACCCACTTGAAAAAGAGAAAAGAAGACAGATGTTTCTGACCTGGTAGACATGGTTGAGCTTAAAATGCTTGAGCAGTAGCAGCAGAAGAGCAGAGATGGCCTTCACAATAATCTCCTTGTGTCTGTTCACATCAATGCCCAGCTTCATGCTCTGGAGGACAGTGATTCTGTTTCAAAAACATTCAAAAATGTTGTGTATGATGCACTGTTTAAAAAAAAGTAGGTGTCCTTTTTGGTGTGAACATTTCTTAATAAACCTACCAACAAAAAGGGTCTGAAGTCGATAAAAATAATTATTTAGTACTGTGCCAAAGTCAAAGACCACCCTCCATTCTTCATATTTTGCTTCTAAAGAGCAAGAGTCTTCCTGAAAGACTCATTTTCAGTCAAATCCCTCTACCTGATCAGTTTCTGAGAGTGTTGGATCATCTTGAAAGAGAAACAAACAAAAGGCAGCCAATGTCCAAAAAGAAGCTTAAGAATTTCAGTCAAGAAGCCTGGAGAACTATTCCTCAGACTAACAACATTTCAAGAAGGCTTGTCAAAGAGAGTTCAGGCTGGGTTGAACACTAATGGTTGTTTTTGTTATAAACTGTATTTACATGTATATCACTGAAACTATTGTCTCATTTTCTAGCAAAATATAAAAGAATTAGGGAGTGGCTTAAGACTTTTGCACAGAAACAGAATGTTAAATGGACACATTTACTATGCTGTATCAGCCCTGAACACACAGCACAGCACAGCACACAGTGAACCACAACGAAATTGGACCTCTGCATTTAACCCATGCACACAAAAACACACCGTGCAGCAGGGGGCAGCTATGAAAGCGCCCAGGGAGCAGTGACGGGGACGGTACCTTGCTCAAGGGTACCTCAGTCCAACCTACTGGTAAGGAGTTTGAACCCATAATCTTCCGATCCTGTGGCTGACTCCCTAACCCTAATATAATTTAGTAGCTGAAGTATATATACAGACCCACAAGTTATGACATGAACCACCAACCTTTAACGAGCCACTTCAGTGTCCTTTGGGTGCTGGGCTTGTATGAGTGTGTGTGTGTGTGTTTTTGTGAGTGGGTGAAAGCTTACGGCATCTCCTCAGGAAGAACATCAGCGAGGATGTTGATGGAGTCAGTCTTGGCCTTTGAGGTTGGAGCTGCAGCCAGAAGAAGCTTCAGAAGTGCAATCTTAAAACACAGCAGTGGAAATGTATCATTAGTGCAGCATACCATTAGCTCCTGTACCAAACAGAACAACAGAGAGGATGTGTAACCCTCCCTTATATTTCCAGTAAGCAATCTAATGATGGACATGATGGACAGCGTAACCTGCAGCTAGAGTGCGCACTTACAACTAAAAATCTCCACACGCCAATCGCGTTCCAGGGCCTTTATCTACTGTAACTGCTATAAACAGTTGTTTAGGGGCCCTAAGCCTCCTAGGATCCAGTAAATTCATTTACCACTGGTGTTGATTAAAATAAAGGTGGAGGTGAGTGAGTCCCTTATACGAGTTTCCTTAGAGCAGCCCCTGAAATGTGGAACTTTCTACTAATGTGTTGTCTGTTTAAAAACATTGTAATTAAATGTATTATAATGTTTTATGTGATCTGTATATTATATTATATTATATTATATATATTAAAATGTTAAATAAAAATTTTCCCTTGCTTAAAGGCCTGTTTCTGAACTGTCTGATATGATCTTTGTGGCAGTATGGCTGCTTCAGCTTTCTCACTTTAGCTGTTCAGACAGACAGCATAGGCACAGTGGCATAGAATAAAGAAAGAATGAAACAGAATAAAACATTTTTTTTTGGTTTCAGCAAATTCAACCAGAAAACACATACAGCAAGATATGTTACTATTATACCACTCAATACGGCCATGGATTGTATAACTTGTGCTCGGGCATTTCAGCAATTTTCTGTTCTGTTTTCATAATCTCTTCTACTGGTGCAGCAAACAGTCCTACATCTATCTATTTATCTATTTATATAGTTTTGCCGTGAGTCTGCGATGCAGTGCTGTTGTTTGAATGCTCTGATCTGTTAACAGGAACCCAGTATGAGTCATTCATGCCACACATAGATAGTAAGGCGTTTTTTTGGTACAGACACCAAACATGAAGTGTCGCCTGTTTATTTTGTACCATACATTTCCTTTAAGAGTCATTTGTCACCTGAGTTTATTATTTATGACGAACCACTAGTGTCTTTTGCTTCAACACTAAGTGTCTCTTTTTATCCCTGTAGTGAGGTTTTATTTAGGCGGGCTGGCAGATAAAAACCATATAATGGGAAACAAAGATTATAGCATGTAATCTTCTGGGGAAAGCTGTGCAAATGAGATTTTTCACTCAGCTACATGTTCATAGACATAAAAAAGGACAAAGATGGTTAGAAAACACTCACCACATACTGTGAAAGGCTGGGAAGCATCCCCACATATAAGATTTCTGCAGGCGTCTCTTCCACTTCCTCCTCGCCCTGGCCGATCACACAATTCAGTGAGTGGACAATCAGCATTCAGTAGAAAGTAATGTGACTGTAGGACTGCAGTGTCATAGAGCTCAGGGTCAAACTAAACATCCAAGGCTGTATTTGAATAAATTCAGCCATTCTTTAAAGACAGGGATTTGACAGATCTCTATTTCAATTTCTGACCCCTCACCATGGTCATGGGGCACTGCTGCAGCTCCTCCTCTCTCTTTATCTGCACTTCGGCAATGGAGACGTACTTGTGCTGAGAAGGCAAGAGGAAGAATGTATCACCATGGTGACAGAGGAGTACAGTCCTGTCAGCGTGTGAATGAAGGTGTACTCTTGTTGGTCGAAAAGACATATCAGTGGCCTGCTGCTGCTGGACTGCAGTGCTGTGGTGCTAAGCTCACGTTTAAGCTTCATCACACTGGCACGGTCTGATATTTCAAACAGAAATATCTCTTTTCAATCAATCTGAATCTTTTTTACTTGCTGTGTGCCTTTTGAAATGAATGAAATTTCTGCGCTTAAACACACTGTGAACAGTGAACACACACACACACACACCTGGAACAATGGGCTGCAAAGGGCTGCCAGGGAGCAGTGATGGGAATGATACCTTGCTTAAGGGTACCTCAGGATAACCGACTGGTCTGGTAATAAAGCCCACAACCTTACGATCATGGGGCCTAGTCCCCAACCTCTAGATCACATCGGACCCTTTTTGGTTTGGCCCAAATGTCTCATTCAGTTTTGTAGCGCAAAAATAAAATCTTAAAACGGCACACCTTGTCTTTTAATGATCAGAAGCCCCCCAGACGAATCCGGAATCAATTTTAATCAATCTTAAATGATTTCCAACTATTAATTTTTTTAATGACAATATTAATTGGAGTATGAAAAAAAACATAATACTTAAATTAAATGAATTAAAAAATTAAATCAAAGGCTGTATCACTTAATACTTTAATGTTCTTCTAAAAATGGAACCTAAAATGTTAATTTCTGTCTGTGCATCCATCCAATTTTGTATGTATGTTATCCTACAGCGCACACTCCTGGAAATGTGTCTCACCTGTTTAAGAGTCTTCACACTCTCATGAATAGGCCTGGGCAGCCCAACCAGGGTTTCTGTATCACTGCAAACATCAGCAAAGGACCACTTCAAAAACATGGCTAAACAGTCTTGAAGATTACGGCAGACATTAGATAACTGCATGTGACAATTAAGGCCAATATACACTCCACCGACTCATGAAGGATGAGAGGTCGACTCACTTTCCCAGGGTAAAGCCAATGAACTTATTCCTGCTGGTCTCCAGGAAATGCTCAATGTCTTTCTCTCTGTGGAAGACAGAAAAGGGGAGCAGACACTATTTTAACAAAAAATCAATATTTTTATATTAGGTTTTAATGCCAATAAATGTTTTATTTTATCCATATATGCAGTGCTGTGCAAAGGTTTTAGGCAGGTGTGGAAAAAATGCTGTAAACAAAGAATGCTTTCAGAAATGGAAGTGTTAATCATTTATTTTCATCAATCAGCAAAATGCAGTGAATGAACAAAAGAGAATCTAAATCACGTGACCACCCTTTGCCTTCAAAACACCAAATACTGATTGCTCTTTTGTTGAAAATAAAAATAAAAACTGTGCTGAAAATAACTGATTAACACTTCCATTTTTGAAAGCATTCTTTGTTTACAGCATTTTTTCATACCTGCCTAAAACTTTTGTGCAGTACTGTATATATATATATATATACACAGACATATGTTGCTATAAATGCTTAAACCTCAATTTAAAAAAACCTTAGTTAAATGTAAATCTTATTTTATATCTTCTGTGAAAAAGGATAGATTACGGTTGTATTTTTTGGGGTTCATTTCCATTTAACCTTGGCTGACTAAAATGACCTTTGCAATACACTTCACTTCCTGAGACAGAATGCTTTCTTACAATCGCACCAGTAGTGAGACGATATGATCATCTCACCTTAATCACAATCCGCAGGTGCTAGCCTACTATTTGTGTCTTTATCACTCAGCATAAAGTCAGGGTATGTAAAAAAGCAGCGTGCGCTAGTGTCCCCAGGGGTCCACCCTCATCCTCAGAGTGTTTACAGAAAATGTCCCAGTGCTGCGCTAACCACTTAAAGCCTTATCAGTCACGCTGCAGTGCTTCTCTCTCTTTCTGTATTCAGCAGCAGAGCGCAGCGCTGCGCTACGTTTCATGAGCTGCTGTAAATAATGCAGAAGTTTACAGATAACGAGGAGTATTTGATAAGGCCTGCGACTGTGCTCACAGCCATTTCTGCCCAAAATTCCTCCCTTTCTCTCTCTCTCTCTCTCTTTCTTTCTCTCTCCCAGCTGACAAGTTCATACGTTATTCATGTCCCAGGTGCAGACGTGAGTAACTCACAGTTAACTCACAGTTTGTGCCGACTGTTAGATCTGTCTCACTAGATCGACTGTGCAGCAAAATGACATCAGCTCATAATGTGTCCAGAAGTTCTTAGACTCCTGCTCATCCATTTCTGGAAGAAGCAAACCTATTAAGAGGAATTGTGTTCCTTCTTTTGTGTTCCTTCTTTGCTGCAGTGATGACTTCAACCGGAAGGCTTTACTCTAGATGTTGGACCATTGCTGTGAGGATCTGATTGCAGTACCAAGAACATTAGTGAGATCAGAACCTGTTGTTGGAAGATTAGTTTGCTACTCATATGGAGCAGTGGGGGCCTAGTGGTTATGAGAATAGTCCCCAGGATCAGAAGGTCATGGGTTTGAATCCCAGACCAGTAGGATGCCTTGAGCAAGGTACCATGCCCATCACTGCTCCCCATGCTTTAAATAGCTGCCTGCTGCTTCAAAGCCCAGCGTTGAGGACGTTAGGCCTCTGTAGATAATGGGGCATTTTAAAATGATTTATATAATCTCTTAAAATATCTTAAGCCCTTCTTCATATTCTAATCCATGAAATATAGTATAAACAGTAATGAAGCAGTTGTTTGTCTTTTTGGACTAAATATCTGGAACAAATCATTAACTATTCATCAGGCTCCATGTTAAGACATGTTTTATCACATTTGAAACACAATCAACTAGCTTTTATTATTTTCCTTACTCTTAATGTACTACTGCTTATCATGTTATATTCACTGCAAAGGACTGACGACCTGTACAGGATGTTAATCTGCCTTTCACCCGATGAGGGCAGGAATGGGCTCCAGCAATCCCTCAACCGTTATCAGGAGAAGCAGATGAAATAATGGGTGGATGGATGATATTTACTTAAATTGTATCTTCATAGCTATATTTATTTACGTTTTCTTTGCTGCATTTGATTTTTTCTGCATTTTATTTGATTAAAATAAGGGACTTTTCAAGCCATACACACCTTAGGGAAGCAAGGAGCATTAACAAGAAATGTATTTATTAAAAGGTGATGTTTATTCAGCAGTAATCATTTCCATGCATGTGAATTTTCCATGTGCTGTTTCTCAGCTGCTGGTAAAAGTGGAGGCTGTGCTCCTGTCTATCTGTCTTACCTGACTTTTGGGGCCCAAGGCAGTCCTTTAGGGAATGATACTCTGTCGGCCGGGGGCCGCAGAGTAGGTGGAGGAGGCGGGGGCTGAATAATGACATCACGGTCCAGGGGGTCCACTTCACCCTCAATGCCACTGTCCACATCCTCACCATCATCTTCCTCATCCCGAGCATCATCGTTTTTAAAGGGGTCCCGCTCGTTATAGGTGTCCAAGCTGTCCTGCTTTACCAGAGGCTGAGAGCGAGAAAGAGGCTGTTTAAACACTCTTTACGCACCTTTAACACACTTTTACACCCTGATGTTGAGTCTCTCTGCAAATCTGAAAAGTGAACCTTTCACTTTTCTAAGCGGCATGAACTGATGTTAACTTAATAAAACATTTCCAACATTTTTCAATCTAATTTCCATGTGCTTCTTACATTAATTAATATAGACAATAATTTTGACTGTTAAGCACTTATTTTTACATACATACAATAGAAGCCACTTGACAGCTGCTGAAATGTTTCACTAAGAACATGTTCCAAAGCAAAATTTTTATGGAAGCAAGCAAACTAGAAAACGAGGACGAAAAGAGACAGGTTGCCAAAAACAGGAAATGTGATTGAAAACACATCGACTGTTTTAGGCACTATGAGCTATAATTGCCACGGTAACCTGTGGCTAAATCGTAAATATGCTGAGCATGCATGAATTGTGGGTAAAAAAAAAAAAGGATTCCTTGCTGGCTACAAACATGTGATGCCTACCTGAGGGGTATTACTAAGCATTTAGTATGTTGTTCAGGCTTTTGAGCAAGTAACAAGTTATTAACAATAAAAACAGTTCATTCATGTTACATGAAAAGTTATTATTCAAATAGCTTCCTGCAGAGCTTCTGCTTTGTATTTCTGTTGTCACTTCAAAAATGAAAAATGGAACCAAACTTTGACAAACAACTGTAGTCATACACTTCAGACACTTGATGGAATTCAGCAACTGTCCAATAGCTTCTATTGTGTTTCTAGTCAACACACTCTTAATCTTAGTCTTAATCTTAACTCTATGGTCCAGATGGAGTAAACTAAACTTAAAAATGTGGAGCTTCTGTAAAGTTATCAGAGATACAAGGAATTATTAAAATATAGTGGTGGTTTGGTTTTGTGACATGGACAAATGAAGTCCTATCAGGGTGGTGATCATTTAATATGGAGTTGCTGAGAGAGACTAACACATGGGTGATGTTTAGGCCCTCTCCTATCTAATGTCTGGTTCCTTTCCTCATCAGGCATTCCTCTCACGCCAAGGTCCAGAAACCCATCTTTCTCAGAGATGACATTCATTTTCTCTTTCTAGGACTCCCCACCTTCAGGCTACAATCCAATTCATGGACTTACCATTCCACTGTCTCTAGGAACAATTCAAAAACCCAGCTTGTGGCCTAGTGCCCTTCAGAAATACACACAGTTCTTTTGTGCATTCCAGCTGTGCAGATTGCCAGGCACAAACAAGTGAACAAGTTCCTCATATCTCTGCTGTTCAAACACATGAATGGAAAAAGTCCAGAGCAAGCATCAGGCATGGGTTGCATTAGTGGCTCGGGTGTGTGGTGCTCTTTTTTTTATTCCCAGGTGTGATGTATGGGAGTATGTGTGGTGGCTCAGCAGATGCAGAGGTGGAAAGCAACAACTTTCATCTCACGTTACTTAAGTAAATTTTTTTCCAGCAACAGAGCTTTTTTTACTAGAAGAAAATCCTTCTGTACCTTGAGTTTCATTTCAGTATTTCTTGACTTAATCTTTTATACAGATTAGAATAAAAAACTAAAAAAATTGTCATTCTAAAAAAAGACTTTGATTTATTTAAGCTCCACCCACAAATGACTTCTATCCACAGCAGCTGTTGTGAAGCAGGACGATAGCGACTGTTGGCAAGGTAGGACCTTTCCATCTAAAATGAATCTAAGTTGTTCAACAAAGAGAAATTTCCCAGCATGCTGGTGTTAGGTCGACCGCATGACAAAAAATTACACTCAACCTCTTTTCACCTTCATACAAAAAAAAATCACACGCCTCAAAATGCTTCTCGCTGGAGCCCATTATTTTGTTCTTTGAAATGCGTTTTGTCAGTGTTGTAAAGGTTAACCAACCTAGCAACAGTTGCTAGGAAAGAATTCATTTATAGGCAGAGCATGGATAGGTCAATTCTGAAAATTAATAAAAGCTGTCCAATGATTCAAAAAGCTCAGTTTATTATAGTTTACTTGCAGAAAACATCTCATTGTCTGAGCTTCTTTATTGCAGTATTGTCCAACTTTTGCTTTAGTCTTGTTTGTGCACTATTTCTAAGTATATCCTCAATTAAGGAATATTTTCAGTGTTGACTGTGTTCATTAAAAAACAAACTTGTATTTTTTTAATATTATAGTTCATTACTTTTATTCGTGCTTTAAACTCTGTGCATTTTATTATCACCACGGGAGCTTTACTCTTACTTAGACCTTTTACTCTTTCCAGCCCTGGTGGAGTGCTGTGACTATGAGTGGAGGTGAATCAGCCGTGACCATTTGCTGCCTATGAGAGAAGCCATTCTCCCAGCAAGTGGGAGGGAGAGTACGCGGTGTGTGTGCGTAGTTGTGGCGTTCAGGCCTTAAACAAACTGGAGATGGACAGATATGAAAGTGAGGGAAGAAAAAAGGGGGGAAGACCAATAGAGAGAGAGAGAGAGAGAGAGAGAGAGAGAGAGAGAGAGAAAGAGAGAGAGAGAGAGAGAGAGAGAGAGAGGTCTAATGTCTGGTGCATTTACTACACACTACAGCCATTATGACCACAGCCAGCCTTATTTCTAAGACCTCCCACGACCATAAGGCCTCAACAGAGCAAACTGCAGTGAACGAGGATAGAGAGGTGCAACAGCCCAAGACAAAGAGAATGCACACAGAGGGGTCTGGGTAAAGACCTGCTTCTTGGCAAAGGGACTGTCTCCTTCCAAGCTATCAACAAAGGCACTCTGTAGGGACACAAGGAAGAGAGGGGGATGAGTCAAAAAGGAAAGACAGGAAGCAACAGAGGTGAAAGATACAGAGAGAGAGAGAAATCAGGAGAGACAGAAAGAGAAAGTGGGAAAAGGATGCTATGTCCCAGTTGTGTACTAAATGCTACAATATAAGGTATATCACCATCATAACAAAAACACCTTTGTTTTTTTTCCCCTGTATTAAAAATACATGACCATTTTCAAGATATGAGGTTTTGTTTCAGCAAGGGTATTGTGTGCACTTAGTAGAGCTGGATAACAAGGAGTGAGATAAGCTTTATTAAAACTACCAAGTCAACACTTTATTGTCGGACAGCATTTATGAGGCTGTCTGACACTTACATAAGTCTTTCATGCCAGCTGACATCAACCCATACATGTATAAAGATTTATTCCAGCAAACATCAGTTACCATAACACTGGCTGAGGGGAACAGATGAAACCTGAATCAATACGGACTGTCTTTATTACAGCTGATGCTCACTGACATAAGCCTTTCTAGATACTTACGTTGGTTTATGTCAGTTGTTATAAAAGAATTGTAGGTATCCAGTCTGTATGTGATGGGCCTTTCGTAAAGCATTACCAAAATGCGCAACACCCTGTTTACACAATTTTCTATATATTCTATTACTGTAGGGCGTTGGCCGCATGATCGGAGGATCGGGGGTTCGAGCCCCTTCCCAATGGGTTGCCCTGAGGTACCCTTGAGCAAGGTGCCGTCCCCGTCCCGCTCCTCCCTGCGATGGGCTGGCGACCTGTCCAGGGTGCGTCCCCCGTCCTTCGCCCTGTGTGCACTGGGTTGGACACCAGCACTCCCCCGCGACCCCGTTTGGGACAAGCGGCAGAAAATGGATGGATGGATGGATAGTTTAGATCTTCCACTTTAAGCCTGGGGTTATTCTCAAGCACTCTAACTCAATAGGTACACAAATATTCTAAATTGCTTCTGCAAAATGCATCACCAAAACCTCTGCCAACCTGTCCAAACCCCATCCAGACCTTCCTGAAGGTGATACATTCTCAGTTTTCGGGGGGCAACTATATAGTTTAAGTTTGTTAGCATTCTAAACTAAAGGAAATTGGTAACATCAGAATTTTTTTTTTATCTTTGGGCAAATCGTGAGGAACATCCAAAAATACAACACTAAAAGAAAATAATTTATTCATAGTGTATGATGGATTTTTCTGAGGATACTCAGCTTCAGCACTTCAGTACCATATACCCCAAATTGTAGGGTTAAATACGGAATTGCCTATTTAGTAGCCAAATGGAACACAGCAATAGAGAGGATGAGAGACAACAGAGAAAGAGGCAGCAGGTTAGAGAAAATAAGAGTTCTCAAATTGGTCCACTCATGTCCGCTCTGTAAGAGGGAGACGGGTCAGTCAGTGCATGGTTTTATCTCATTTACATTCTGCCACTGTTACTGCAACACTGTTGCCATGCTTTAGTGAATTTGTGCTGTAGTGTAAAAACACAGCAGCCATGTTGCCTCTGGTGTGTGAGTACATGGAGCAGATTGTGGGACTTTTGTAAGCTGAGTACATAAATATATTTGCTAATATACACTGTCCATCAAATTCATTGGGTCCCTCTGTTAGCACTCAAAGGTTGAGCACATACAGTACATTATTTACCATAAAGCAATATTTATGTATTATGTATTTTATGTAATATTAACCAATACTGATTACCTTTGGGTTTACTATAATCCGGTGCAAGGCACCCTCTAATTAATGCTTTGACCAAATTAGAGCACAGTTAAAGAAATAAAAACATTTACAACATATCCAAGTCTAACCTTCAGCATGATAATGGCATTAGAACTCAAAAATCGTTTTATTTTGGAAGATAAAAAGTGAAGAATACTGTTGAAAAATAAGAGGTTGTTTATTATTTTGGTTCCAAAGGAGTTTGACCGTGTGTGTGTGTGTGTGTGTGTGTGTACGTGTGTGTGTTTGCGTGTGCATGTGTGTGTGTACGCTCTTGTCATACCCTGCGGCTCCTACGTCCTCTCTTCTGCTGCTGTTGCTGTTCTATGAGCTCCATGGCGGAGGCCGGAGGTGAAGCTGCCCTCATGCTTCGGACCACCTTAATGCTGTCTTCTGGGATGGGGGGCAGCTTCAGCTTCTCTCTTCCCCGAACCTTCATTTCCTGCAGCTCCTCAAAGCCTCCCAGAGTGAACTAACACACACGGGAAAAGACACATTGCTGAACAATGCCGAGAACATATCAGTAGCGCAACAGTCCATTTACATTTCAAAGCAATGGGTTTTAGATATTTGTCACATCAAAAAAAATGTAATCATAACATCATTCTATAGTACTGTGAATTTCTACACTGCATGCAATTAACAAATTTGTACAGGGATTAAATATTGTGCCAAAGTGCCCTGACCAATTAATGGAAACAAATTCAAGACATGCAGCCAAATTAGCTTTTCAGTTTGTGAGTCGAGTCAAAGCAAAGCCAAATTCTTGCTTGTGGCTTGTGACCCGTCTACTGAAAAGAGCTGACATTTATTTGATTCATTTATTTACCCTTTATTACCCCAGTTATCAGAATTTATATGCCCCATCACCTTAATTTGGCCTTTTGTGTAAGTGTGTGTGCGGGGGCGTATGGGGGGCTCGCTGCAGACTCACCAGCACAGTTTTCCACAGCAGCAGAAGCACTTTCTTCATGGGGAAATGGGGGGCACTCATGCTGCAAAACTTGGTTACCATGGTGAAGAGCAGAAGGGCAAAGGGTTCACCATTGTAGAGGGGTGAACCTGCAGAAGTGGAAGGAAGGTTAATCACAGAGGACAGGCTCAGCCACCAGCCATTCAATGTCACAAACCCACACACACACACACACACACACACACACACACACACACACACACACACACACACACACACGCACACACTTACCCAGCTCAGTTTTGAAGGCTTCTCGAGCCGTCCGCCACTCAGGCTTGTCATCTTCCTTTTCTACACGGATCGTCTCCACCATCAGATACATGATGCTCAGCAGAACCCTGCACACACCAGGGGTCTCTTATACACTTCATTAGGTACATATACTTTTTTGCTTTGTATCTACACTTATTGTCCTTTTCTTTATCATGTGCATCTAACAGTAATGTTCTGTTACATATTTTCCTGCTTTTTCCTGGCACTAAAAATGGAGTTACTTAGACTAAATGAGTTAAAGAACTTAGACTAAAATAAGTAAAAAGGTGGTCTGGCTTTGGTTCAGCACTCCGCTCTTTATAGATGTGCTTGCTAATGAATCTGTCTTGATTAGAGGGGATTTATAATCATGAAGCTTGTCAAGCAGGAGTGCTGAACTAGAATCCGTTCCTCTCAGTTAAGTCACAGATCCACAGAAAGGAATCTACTCCTAGATCAGCTGTCCTACCTTTACAAGCGTAGTGTATATGGACCCGTGGCTGTTTCTGAATAAAAGAGGGCCCTGACTAACTTAGAAGCCTCTTCCTCCATCCAGTGATATCATATCAGGTGGCTGCTGAGGCTTACGAGTCCTAGGTGTCTGCTAACATTGCTTAGAGTAAGAAACAGCTCTGTCAAGAACCCTCCGCGTTTAGATATTGTACCATAATCTAATGTCAGTTCCATTTAATGCTAATTGAGACGATGCTGCCCTTTTATTAAACTGTTACATAACAGTGCTGCCCTGCAGAGCGCTGTTATATAGTACATATTATAATAAAATACTGCACGTATACTGCACGATTGGAGAAGAAATGAGATACAGATTCACATCAACATGCGCCCATACCTTGTGCTTCAACATCCTAATCAACATGACAAACACCACCGGGTCTCTGATTATGTCCCATTTACCTACAGCGTTTCTGAAGTGCACAATCAATCAGAGAAATGCCACTAAAGGCAGGGAGGCAGGGAAAAAGAAAAGCTCAGCACTCATGGAGTGGCAAGTTTGGCTGGATTTATTCAGCAAGAATCTCCCAGATTAGACCCATCGTAGCACCTCTACTGCACCCACAGCGGCCGGGCTAATAGAGAGGTGAAACTGAAGTGAGGACTTGATGAGATGGTGACTTTAAGTAAGTGTGCGTGCATACGTGTGTGTGTGGGTGGGGGGGTGCAGAGTGTAAAGAAGGTTACATCAGCAGTTCCAGAAAGTATCTCACCTGAGCTCTGTGCTGTCAGCCAGGGATATGGCAGGTTTCCTGACAGCGCTGCTACACGCCTGGTTATTACTGGATCAGAGTGACACACAACAAAACCAAGTAAATGTACATACATTATGCATCTGAATATTTTACTAAACACCTAACAACACTTCTAGCAGATTTTTGACTCAAAACAAAGAAGCATCATTAAAGAGGCAGTAATCAAAGATAAACGTGAACGACAAAAACAACAAAAAATAGAATAATTCTATCCTTAGGCTCATTTATGCTCAATATTATATTTGTATACTCATACAGTCAGAGCAAACTTTGCAGTTTGTTGAAAGCTTGTGGATACGGATGAAAAGAAGCAGTACTGAAAATCTTGGGGGCAGCTTGGCCAATGGTTAAAGCAGGACAAATGTATTCTTTCATTTATTCTCTCAAACACTTATCCAGGGTCGTGGGTGGTGCTGGTGCCTGTTCCAGAGCACATTAGGCAAACCGCAGAGAAACACACTGGACCGGTGAATGGCAGGGCAAAGCGAGACACAAATTTATTCAAAAAATAGGGCAATTTTTGAGGAGAGATCAGAAACAGACTTGAAATGTATTGAGCTGCCCTACAGATCAACACCATCCAACCTTGGCTGTATGACTACATCTGAGGTGTAAATGCAACTGTTAGATGAATTATTTCTGAAATCGGTTCCACACACAGCACTTTTGATGATATGCAGATGACCAGGCTGTGATTAGCTTACTGGTGATGCTGAATGCTGAGTGGTCGGAAGCTCTTTATCTAGAAAACTTTGCATCTTTAGGTATTTTTCAGCCTGTCTCAGTGAAGCATTTGTTCTCATTTCTTAGCAGTCTATTCAACTAAACATAGTCTAGTACATCTACACATTTTGCCAAAGATAAGGCTGTCTGACAGGCATAGAATAGTAATTCTGCACCAGCATGGTGATTCCCTAGCAAAATATACAGAAATGAGGGGTAGCTCAAGACTTTAGCACATTAATTGCACAGTATTTTTCATTAGACTTCCTTTCAATACATTTAATATATTTTCAGGAACAACTTCCCATCAGATCCTTCATGAAATAATAAACTCTAATGAGATGCACTACACTGATTTTCATTTTTAGATAATAAGCCAGTGAATATGCATAAGAAGGCCCATTTTGAGCTATCATTCTTCTCAGCTACACTTCTGGCACACCTGATTCCACTTGACTACTTGTTTACAGGACACTGCTAAGCTGCTCCAGGTGGGCATGGTGGGTGGATTCAGCAGCACACACAATAAGCTTGAGGACTGATGATTTGGAAATTTGGATCCAATTTGGGATTTATTCACATGCCTTAATTTGCTTTCATCTTAATATGTGCATCTAGTATAATGTCTTTGTAGGTTTTACTCAACCAATAAGCTTCCCACCATCACCTTCTTGGCCCAATGCAGCAACAGCTGGTGGCCTAAAGAGCCAAGCCAACATGAAAAGGCCTGAAAGCAGCTAACTTAGAGGCTGGCTTGTTTTTGAAGTGGAGATCACAGACTCCTGCACTCCCAGCTACTTAACCACAGTGTGGGAGAGAGGGAGAAGTGGAGGGAGAGGCAGGTGTCTCTCCTGCCCAATGGCTAATGGTTTTTCTAGGCTAAGATGGCAGCAGATACACGGCTTCATATACATTCTCTTTTTATTCTCAGTAGTATGTAGCTGAGGGCCATGTAACACAGCATGTTCAAATGGGCTCCAAATCTTTCAGGAGGGTTGGTGCGAACATTACAATTTACTGCAATCTACTCTTGTATAGACCATAGAAATAGTGATGGCAATAACTTATGCAGACAGTAGCAATAGAACTGCCAGGCTGTCAACGTTCTAATGAAGCACCAGATATGTCTCATTAGTCCAGCGGTATAAAGATCCCAATGAGTCAGAGAGAGTGTCGTCATTCTGGATCCACGTTTGGTTCATGTGTGAGAGTAACCGATTTGTTTAATGCTTGTGTGTCTGTATGTTTACGCTTATGTCTAACAAACCTCAGTTCCAGACTCCCAACTCTGCACTTATGTCCAGTCCAACCCACAACATTGTTACAGAAATGACGACCGAAAAAATGGACATAGCGAGGGAGTTAGACTGGGAAGTATTTGAGGGACTGATAGCGGACTGGCTGAGAGGAGGAGAACTGGCTGAGACAAGGTGAGGACGACACTAACCCACTATCTGGTCTATCAACCCACATGTGATTAGACAATCAATGCCTGCTGGCACTACATCCCGTATTATAGGTTTCATTCTGTAGAGAAGAAAATATCAATATTGATATAAATAAATACATACAAGCATAAGTTACATTTTTTTCTAAAGGCACTAAAAAAATGTTTTGTGAAGCACTTTTTTGAGCAATAATGTGGGAATCTATGACAGGCTTGCTGTTCCAGGCTCAGATTTCTCAGCACACAGCTGGCTGTGGAAGGCCAGAGCAGAGCTGTCTCATTAGAGCAGGTCTGGAGCGAGCCCCACAAATCCAGCGCCATCCGCCATGCCATGACAGAGCTGTTTCCAGGCTGCTCCCTCAGGAGATAGAGGGAGAGAGCAAAAATAGAATTCACTCATATTCCACAGAGTGTGAGGGGCCAGGAGAGTATAACTGCTGCCCTCACACTCAGCACTGCTTTCCTGTTGCAGTAAAACACTTAACCTCAATTTGTTCAGGAGGAAAATACTACACCTCACCTTTCAACTCACCCAACATTCCCTAACAGAAACCACATGATGGAAAACAGGAAACGAGATCTTAATGATCTGATCATATAATGAAAGTGACTGTCATTATGAAGACATCTCACAGCATGCAGTGAATCTGAATGAAATGCATTCTCTGCAATTAACCCGTACACTGACTATACAACACTGGACAGCCAAATGCAGCACCCGGGGAGCAGTGCTGGGGATGTTACCTTGCTCAAGGGCAACGTACTGGTCCGAGACTTGAACCCACAATCTTCCCAATTTGGAGCCTCTAACCAGTGGGCCATCACTGCCTCTGTTCACATGTTATCTGTCAAAATCTCTTTATTGGTCATAATTAAAAAAACAAGTAGATTTTTTTGTGGAAAATGCAACTTAGTCCACTTGCTGTGATTTCAGCAGACAAACCTTTCAGTTGTTTAAAGTGAAAGTGACTATTCTTCTCATTGTGAAACACAGCACAGCACACAGTGAGCCACAACAAAATTAGGCCGCTGCATTTTACCCACAACACAACACAACGAAATTAAATCTCTGTTTCACCCATACACACACGTGCAGCAGGGGGCAGCTATTGAAAGCACCCAGGGAGCAGTGATGGGGACAGTACCTTGCTTAAGGGTACCTCAGGGCAACCTACTGGTGAGGGAATTGAATCCACAATCTTCCGATCCGGGGCAACTCCCTAATCACTAGGCCACCGCTGCCCAAAAACAAACCACAAATTATCAGTATGTGGATTTTTTGTAATGTAAAAATGATGAGAATTTATGGTATTTAAAAGCTATTTATTTAAAAGCCATCCACACAGGAACTTTAGGAACTGTTATAAACCATCAATCCCAAATTACAGACCTTAAAAGGCAGGGACATAGGAACGACCACTACATATCAGTTCCATTTCCAATCACATTTCTTTGATCTTCCCTTCACACTTTTTTGCCGTAAGAATAATACTATTTTGATAAATATTACATTTCTGTACTTAAACACCTATACACACACACACACACACACACATATAAATATGTGTGCCCCAGCCTCTCTCATCTCTGTCTCTTAGCCTCTGACAGTACTGAGCCTTCTTTCCAGCAGTGAATTTCTATAATCAGTTATCCAGGCCCTCCAAACTCTCAATGTAGTGATTAGCAAAGCTAATGAGAAAGGAAGGAAATAAAAAAGAAAGAGGACAATGACGTGACAGGATGAAAAATGAACACACATCATGCGCTGCTTTGCACGCAGCAATTCTGAAAAGCACACACTCACTCGATCTCCATGCTGAGAAGCTCCAGCAGAGCAGTGAAGATTCCCATGTCATACAGAAGGAAGACATTGTGTCGAGACCAGTGGAGAACATCTGCTTCTGTGTCACACTCATCAAAAACACCTTTACACACAAACACAGAGGAGTGAAGCAGTGCAGTATGACTATGCAACTGTGCTTTTGTTCAGTACTTATGTTATAATAAAGTGCGCAGACGTTACACAAAACAATACCAGCTGATACGCTCTTTGTGAAGGTCTTTATTACATTAACACGAAGGTGCTTTTCTTTACAAGGAATTCCATTGATTTTTCAAAATTCCAACACAAATCAGCTGTGACTTGATGTGAAATAGTTAACAGTCATGACCTGTAACCACTCAGATATTTATAGAGTGATGATCATTGGAAACGGATCACAGTATCAAATATATAAATGATTTACAATCCAGAATACAACTGAACCAACATGTGTCTTTTTAATATGCAGGGTTCAGCATAGTTCAGTGTTCAGCACAGTTGTTAATGCTGTCACCTCTCAGTGAAAAGGTTCTGCGTTTGATCTCATGTCTAGTTTGCATTTTAGTCCCATGTCTGAGTGGTTTTCCTCTGGATGCTTCAGTTTCGAAGACATGCGTGTCAGGGGACTGGT